>OX451408.1:6179012-6779012 GCA_949629135.1 Eremobia ochroleuca
GAGACAGGCCCCTGTCCAGACTTTAAACCAGACGCCTCCGTTCCCGACAGCGCGGCAAGCGGGAACAGCGAGGAGAACAGCGCCGGCGCCGCGCCCGCGACCGGTGCAGCAGCAGCCGCGACAGCAGCCGCGCTTGCAGCAGCGCCAAGCCCCGCGGCGCTAGACCTGGTACGTTTTGCAGGTCGGTTATCCTACTTTTATGATCAATGGCAATTGATAACTAATGACCTCGTTGTATTATCGTGGATAAGAGGTTACAAGATACCGTTTACTAAACCTGTCTATCAGTTACACGAACCAAGTTTACCTGCATTAACTTCATGTGAGTCCTTTAAATACAAGGTGGCCATCACTGACCTTCTAAACAGTGGTGCTATTTCACATTGTGAACCATGTGAAGGACAGTTTCTTTCTAGTTATTTCCTGATTAAAAAACCCAATGGCAAAAACAGATTTATTTTAAACTTAAAGTCTCTAAACAAGTACATCGTAACAGAACATTTCAAAATTGAAGATCTAAGAACAACATTAAAATTAGTATCAAGAAACAGTTTCATGGCCACCTTTGATTTAAAGGATGCGTATTTTCTAGTACCTATACACCCGACGTATAGAAAGTACCTACGATTTAGGTACGAGGGTCAAATTTACCAATTCAATGTTTTGCCGTTTGGTTTAAACACAGCTCCATTTGTGTTCACAAAGCTATTAAAACCGGTAATTTGTTTACTGAGATCATTAGGTTATCTGTCATCTATCTACTTAGATGACATTTGTATCATTTCTAATAATTATCAAGATTGCTTAGATAATATTTTACAGACAAAACATATTTTAGAGTCCTTAGGATTCATAATTAACATTAAAAAAAGTTGTATGATTCCGAGTAATATTTGCAAATACCTTGGTTTTGTGATAGATACAAAAGAATTTCATGTTAGCCTTCCTAAGGAAAAACGAAATCTAATTAAACAAGAGTTACAATCGTTTCAATTGAAATCTCGTTGTAAAATAAGACAGTTTGCTCGCTTGGTAGGCCTCCTCACTTCGTCCTGCCCCGCGATTCAGTACGGTTGGCTTTACACCAAGCAGATGGAAAGATGCAAATACCTTGCATTGTGTAAAACGAGTAATTATGATAGCCACATGTCTTTACCACAGTATTTGCAGGACGATTTTTCCTGGTGGTTAAAATCTATTGATACCGCAGTGAATCCTATTAGACGGGACAGCTACTGTCTAGAAATATTTTCAGACGCTAGCAAAAAAGGGTGGGGGGCAGCATGCGGTGCGGAGACCGCCAGTGGCCAGTGGAGTAACACAGAGTCTAACAAACATATTAACTGTCTAGAACTCCTGGCTGCTTTCTTGGGCTTACAAACATTCGCAAAAGGATTAAAAAATTGTCAGGTGTTACTACGCGTTGACAACACAACTGCTATTTCGTATATCAACCGTATGGGTGGAGTAAGATTTCCACATTTAACTGAAATCACAAAATCTTTGTGGCAGTGGTGTGAAGCTCGTGGTATATTTGTATTCGCTTCATACATAAGCTCGGAAGATAACGAAATAGCAGATGCTGAGTCTAGAAAATCTCACCCCGATACCGAATGGGAGATTAAAGATCATGCTTTTGAAAAGATTGTGAGAGCCTTTGGGCAACCAAAAATTGATCTTTTCGCATCAAGGTTGAATAACAAATGTGTTAAGTACGTCTCATGGAATAGAGACCCAGGAGCATGCGCTGTGAATGCTTTTACTTTAAATTGGTCAAATCTTTGTTTCTACGCATTTCCTCCTTTTGCGGTTATATTAAAAGTATTAAGAAAACTTATATACGACCAGGCGGAGGGTATTGTTGTGGTTCCATTTTGGCCCACGCAACCCTGGTTTCCACTTTATCAAAAACTTCTCTGTTCAGAATTAGTTCAGTTTAGACCCTCTGATAAAGTGTTATTGTCTATTTCCAACAGTGTCCCCAAGCTCACGTTGATTGCAGGGAAGTTATCAGGACGGCGTTACGAAACAGAGGAGTACCACCATCATCTTTAGATATTATGATAGCTTCTTTATCTGAAAGGTCAATAAAACAATATGACGTTGCCATTCGACGTTGGGTAAACTTTTGTAAGACTCACAATATCAAAATACATGAGGCGTCAATTCCGATGATTATGTATTTTCTCACTGAGTTATTTCATTCCGGCTTACAATACGGATCTTTAAACAGTCATCGCTCCGCTCTGTCTTTGATCTTAGGATCGAGAGTAGGGTCTGATGATCGCGTTGCTAGGCTATTCAAAGGTTTTTACAGACTTCGTCCTCCAGCCCCAAAATATAATATCACTTGGGACCCGTCAATAGTTTTAGAATTCTTATCAAAATGGTACCCAAATAATAATTTAAGTTTCGAACATTTAACCAAAAAGGCCGTAACTTTGCTCATACTTGTAACTGCACAAAGGGTGCAAACCATTAGCAAAATCAAATTAGAAAATATGAACGTCACTGATAATCTTATATTGATCAAGATAAACGATTTGTTAAAAACATCTCGACCTGGTTTATCTCAACCTTGTTTAAATATTCCATTTTACAAAGATCGACCGGAAATATGTCCCGCTGAGGCTCTTATAGAATATATTGATAGGACAAAACATTTGAGAAACAATGCCAATAGCCTTTTTATAAGTATTAAAAAACCACATAAATCAGTAACCACAAATACCATCAGTCGGTGGATAAAAGATATATTATCAATTAGCGGAATTGACACTTCAGTATTTTCTGCCCACTCCACCAGACACGCAGCCACCTCAGCTGCTCATAGAGCTGGTGTCAATATTGACACGATACGAAAAGCAGCTGGGTGGAGTGGTAGCTCCAATGTTTTCGCTAGATATTATCATAGAGACATTCAATGTGAACAAACTGATCAATTTGCCTTATCAATCCTAACCTCTGATCGATGTTAGATTTAATTACTTAAAATTAATAACTTAAATTTATCTACCCCTAATTAAAGAAAAACTACAATTTAATTACTTTATTACTTGTAAGGTTTGATTAATATACATGTACCTAAGTATAAAAATTCAGTGTTTTAATATTTCACCATCTTTCAAAATCTACATTGTTATCTTAATCTCGAAGGACGAAGCAACGAAGTATAATTGGAGATTAAACGAACTTACCTGAAGTGAAGTTCTATCCAAATTATACGAGTTGCTTCGTCCGAAGAGATTAGTTCCCTCCCAACCCTATGAACCCCATACCTAAAGTGAAATATTAAAAAAGGTTCCAGGCTTTCAACTAAATGAGTGGCGGTACAGGCATAACTATCAGGAAGACAAAGTACCGACAAAAAAAAAAAAAAAAAAAAAAATATTCAAACTTAGTGGATGAAAGGCGATACCCTAGACGTATTACTACATTGTTATCTTAATCTCTTCGGACGAAGCAACTCGTATAATTTGGATAGAACTTCACTTCAGGTAAGTTCGTTTAATCTCCAATTATATGCAATTGCGGTCACTTGATAGATGTGTTTTCACTCCTAATCCTTAATCTAGTGCTGTTGTTGATCGAAGTGCAACCACAGTCATTTTTCGTGTCTGTCTGTGTGACGGCTTAAATAGATCTTCTTAACCACACAACGGATTATGCGGTCTTCACAATAATTTAGAAAATGAATTCCCAAAGATTTGTGTGTGAAATAAAACAGCACGCCTGCAATCCCCGAAAGGTAAGGCAGAGGTGAACCTGTAGTATGCCCATATTTCATCAGTTATGTTTTAAGTACCATGTCATAGATGGCGATTCCATTGCCATCAACCGGAATCAAATCCAGACACCGGGTTGCTACTGAAAAATTCTTCATAGAAAAACTCAACATAGGATCGGTATACACTTGTGAAGTTGCGGCCACTAGATCAACGAGGCAGTACAACCTCTTCGTGACAAAACTTCGAAGCAGGAAGCGTCAGTAGTGGGTACTAATGTTCCCACTGCTGGGACACAGGCCTCCTCTCTCTCCAAGAAGTAGTGGGTTGTAATCTACCAACGGACCTAGTGTGTCTTCTAATTTCTGGTTTAGGACATGCCGGTTTCCTCACGAATGTTTTCCTTCACCGTTTTGAGAGCAGTGGTGACGAAATTATTTATACAGCGTGTAACGGAAGGGGGGTATCAACCTTGAAGGAGGTGAATGTGCTCATGAAACTCAACAACTTTCCCCAAAGAACATAGGTCGAAATATGAAAAAAAAATTTGGCCCTCCCATAGTAAATCAATCAGTTGGTAGTCAGTTTTGTAAGGGATGGCCAAATTTTTTTTTCATATTTCGACTTATGTTCTTTGGGGAAAGTTGTTGAGTTTCATGAGCACATTCACCTCCTTCAGGGTTGATACCCCCCTTCCGTTACACGCTGTATAAAGTAAAGCGTGTACTTGGTTTTGAACCCACGACCTACGACTCGTAAGTCGGGGCCATTCCCAACTGTACTCTAAGCATTAATATTTATTTATCTACCGAGTGGCAATAAATTTATTCATTCATAATATACCTTACCTAACTTGGTGACCGTTTAATTTGCGTCTCGCCTAAAAGTTTTTAAGTTGTTATAACTGAATTTGTTTTTGTACGCATTTAGTTGGGCTTCCAAAATGGCGGGGTGGCACACAGGTAAATACAAACACAGGGTCATTGTCATCAATTATAACATGTACATTAACGCCAGTGAGAGTCGGTATTTGCATTTTGAACCTTTAACATGCGAGAACAGAGAACCTTATTGCCAGTTTCTTCCACTAGAGAGACCATTGCACTATAACGTACACTGCTGCGATGATCTTTTGGCGCGCTCGAATGACAATGAAGGGGGGGGGGGGGGGTCTGTTGGTAAACATTTATGCAATTGTTTTGTAAAATGCATTGAAACAACATGATGGGGGAGTTAGTTCCGATTTCCGATTTTCAAAAAACGTGACGTTTAGGCCTCTTCTGTCATCATTTAGGTTAATGTGATGCTGCTACATTGTAGCGATAACGTGAACTACACTTCACGCTCTTTTCTCTCTCGCATACCGCTAGACACTTTGCTGTAGAATACAGAGTGTACAATGTGATACGCGACAATGTAGCCGTAGCATTCCACTGATCCATTATTTTTCTGTCAGCCGTTCGTCAAAAATACTCCATATAGAATGCATCAGTGTATCAGTATTTAGTGATTTCGCAGGTAAGTATAATTATTTATTTTACCAATTATGTACACACTTAACCCCTCAGCCACGAGGAGCCATTTTTGCGCGGTCCCGATAACCGAAAACCGACTACAGATAGTGCCATCCACGAAGACGCGCCCCACTCTTCTTTTTAATGCTTACAGTACAAGTGTGCAACATTCCGCTAGTATTTTAGTTTTGTCGATACACAGTAATTACTTATTAGTGAGTAATTAGTGATTATTATCAAAACTAAAACACGTGCGGAATCAACTAGCGATAACCACTAACGACTGGAAAGAGAGTGGGGCGCGTCTTCGTGGATTGCACTATCTGTATTTGTGGATGGCGCAAAAAAATTGACATAATCGAAATCCATCCACAAGTGGTCGCAGTGAACTCACTTACTTGAAAGAGCAATAACAACATCATGCTCTGATCCTATCCTTTCCTAACACACACAATGTGTAAAGGGTAAGACAGGGAAGGCATGACATCATTCGCTCATAGACATTCAGTGACCGGCGTGGGTTTACTGAATGAAATCCATATCGCAAGAAGCCACCCAGAAGTAGGTGCGCGGTAGACAGTCAGCTAATAAATGGCCGCCCGCGGATAAGCGGCCATTTCTTGCCGACCGAAAATGGTCGATTCTCAGCTGAGGGGTTATATAAACAGACAAGAAAAAACCAGAACAGAAAATAGGTACAAAGGTGATGCTTATTTCAAAGCGTACCTGCGATAGGAAAATAGATAGAGAGATGTAGACAGCGTGTTAAAGAGTAAAGGAGACAAAAAATACAATAAATCATAAGCAATTTACGTAATAAAATTAAATAAATATTATGAGAATATACTGACATACACATACTTGTAAAATTAATATCACTAGAATGTTAATAATTATAACGTAATCAAACTAATAAATACATACAAAACTATGTATGATGAAGTGTAAAGATAGTGTTCTTTCCTCTTCTTTTAAAAACTGCAAAAGTAAAGTGAAGTACCTATGCAGGAACGATCAATAAATTGAAAAACTATCCAGACTAATGGAAATTACGTCGCAAGCATAAAACGGTCAAAAATACCTCTAACTTTCATACATTTTTTTTTCTGATCTTGGTCTGTATGCGACTGAGACCAGACTATGAACGTTTGAGAATCGCCCTCTGATCATTTTAAAGCTGAAGTCTATGAGAATGAAGGACTTTTACAGGTCAGTGTTTAAACATAATTCAAGGTATAATCACCATAATTATTTATAGCGCTGTTTACTTTTGTAAAGTATTACATAAAAAATATGTCTGTAATTTATGGATATTAAACCCTTTGGTATTGTTTTATGCCAAAAAAAAATATTTGTTGCATGCTTTTGACACCTGTCTTTGTTTACGTTTAGACTCCCTATTGGTCAAATGTCTCACACACAATTCAACTGTTTTTCACCATAAATAAGGTGTACGATATTTTTGTCCTCGAACGTGTTAGGGGTGCAAGACGTCTTACAATATTCAAAATAATGGTAATATGAAACAAGAAATAATGTTAATGTCATACAGATTTGAAGTACAGACGCCAGCACATCAAGCTACTACACTCTGTCAGATATTCAACTTTATAGCTAAAGCATAAGGTTCAAAGTTGTTTGGGAAAATTTGACAGTTTCGGGAAGCTTGATGTGCTGGCATCTGTACATATTCTTTTTCAAAATCAAACTATTTTATTTCCTTTAAAGCGACATAAGCACTTACGAAACGCTTGGCTATTATTTTCTTGTTTCTACCGCTAATTTCAGAGCTGCACAAAACAGTATAAATACTTTTGTTACTCCCAAAAAAGAAATTCACACGAATTTAGCTCGAAAATTCTTTATGAACGTTATTTTTGAACTTTTGCTGTTAAGAGAAAGCCACAAAAACCATTTTCTTAGAATGAGATGAAACAGAAATAGATAATGAGGTAAAAGTATATTTGAATTTTGTTAAAATTGTTATCAAAAATATGCTATCGTGTTACCCAGTAAATGGATTGTGGAGGTCAGATAAGCAGTCGCTCTTTGTAAAATTCTGGTATACAGCTGCATCTGGTTAGACTGAAAACTGAACTCAACATAGTTGGGAAAAGGCTAGGCAGATGAAGATTCCTACTGAAGTAAAACAGGTACTTATTAAACTTAGATCCAGGGATGGGCGTCTATTGATTATGATGATGATGCTTAGCATACAATATAGATTCCATCAAGCCTTGAGAGCAGTGTTGGCCCAGTGGTAAATACCTAGTACTTACGAGTCGTAGGTCATGAGTTCGAAACGAGGCGCTTTACTTTATCTAAATAATTTCATAACCACAGCTCTCAAAACGGTGAAAGAAAACATTCGTGAGGAAACTGGCATGGCACCTAGAACCAAAAATATATTAGGTGAATCAAATATAAACCGGACTTTTTTTATTACTGGTCGCTAAGTGAAGTGACGCGCTTGGTGCTGTTGTATGTGTTAGGGGGGATCATCTAGGGGAGGGGGGTATACTGCTCCGACTCACTTTAGTTTATTGCGCGCCAGTAGCATCATGTATGAGCAGGAGGTATATAAGTCTGTTGAGCAACGACTTATCATAATTTTTTTAACACGGGAGGGCAGAAAACTTTCGAAATTTTGCATCCATTGACTTTACAGTTCGATAAGAATACGCTTTCAAGAACTCAAGTGTAGGAATGGCGAAAAAAAAATTCAAGTGGAGGACGCCGTTTTCTCACTGACCAGATAGTGGAATCATTTGTGTGCAATTGGCTAAAGGTACGACCGACTACATTCTTCGATACTGGCATCAAGAAACATCCCCTGCGCTGGGAAAAATGTGTTAATAGAAGGGGAGATTATGTAGAAAAATAAAATATATTCCTTTGTTTTACGAGTATAATAATACGTGCGTATTTTTTTTTTTACCGTATTTTATTTTTTTTGTCCGGTTTATATTTGATCCACCCACGTATATCAACTCGCATTGGGCCCGCGTGGTAGATAACACCCTGGTCTTTCTCGAAGAGAGGAGGCCTGTTTCGCAGCAGTTGGGGACATTATAGGGTGATTATTTATGTATCAAAGCCTTATTCTTGAAAACATACATAAAAAAGTTAATTATTCTGATAATTAACTGGTTTAGCCTGTATCAGTGCAAAAACTCTCCACCACTACTTATGTTTTAAGGATGGGCGGCCGGATTGGTCACTGATGTGCGCTCGTTAGTATTATTATAGATAATATTTCGCGTATACCCGTTGTCATCTTATTTTTTTTTTTTTTTGTTATTTTTACTTTTTACTGAACTACCTACTTAAGTGGTTATAACTCTAAACTCTAAATGTAAGTAATGTATAACTCTAAATATGTAGTCGATGATTTTGGTGCACGGTAAAACTCTAATGAGTTTATGTTGGCACCAACTTAAGCGTTTAAAATGTATGTGTACTACTGAATAAATAAATAAATAAATAAATAATAAATATATGATTTTACTGTTTTATATTTATTCACGTAAAGCATTCTGATGCTTTACGTGAATAAATCATCATCGCCTAGCCTTTTCCCAACCGTGTTGGGGTCGGCTTCCAGTCTAACCGGATGCAGCTGAATACCAGTATTTTACATGAAGTGACTGTCCCTTTACGTGAATAAATTATAATATAAATTAATTGCCGTACTTTGGACGTTAATGAATATTGTAGTATCTTTTTATAGTATCGTAAAAGGGCGACGAGGTTTTCATACCTTGCCCGTTTAAAGCTGGGTGCTGAGATAAGCGGTTAACGGGTATTCAGAGCAGGGCAGATGGATTTTTCGTTGCTTATTTTATTCTGTGGTTACAGCAGAAGAGATGATAGCTGTGAGACAGGCACGATCGCGCAGAGTAAACCTAACGTGAATTCGAAAGATTTTACATCGGAAAAATACTCGTTCGCATATAATATTAACTAAGATTTTATTCATATTTATGGGTGGTAGTTACTGAGATTGTTGCAACCCTAATAGTTATAAATAATGATAATATAATAGTTGTGTTTTCGATTTAAAAATCATTCAATTTTACATAACGTTTACGTAGCGCGTTCGTGTTCTGTTTGTGTTAAAAAAAATGTTAGCCAGCAAAATTACCCCTGAATGTTGGACCAATAATATTTTACGGTAAAGTGGTAGATGCACCGCTTAGCAGCAAAGTGGTGTCAACCTACGTAACAACTTGTTCGTTTTCTTAAAGACCTTACGGCGTACTTCCAAAGACTTCGTCGTAATGTTCGTATTCCTGTAATTTTATTTGCGGCCATTAATTTTTCCTCCTTTTCCCATCAACATCATCTGCCTAGCCTTTTCCCAACTATGTTGGGGTTGGCTTTCAGTCTAACCGGATGAAGCTGCATACCAGTATTTTACATGGAGCGGCTGTCTATCTGACCTCCACAACCCAGTTACTGGGTAATACGATACCCCTTGGTAAGACTGGTGGTCAGATTTTCGGGCTACTGACAACCCGTAACGACTGTCAAAGATGCACGAATGACAGCCGGGATCAAAGGCTTAACGTGCTTTGCGAGGCACGGAGGAGTTTTGGTATGTGAAGATGGTCACCCATCCATGGACTAACCGCGGCAAGCGTAGCTTAGCTTGATCGATCAACCTGTGCGGCTGTTATTACTTACCCACAAGCCCTTCTCTCTCTCGTTGTCCCATCAACGTTGATTGGAAAATGTTTATCAGTATGTGTATAATTTTTTATTTTAACTACACACAAAATATCTCGTAACCAACGAAAGCGCCCGCTTCGCTCCACACTAAGCTACATCCATTCCCACCTTGTATTTGCATTAAAATTTAATAAAACACTGTGTATTTAAGCAGCAATTTACAGTTTGGGTGAAATTGACGGCACGGTTGGTGCAGTGGTTAAGCGATTGACTGCTGCACAGCGTGTCGCGGGTTCGATTCCCGAACGGAACAAATATTTTGAATGACCTACAAGTAGTTGTTCCGGGTCTGGCTGTTTGTGTATGTGAGTTTAAATGTTTGTAAACGCACCCACAATACAGGAGACATTCCTAGTGTGGGGCAACGTTTTAAAAAAAAATATATATTATTTCTTTCCCCTTTAAATCACTCTATCCTTTAGGTTCAAATTAAATAAGCATTCACAGACGTGATGGGTATCGATATCTGCACATGTTAAAACAAAAAAGAAATTAAATTGTGTTTTTTTTGTTGTCTAAGACTGCAATTTGCGTAGTCACTTGAAATATCAGTTTAACTAATCTGTTGTTTGTGTAATTTTCGCAGATATATCACGTGTTTAGTTATCACCACGGCTTATTTTATTTTCATTTCTGAATGTTTTTTTTGTTTTTAACTTTTTTAGCACGGACGCTTTGAACGTGCACGTCTTTCTACATCGTTCTCACATATATAATTTCAACACCAATGATGTGACCAATATTTTGTAATAAATGTATTATTTAAAAGAGTATTCGTGGAGTTCCTTGCCCGTTCTTGTCCATAGGTACCGACTACGCTTTGGAATGGGCAACTAGCTTCATCTTTCTGACTGACCGACCCCTTGACAATTCAAAAGTGCCTGTAATTGGTTTATTTGAAATAAATGCTTTGAGTTTTGAGTTTCTTTTTTTTTTTATTTAGATAAAACCAAAAGAAAACAGATTTTCTCAACTCATACTTAAAGTACCAACACTATCAGCAGTCGCTGAGCCCCAAAGAAAAAAACCAAATATTTTTAATTTTATTTTATACTAGCATGCGTCCGCAACTTCGTTTGCGTAGAATTCGGAATTCCCGCCGTTTAAATCCTATAACCCGTTTTCCCGTAGGAATGAAGCATTTCCCGCGGTAAAAAGTAGCCTATGTTCATTAGGGATAATGTCGGCTTCTAATGGTAAAACAATTTTTCAAATCGGTCCAGTAGTTTCGGAGCCTATTCAATACAAACAAAAAATCAAATGTTTCCTCTTTAATATTAGTGTACATTTTGTAGATATCGATTGCCATCACGTCTACAGGATTTTGCTTGCTAATTTAAATTGACCCTGTATTTTGCTCAACTTGATCTAGTAGTTTAGATATTCGCAGTACCTACCGACGTCTCAAACTATTTAACATACAAATCTTCATCATCATCATCATGTTCTTGCACTAGTCCCATGTTACTTGGGGTTGGCGTAACACGTTTTCTTCTTCCAATCCTATCACGCTTTCATTCACTCCTTTCTGTTTCATATCATCCCTCACACAATCCATCCCTCTTCAAAAGTAAACCTGTCGTGCGATTCTGTGACCATCTCACCGCGAAAACTTGAGTGAAGTGAGCATGGAGTCGTCAATAGTGTCAATTCCTAACATCAGCACGACTCACAGCTCACTCTAAGCTCACTTCACCTTAGTTATCACGGTGAGATTTCCAGAATCGACCGGCTGTTGTATTCTTAAACATTTCCACGTTGCCGAAGATCGGTAAAAAATAACCTTTCTTCGAGTTCTTTCACTCTATTTCCAACTTCCTGCCAATTTTTAACTTCTTTCCCTTGGGGTCTTTTATATTTATCTATATTTCGTCGTAAAACTTTATCGCAGGACTCCTGTTGTGTTTCCAACTCTTAATATCTTCCTTCCAATGTCAAATGGTTATAGGAAGGCCTTTTTCGTTGAAGCAAAAAGTATGGGTACAGTTTTGAATATTATCGACACGGTATCTGAATTTGTGTTCTATTGAGAATAGGATAAAGTTTGAATTGCGTTGGTAGTGAAGTTTATGAAGTAAAGCAAATATTGACTGTGATGAGCGAAGTTTGTGAATTAATGTGAATACGTCATTTTTTGATAGAGTGTTATGGAAAAAGTAGCGAAATGTTCTTAGAAGACTTTTTAAGAGATGCGTGGCGTGAGATATATGGCACTGTAATTTGTGTTTATTTATACTAGCTTTGCCTGTGACTCCGTCTGTGTGAAAGTTAGAAAAGAGCACAAATAAATAATTACACTTAAAACTTCACAAAAGGGTCAACCATTTTTCCTTCAAGGAACTTTCAGGACGCGAGTCCAACTCGCATTTTTTTGAGTAAAGCTGCTTCTCCGTCTTCGTCGTATCGATGATTTCACATATCTGTCTATACAAGATGGCAAACTGTTACCATGAATTCAGCACATGATTCAAATTCTGCTGTTTCATAGAAATGTGCGATACCTACGCGATCATAATGTATTGTACAAACTCCAACACATCCAACACACGTTTTGGTAGTACAGACGCCAGCACATCAAGCTACCCGAAGCTGTCATATTTTCCCAATCAATTTTGAACCTTATGCTTTAGCGATAAAGTTGAAAATCTATTAAAGAATTTTGACAGATTGTAGTAGCTTGATGTGCTGGCGTCTGTACATACAGCATTTTTTTTGTTTTTAACCCGTGAGAAGGCGCGCCTAATTTTCTTACACGAGTAGGCGCGTGCGAGCAAATTGCTCACACTATTATAAATGTTTATATTTTTAGTGTTTCTATATTTATTGGCTTACTAGCGACCCGCCCCGGCTTCGCACGGGTGCAATGCTGATCACTACATAGTATAAAACAAAGTCGCTTCCCGCTGTCTGTCTGTCTCTATGTATGCTTAGATCTTGAAAACTACAGTACGGATTTTGATGCGGTTTTTTTAAGGATAAAGAGTGATTCAAGAGGAAGGTTTATATGTATAATACATGCATAATATAGTAGAGAAACACTGATAACTTTAGAGCCATTATTTCTCGTAAAAAGTATAGGATAAAAAATCGTTATTGTGGGTTATCCCTAAGAGATAGACATATACCATTGTGTATTTTTTTGTAGACCTTTTTAAGGTGTACAATACTGTAGTACAGACGCCAGCACATCAAGCTACCCGAAACTGTCGAAATTTCCCAATCAACTTTGAACCTTATGCTTCAGTGATAAAGTTGAAAATCTGTTGGGTAGTTTCAAGCGCCACCGGCCGACTGCCCGGCCGGTAACGCCCACATTTTAAAACTGTAATATCTTCGAAATTATTCATTTAAATTACATGCTGTAAAGGGCCATAATGATCTATATGAAATGCACAATGTTTTTAAGGTACTTAATTGGATAAGGAGTAATGCTGTATTGCCTAAAATTGCTTCTTAAATAAGCCATTATTTCTCGTAAAAAGTTAAGGATTAAAAATGGTTATTGTGGGTTATCCCTAAGAGATAGACATATACTATTCCGGACTTTTTTGTAGAACTTTTTAAGGTGTACAATACTGTAGTACATTATTTTGATTAATCTTGAATGGTTCAGCCAGCGTTTACAATGTAAGCGCAAAAAAAATGTGTTTATTTACGACATCACATTAGAAACCTCTAAAATAATTAGTGTTTCTCTACTATATTATGCATGTATTATACATATAAACCTTCCTCTTCAATCACTTTATATATTAAAAAAAACCGTATCAAAATCCGTTGCGGAGTTTTAAAGATCTAAGCATATATAGGGACAGACAGACGGAAGCGACTTTGTTTTATACTATGTAGTGATAATGTAAAATTAAATAAATAACACAAGGTTTACTAAGTAAGAAAACAAGTATTTTAATCAAAACTATTAAACATAATTACAACTTCTAACGCAAATAACAAAACAACCTAGTATTAATTAATTTTTTTGGCACGTTTCATAAAAATCACAATAAAAACTGTTCCATAACAAAAACTAAATAGTGTTATTCATCCATTAAATCTACACTAATGTGCCTCTCGAAACATACTGAATACATGTATTTTACATGTTCGGTGCAAAGTAATTGCTGGGCGCGTGATGAGCAAATTGCCGCACGTTGGTACACGGCCTCCACAAACGCCTTGCTGCGCGGTCGCAACGCCACTGAGCGGATCGAGAATTGCGTCAGGGGAGAGGGGGTGAATATTTAGGAAGGTACTTAACCCGTGAGAAGGCGCGCCTAATTTTCTTACACGAGTAGGCGCGTGCGAGCAAATTGCTCACACTATCATAAATGTTTATATTTTTAGTGTTTCTATATTTATTGGCTTATAATGTATTTAAATAAATAACACAAGGTTTAGTAAGTAAGAAAACAAGTATTTTAATCAAAACTATTAAACATAATAGCAACTTCTAACGCAAATAACAAAACAACCTAGTATTAATTAATTTTTTTGGCACGTTTCATAAAAATCACAATAAAAATTGTTCCATAACAAAAACTAAAAAGTGTTATTCATCCATTAAATCTACACTAATGTGCCTCTCGAAACATACTGAACACATGTATTTTACATGTTCGGTGCAAAGTAATTGCTGGGCGCGTGATGAGCAAATTGCCGCACGTTGGTACACGGCCTCCACAAACGCCTTGCTGCGCGGTCGCAACGCCACTGAGCGGATCGAGAATTGCGTCAGGGGAGAGGGGGTGAATATTTAGGAAGGTACTTAAGTGCTTGAATTGGTGTGGCATGGGAAAGACAAAAAATTTTTGAATTAGATTTTTGTGTGAGCAAATTGCTCATAGCGCGCCTTCTCACGGGTTAACATTGACGTTGCAGTTTGAAAAAACCAGATAGACGCACACATGCCAAGATTTCCTTATCACCCAATTTTGGCACGGAAAATTAAAAAGAAAACTGTTACTTGTGCAGCTTATAACTTAGGCTATTGCCACATAAATCCCAAATTCTCGTTACTGCATGCCTTATGTAACAAAAAGGCTATTGTGATTGTGTTCCAGCCATCTGTAACTACTATAAAGGTATGGCCAATTTTTCAATGACTTTTTATCCCTTTTACGAGGAAGGGACTGACCGAGTTTACTTTGGTTGGAGTTTTATTACGAAGACGTACTTTTATATTGATATGACATATTTTGTATGAAGACTGTTTTTATTGAGTTCCGTGACAAAAGGGTGGCTACGAGACCCTATTTCTAAGCCTCTGCTGTCCGTCCGTCCGTCCGTCCGTCCGTCTGTCCATCTGTCCGTCTGTCAACGGGCTGTATCTCTTGAGCCGTAATAGGTAG
The DNA here is from genome assembly GCA_949629135.1 of Eremobia ochroleuca. NCBI lineage: Eukaryota > Metazoa > Arthropoda > Insecta > Lepidoptera > Noctuidae > Eremobia > Eremobia ochroleuca. Next base: position 6,194,331 of record OX451408.1, read on the forward strand.
AGCTTGAAATTTTCACAGTGTGTATTTCTATTGCCGCTGTAACAAAAATCATCATCTGCCTAGCCTTTTCCCGACTATGTTGGGGTCGGCTTCCAGTCTAACCGGATGCAGCTGAGTACCAGTATTTTACTTGGAGCGATTGCCTATCTGACCTCCACAACCACTGGGTTGTGGAGGTCAGATAGGCAATCGCTCCATGTCACATCACATATGTATGACATATGTATGACAGTCGTTACGGATAGTCAGAAGCCCGAAAGTCTTACCTAGGTGTATCGTATTACCCAGTACAGTTACTGGGTAATACGATACTCCTAGGTAAGACTGGTTGTCAGACTTTCGGGCTTCTGACTATCCGTAACGACTGTCAAAGATCTACGACTGACAGCCGGGACCAACGGCTTAACGTGCTTTCCGAGGCACGGAAGGGTCTCGGTATGTAAAGATGGTCACCCATCCACAGACCAACCGCGGCAACCGTAGCTTAACCTGATCGATCGACCTGTGTGGCTGTTATTATTTAGCCACGGGTCCCGCTGTAACAAAAATAATAAAAATAAAATAAAGTAAAAAATTAAAGAGGTTCTCCCTCCATACAAGAAACGTGTTTTTTTTCTGTGTTTTTGCCCTACGGTACGAAACCCTTCGTATGCGAGTCCGACTCGCACCTGTCCGGTTTTTTGAACTGATACCGTCTCTTATGTATTTGGAAAATCCAAATACATAAGAGATACGGAGAAACTGTCCTATGAAACATTTCCTCGTTTTTCGTGACACATGAATGCGCCGATCGCGTATAAACTTGCGTCAATCACTTTGGTTAGGACGCGGCCTTCGAATAAAAGGTAGGTACGAGGTAGGAGGGCTATGATATACAATTGATTGATTATATTTATTAGTGACTGTGATTGGCAAACAGGCCGATCGATAGTCCATCTTTTGCAAAATTGTTACTATGAAAACCTTAATAAATAAGCTATCAGTATTCTCTTGTTCTGGTTCTTCCTCTGAAGAAGACCTTTATATGGTAGTAAACATTCCCTTTACACATTCGTTGCACATAAGGAATGAGCACATTACTTTTTCTCTGATTTTGCATCATTGTCAAAATCACAGTGATCTTTAACATCGTTAAAATAAGATTGTTTTTGAGTTGCTGCTGTCAAGGGCAAAATAACTGTAAACGGATTTGTAAAAAATAATATTCGCAGTAACTGATAAAATATTTTGAAGTTACATTTAAACTTCATAAAATACCTATTTATATAAAAAAGCGGCGCAATAGATTAAGTTGATGACGTTCATAGAATTTATGCTTGAGAGAGGAATCTATTTTGAGCCGATTCAACTTCTCTTAGTAAACAACATTTGGGGATAATACAAATAATTGCAAAAGGTTTATATAATACGATATAGGTACGTATTTTACATTATAATATTACATAGTTAGTTTCGCTTTTCACAATGAATGCCTAAATAAAAGCGTGCTGTAACATTTTTAACTTTCGGTGTTGAGTCAGGCCTTGTAAATCCAATAGTGAAATATGAAATCGGGCAGAACAGAGCTTCAAATTTGACGATACTCAAAAATGCGTATGTATGCGCCTTAAGTTGGCAACTTCACTTTCAGGCTAATAGTTTACCAAGGCAAATATTTTTGATGTCCTAAAACTAAAAATTCGAAGCCAGCCCACAGCCTGTAATGCCCGCGTGGTGGATAACGGCCCACTCCCTCTTACAAAGAAAAGTCCTGTTTAAGGGGCCTTTCCCACGGCAAGCTTGCAGTATCCGGCAAACAGGATGCATGTGTGAATACATATATTTAAACACGTACACTACTAAACGGGATCCTTCCAAAAACCGTACCTGCAAAAAACGGGATCTTGCCCTGGAAAAGGGCCCTAACAGTAGAGAGAATATTATAGGTTAATTATGCTTATGATATTTGGTGCACAGATTTGGTCTTTGAATAACATCCAGAATTATGTCGGACAAACTTTAGGCCCAAGTAGCAAAGAACTGGTGAACTGAGACAGTGAGGCGATGTTGCGACAGACCACGTAGGAGATTGCAGGACGAGCTGGATAGGTTCCGTCAAAACTGGAAGGAGGATGCTCAGGTTCGCGAAAGATGGGAAGAGTGGACTGAAGCCTTTGCCCAGGAGTGGGATATCGTAGCGTAAGCTACTAAAAAAATTAACTGGGGTTTTGTTTCATCAAGCAGTCAAGCATCCTTCAATTGAATTCCGTGGGTTGATTCATTTTGATCTTCGGCGGATATTACTTTTCGTCATAATCACACTGAATCAATATTTACGTAATTTATGAAAATCTTTGATGTTTGCGTGATACAAACCTGGCAATTTTCCATCCGAAATAGCTACATTGAAAATTAGAAATCATGGAAATTTTGTACACGTTGATGACGTCACATGCCATGGTGGTCCTACAACCTTCTACTTATCCCTTTGTAACCGGGAGTAAAAACTCGCATAGATCAGTAAAAACTCAGTAATCCTTTGCGAAGTGTTCAGAGGTCCTGGAAAAAATACTGAAAAAAATCTCATGCAAGCTGGTCTTCAGCAGTCAAACCCTCACGTACGTGAGGTTCAGGAATAATTTCTAGTTGCACGATCGTGAGTATAATATGTGCGGAGGCGCCGGGATTCAAAAACACAGCCATCCCTCATCCGCGTTTCATCGAACTAGCAGAACGAAACGTGCGCGCAGAGTGCTAAACTATTACTGTCTCATTCTTAGATAGAATCACGATAGATCGACGCCAGTTGCGTCCGCTAAAGTTACTTACATTATCGCTCAGAATTTTGTAAATTTGAAACCCACGATCACTTTAACTCGGTTGGAAAGGGTTACGACCGGATTCTTGAACCTATACAACCGATTTCATCATCGTAATCTACTTATTCAAATTCTTAAATTCATTCATCCACGGACAGACAACGCACAACCAAAACCGCTGGGGATAGAAGCCTGCCCGCACATGACTTCTTTGTAATCAGCCTATAGTGTTCCCACCGCGGGGACACAGGCTTCCTCTCTGTGAGAGAGTAACCTGTAATCTACCACGCGGACCCAGTGCGGGTTGGTAGATGTCACATATCTATGATTTTTTCCGATTTCCTCACGACCGTCATCTTCAGCGTTTTGAGAACAGCTGTCTATACAACGTGTAACGTTAAATGCACAAAACCTGAAAATAGTTTGATCAAAATAACGAGCAGAATTATTAAATGAACCGCTTTTTAATATAGGTCAATTTTTCACAAAATCTTCATTAAAAACGTTGCCGTATCTATTTATTAATAAGTCAAGCAAGCCAATGTCAGCGCGGCGCAGCGGCTCGGTGACGACTCCTCCCTCGATAAAGCGTCGTCGCAGACGCAAGAAACGATCAGAATTGCCAGTAAAACTAAAACAGCACATAAAACCTTTACAATTTTTTAATGACTTATTTTCTCTGTGAAATAGGTCAATTGAATTAAAGATCACTTGGGGTGTCTGAGGTTTTGCGCATTTAACGTTACACGTTGTATAATTTACAGAAAGTAATGCGCCTGTCTGGGTTCGAACCCACGATCTACAACTCGTAAGTCGGAGCCGTTACCTCTGGGCCACCACTGCTTTTGAGCTCATGAGTTCTTTATACAGCATTTATGTGACAAGTGCGGTCATTTTTAAGGGTGTGGACAATCAAACTGAACCATGATCAGCCGTCCCATATATTCGGGCCGGGCAGGTATTGAAGTTTTGTATAAGACAGTTGATATTTTTTTCGTGACAAAGATGTTAATCCCATGGAGAAAGTTGTTCAAGTAAAAGATCCTAAATATGACCACACGTTTCTGATACATGTTGGATAACAAAAGTGAGCACAAAGGGAGAGTTTTTGAAAATTTATTCCCTAAAGGGGTTGAAAAGGCGATGTAAGTTAGAATGGAAGATCGTCATTTTTACCGATGGGAAATATGGTTTGGTCCCTTATCAGCAAGCCAGAATAGCTGTGGAGCCTCATAGCCAACATCATGGCGGTCATGGTACGATTCCGCCGAACAGTATTTTGAATGTACCGGTCCTGCGAGTGGTGATGCGAGATCGTCCTCTATGTCACTCGACTACGCTGCCCGTGATATGATAGCATGTCCAGAGGCAGTTTATAACGTTCTATGTAGTTCTAAGAGCGACAGCCACAGCACGGTGTCTGGAACCAGCTTGAAACATTCCGATGGCTCTCGTCATCTCTTGACGCGTCAAATAATGTCGTTGCTCAAGATCGATGCATTTTTTTTCAGTTCCGATGCAGAAATCGTAATGGTTTTGTGAAAACGCTATTACACACTTTTCCTCAGAAATCATAAAAAATGAAAAATCACGTCTATCAGAAATCCTGATAGACGTGATTTTTTATCAAAATTGAAAAAAAAAAAAATACTCAAATAGTGAAATTAACTAAAAAGAATCAACAACGATCCAAAACAGTTAAAATAATAATCCTCAACTGCGGCGATACTCTAAAACGTACTTGATCTCTAGACACTTTTGATGTGTGTACATGCATACACAAAGTAGAAACCAAGGTTTACATACATATTTGGGTCACTTTCAAAATCACATTGTTTCCGTATATTATTTCTTCGCGACCAGAATTTTCGGTATGTTATTGGCTAAAATCCGAAAAGCAATATATTGGAAGGGAGCGTCGATATGTCTACGAATAGTCTCATTCCGAGGAAGCGAATATAAATCATAGAACTATAGATAGGTACTTATATAAAACGAATATTTTTCTTATGGAAAAACCCTTCGCTTATATATTTGGATATTTATTCGCGCTGATTTTAAGATGAGACGGAATGAGGGATGGGTGTGAATTCAAGAAAAAGTTTGGCAAGGTCAGTATTTTTTTTGAAGGTTTTTATTAGATTTTTCTACCACTTTGTAAGCAAAATAACTTATGATTGCTGGATTATTTCGAGAGCCTCTGCCTCGTTGGTCTTGAGGTCGCAAGAGGTTCTGCTGAGCATGAGGTCCAGGTTTATTTATCGCACCTACGGTGCAAAAACGTCACTTATGCAATTTGGGAGGGTTGTAAATTTTAAACGTTTATATTATTTTATTACAAAATTGTGAGATGTTCGCTTTAACTTTAATATGAAGTTCAAAGTTGTAGTTTATTACCAGTTCATTTCTTTAGTCAAGAAGAGGAAGAAGAACATTATAATAGGATGGCGAATTTTTAAACGCTTCTCCTGAAATATTATATCATTTGCATAAGTGACGTTATTGCACCGTAGGTGCGTTATGTTCTTGTTATTGGGTTTTCCATCACGAATTTCTCAGAAGAATTCCGAAGTACGGATTGGTTCCTGGTGGATGGCACTAGGCTCGCTCCCTATTAAACATAACTGGCGAAATTACACACAATAGTTGCACAGACACCAGCACATCAAGTTACTATAGTCTGTAAAATTTCTTTAATAGATTTTCAACTTTAACGCTTAAGCATAAGGCTCAAACTTGATTGGAAAAATTAGACAGTTTCGGCTAGCTAGATGTGCTGGCGTCTGTACTATAGGCTCACGTCTGTCTAACCCTTCGAAATATACAGCACTAGCTGACCCGGCAAACGCTGTTTTGACATACAAATTATTAAAAAAAAAAACTAAAGCTTCTAATATAATTCAAACCTGATTCGGAAGACACGTGGCGCCATCTACTATCATAATAACGTTATCGTTGTTTTCCTCGGGAACAGCACTTTTTTTCAGGATAAAAGGTATCCGTTATATACACTATATCCGTTTCTGTACACCTGACAACGTATATGTAAACAGGATGGTCAGTTCAGTGGTTTAGGCGCGAAAAGGTAACAAACAAACAGAGTCACTTTCGCCTTTATAGTTCAGATGTCGATTCTGTAAAAATCTCATGGTCAAAACTTGCGTAAAGTGAGCTGTCAGTGTCATCCCATTGATGCTATGATGATTGATGCTAATCTCGATTATTATTGTAAATGTTTACTTGGTCAATCCAAGCAAACATTTACAATAATAATCAAGATTTTAGTAATATTTTGTATGCTAAATCTATTGATCATTTTATATAATTTCAAAGCTAGTATTTTAGTTAAGTTAAGACTAGTCTAGGAAAAAGAAAAAAAAACAACATTGAGATTCTGAATAAGTTTCTGTTTTGCTATTTTATTTTAAAACCCCACAAAAGTAAAGTTTTGGCAACTAAAATACTAGCTTTGAAATTAATATTGTTCAAATCTCGATTGTGATTGTAAATGTATGCTTGGTCAATCCCTGGGATCAGGTGGGATGACACTGAGAGCTCAGTCCACGCTCACTTCACCTAAGTTTTCACTGCGAGATGGTTACAGAATCGCACTGCAGGTGTGATGTTATGCTATGCTAATTGGAGATCTCACAAAAGCGATCAAGCAATGATTAGTGGTCGACAATGGAGTACGGGGTGGCGGTGCTCGAGGAAGGCCTATGTCCAGCAGTGGACATCCTTCGGCTGAATGAATGAAAAATAGAACACACTTGCCTAGTAAATTGAATTAAATAAATCTACCTATTGAACTGAGACTTGAAGACTCCCAAGTTAAACAGATTCCGTAAAGGAATCCGACCCATATCTTATTTTATTAGCTTTGATTCGTATCTTTGATAGTTTAATGAATGAAAATGTAAATATAGTAATAAATATTCATTGGACTGTTAAAATATACGCAAAACAATAAAAACAACCGTTCCTAAAATGAATGTGATTGAATGGCAAATTATGATGAAATAATTCATGAGATTTTGCGTAAAGCAAAAAGTCGGTACCTTTGCATATTCTTGATCAGATTATTACTATTCCTATGTCTTTTGTATTGTAAGATACTGCCTATTCCAAATTCAAAATGTTTTATTTCACATAAACCTACATGGGCACTTATGAAACGTCAAAAGATAGGTGTTCCAATTGATTGTTTCCGATGGAGATGAGTCGGCAAGAAACTCCACTGTCTTAGCTCAATAGTTGTTGGATCAATCTTCCGATTCACAAGTTTTCCATAACACACCAAATTAATCTGAACTAATTGTGCATACTTGTCTTTGTAAAGACGCCAGCACATCAAGCGACTGCAAGCTGTCGAATTTCTTTAATAGATTTTCAACTTTATCGCTGAAGGATAAGATTCAAAGTTGATTGGGAAAAATTTACAGTTTTGGGTAGCTTGATGTGCTGGCGTCTGTTCTCATCTGATAACATGGGGAAGTAAAACGTATGGAAATATAAAAAGTCGCTTTTAAATTTCCGTTTATGCTGACGATATAACGTGCACGTATTTGCATTTTATGTACAGACGCCAGCACATCAAGCTACTACAATCTGTCAGATTTCTTTAATAGATTTTCAACTTTAGCGCTAAAGCATAAGGTTCAAAGTTGATTGGGAACATCTGACAGTTTCGGGTAGCTTGATGTGCTGGCGTCTGTATAGACGCCAGCACATCAAGCTACTACAACCTGTCAAATTCCTTCAATAGATTTTCAACTTTATCGCTAAAGCATTCAGTTCAAAATGATTGGAAAATTTTGACAGTTTCGAGTAGCTTGATGTGCTGGCGTCTGTACATACGTAGACGTAGACGTCCACGGTAATATCGTCACGTTAGAAATTATAGAAGCGCACATTCAGTTTTATGAGCCGCTTAGTCGAAATAAAGTGTTAAAATTAGGGATACCCTGCATCTATCCTTAAAAAGATGGTCTAACGGACTCTAAACAATGCGTCTGGTAAAGTTATGCTAGGGATCAATTTCTCGAAAGATAGATTCTCTCAATAAATACCTTGAGGATCAATTCGCTGCAGTCCCCAACCTGACTATAAACCAACCTAATCTAATATAGTGCGACTGGCCATTTGTTTCACTAACAGTAAAGCCTAGCGTACACGACGCTACTCAAAGCAACCAGCGTGGGGTAATCGCGTAATACACTCTGCCGCAGTAAGCGAAAAGGACGAATATTGGCCAAAAATGTAAAGAAAAATGAACCTTACTAAACAAAAGAGGCGCATCCATTAAGGCTCATTTTTCTCCATTCGCTTTCCTCAGATGCGCCCCTTTTAGTAACGGCGGCAGCACTATAAGTCATTACTACTGAATTTATTCACGACTAGCTGTGAATACCCGCTTCGCTGAGTCATTTTTAATTGTATAGTTATTTGTTAATGTTAATAATCTATCACTACTTACTTCATAATCTTTTCATATACAACGTGTAACATTAAATGTGCAAAACATCAAAATAGTTTGATGAGAATAACAAGCAGAATTAATTGAACCACTTTTTAATATAGGTCACATTGTTCAAAAAATCTTCATTAAAAACGATGCCGTGTCTATTTATTAATAGGTCAAGCAAGCCAATGTCAGCGCGGCGCAGTGGCCCGGTGACGACTCCTCCCTCGATAAAGCATCGTCGCAGACGCAAGAAACGATCAGAATGGCCAGTAAAACTAAAACAGCACATAAAACCTTTACAATTTTTTTAATGACTTATTTTCTTTCTGAAGTAGGTCAATTGAATTAAAAATCAATTGGGGTGTCTGAGGTTTTGCGCATTTAACGTTACATGTTGTATATGTATAGAAAAATAGATTAGGTAGGCTTAATACATTCGTGTCTGTGAAACCATGGAAATACACATACAAAATTTCAACACAATCGCTCAAGCCGTTTATTAGTTGACATACCGACAGCAGCGCCACCTATACCAGGTCCAATTGTATTTTTAAAATAATCCAGGAAACCATCGAAATATCCATATACAATTTCAACACAATCGGTTCAGCCGTTTAGAAGTTATGTGAAAAAGATAAGTACGGAAGGATAATTCATACTACCCGTTGTCCTATTACCCGTTTTCACGTAAGAATGAAGCATTTTCCCGCGATAAAAAGTAGCCTATGTTCATTAGGGATAATGTCGTCTTCTAATGGTAAAACAATTTTTCAAATCGGTCCAGTAGTTTCGGAGCCTATTCAATACAAACAAACAATCAAATATTTCATCTTTATAATATTAGTGTAGAATAATGTTCTTAAATGAAAGCCATTTCATTTTGACAGTTTAACAACATTCATTGCGTTATTAAAATTTTTGAGCAGACAAATTTTTCGAACGTATGAAGTAATGGATTAGGAATATTGTTCAAAATTATTCAGATTCAGATTGAAATAGTGTGTTACGCAATCAGGGTGCAGTTGTAACTTAAATCACCAATGAGTACTGAGTAGACTAAATGTAACAGCACTGCTGTTTCAATGATGGTCCGTCCATGATGCGACTTGTTATTATGTCGTGATATAATATTATGTATGATTATTTACGTATGTCGTGTGCCGTCGTCACAACACTCACAGCACTTTGACATTCAGCCGGTCGATTCTGTAAAAATCTCACCGTGAAATCATAAGTGAAGTGAGCACTTATTACTGTTAATCCCTAGCGAATGACAGGTCACTCCACGCTCACTTCACCCAAGCTTTCACGGTGAGATGGTTACAGAATCGCACGGCTGGCTTCTTATTGATGATTTGCGATTGTAACTGGTTACTTTTGAGTGGCGTTGTGGACAATGGGCCTAAAAACGACAACGCTGCCCGTTGCGCGTTGTATGGTTTATGGTTCCAAGCACGGACTAGAAAAAAAAGAAGGACTCCGCGCCACGCATATCGAAAGTGAAGCACAGTAAGGGTGCCGGACCGTTTGTACAAACGTGCTTCACGCACACATTTACATGACAGAAAGCCGGCCGGCCGCCATTACGCGACAAGACAGCGTCTTTGTAGGTACTATTTACGTGAAGTAATAAAATAAAATAATGCGATCTTGTGTTGTGAAAAGGTGTAAAAATAATTCTACATATCAGAAAAAGTGTCAAGGAATAACATATCACAAGTAAGGCACAATTTTACTTGTTGATTTATTGTATTTTTGACATTTTAAAATCATTACTATTGGAACACAAAATCTCAACAGAATTATAAGTGTTGTCAGAAAATAAATGGATAATTTTCCCGAGTGATTGGGTAATTCTTTTTTTTTTGTGTTCTTTCTATTTTTTGTAAGTATTGACGATGAATATTTTTATAGATTTCCTACAACAAATCAACCATGGAGCAGTGACTGGATAAAAATAATAAGAAACTTTTTCACTAATCCGGAAGCAGACAGTAACCAACCAGGCTAGTTGGAGAGCTTACACGTGAGCAAGCCACATAAAACTGGCCGTGTGAGAAATAGTCTTGCCGCAAATAAACTCCAACAAATTTCAGGGTTTGTCCCTGTAACTTAGATGTTAGTAGTCATCGCGAAACAATCCTTGGTTGGGAACTGCAATCTTTTTAATCCAAACGGAAGATCATTTGGTATCAATGGTATACACGGCACGAAGACTGTTTCTCCTCTGGCAGATCCATTTAGTATTTTAAACACAAAATTTGAAGATCCTAACATCAAAACTGACGGACTTTCATATAAACTTCTATCCCCTATTTTACCCCTGTAGGGGTGAAATTCCCAAAAATCCTTTCTTAGTGGATGCCCACGTCATAATAAATATCTCTGTGCTAAATTTCAGCGCAATCTTCAGCGGTTTGATATATAATATATAATAATAATAGAAGACTTAGGTACGGTTTTCTGTAAAGGGTTTGTATCATCAATTCGCGATGGTTCTTAGATTGGAACGGATTCTAATACTTCTTCGATAGATAAAGAAAGCAGTGCAGGTTATTGACTGTTTGTATGTGTTGTGAAGTTTCTGATTAAATGATTTTAATAAATATTTAACGTTTATTTTCTACAGAACGTTAAATAGTTTTCTTATTATACATAGGTAAAATCTTTACACCTTGCGTGTTTTAGGTAAGTAAGCTTTAATAAACCCTCCCCCCCCCATCTTCCTTATAGGTAATTCAAGACAATCAATTGCATTACGTATTCTACAGCAGCGTTTTCTTAGTCATCCATGCAAATGAATTACTTAATTTTGAGTTTCAAATAGTATACATATGTTTGTAATTTCAATTTATTCATTTATTCTAATAAAGAATAAACTGTCAAAATATTTAAAAAATGGGGAAATTTCCATTCATCTGGTATCCCTCAAATCACGCACACATAGATCGGTACGGTGCTTCACTTTCGATATGCGTGGCGCGGAGTCCTTCTTTTTTTTCTAGTCCGTGGTTCCAAGGCTTTAAATAATTATAATTTATCTAGTATAATATTTTGACTGCCTTGTTAATCCAGTGGCTGGAATCAAGACTGCTAAACGTGGCATCGCGTTTTTGGGTTTTTCCAATGGGAAATTTTCAGAATACTGAATTTAATTTTTCCTGTACAGGTGTGTAGAAAAAAAAAAGTTTACCAGGCGTTGTGTTTATGCTATGGTGTAAAATAAAAGTCATACATATTATACATATTATCTATCTGTGAGTCGTGCGACTTGGTAACGCGTTATTAACTAGTTTGTGATCAGTTGCGTCGTGTACGGACCACAAATAAAATTTTAGTGTTGTGACATTCCCGATGATTTGATCATGTAACTGAAAGCCAACTCCCGTAATTAAAACCGTTTAAAATTTAGTCACGATCTCATCTCAGCGACAATCAATGTCAAAAATTTGTAAAAAAATTAAGGAAATTAGACGTATTTTTGACAGATTGAGACTGATATCAGACGGTGAACGTTCTTAAAATTACGAGAGTTGCCTCTCAGGTTTCTTTGAAGTAGTGTCGTGGACGATGGGCCTAAGCAACATTTGTGTTGCAAAGAATGAAACGAAATTATTGTTCTATTTTTTAACCGACTTCAAAAAAAGGAGGAGGTTATCAATTCGACTGTATTTTTTTTTTTTTTTTTTTTTTTTTTTTTTTTTTTATGTTTGTTACCTCATAATAACCGACTGGGTGAACCGATTTTCATGATTCTTTTTTTATTTGAAAGCTGGTGCTTCCCGTGTGGTCCCATTGTCACCATTTCAATATCTGATGATGGGATCTTGTAGAAATCGGGGGAACTCTTCAATAAATAACAGCAGATTAACCACGATTGTTGCTATAGCATATCTAAGCATTGTTTACACCATCACACAACATAATATCACGCCTGTACTCACTACAAAGGTTATAATTTTTTTTTATGATAATAATAATTACGCAATCGCAAAACATAACATCACGTCTGTACCCTATAAACGCAGATGCAGCTTCCTGTCACTGATATTTACATAGTAGTGTTTATATGAATTTGATTGGGGTAGATATAACTAAAAAGTGAAAAATAAAAAAATTTATATGTAAAAAAAACAACCGACTTCCAAAAAAACACTACAAAGTGAAAAATAATTTTAATTTCGGAAGTCGGTGTCAAAAAACCAAAATGCGGAACCAACGACACCGACTTCCAAAATTAAAATTATTTTTCACTTTGTAGTGTTTTTTTGGAAGTCGGTTGTTTTTTTCAAGCCAACTACTCGTAATGTACAGACGCCAGCACATCAAGCTACTACAATCTGTCAGATTTCTTTAATAGATTTTCATCTTTATCGCTAAAGCATAAGGTTCAAAGTTGATTGGGAAAATCTGACAGTTTCGGGTAGCTTGATGTGCTGGCGTCTGTATCTACCTACCACCAAGTGATAAAAGAATTACAGTTTTTAAATCCCATAGTTTAATTAAAGCAGTATTTCATGAATACGGCCACTTCATAATTAACATGACAATGATCTGTAATTAAATACGAACGCAATTCTTGCAATTAATGGAACGTGAATATCAAATGACGCCAGCACATCACGCTATCCCGAAACTGTCAAATTTTCCCAATTAAATTTGAACCTTATGCTATAGCAATAAAGTTGAAAATCTATTAAAGATATTTGACTGATTGTAGTAGCTTGATGTGCTGGCGTCTGTACAAAATTCATGTCAAACATGAAAATGTGAAATCTGATTTCCGAATTTAGTTGCAAGTGTTACTTGTATTGGTAGTACGATTTCTGTCGGAGAATTGTCCATTCCACCTATTTCCGTGGATATTTTAATCAAAATTCACGATGAGATGGTTACAGAATCGCACGGCTGTTTTAAGCTATGACAGACTTCAACGTTCCGACACATTGTCATAATTTATTCATCCGTGCTCTTCATTGCACAATACGCTGCAAGCTGCTGAGCTTGGCGAACTATTTAGGGACAGTTTGCAACATTTTTGTGTGTTAAGCTTGTCTACGTGTGCGTACACACGAGTTTGTAATACGTTACTTTAGAGCACCATTGGACAATAGGCAGATAGGCTTAACAATATTAATTCACACAATAAACTTGAGTCTTGTGTCCAACTAAAACTCATTCAGAACTGGGGTATAATAATTCAAACCCACAACTGAGCCTAGAAAATCCTGGAACATTAAACTATCATATTGTCGTGGGCTTAGTACTGGCACTCGTCTATTATCCGCTGTAGAACTCAGAACTTTGTTAAAACTTCTTTACAGGGTGACATGTCATCCCCACCAACTTACATCTACAATCCCTGAACACAAAATCAAGGGATTATAAACCTTACTGGCATGGAAGAAGGGACGCTGTCAGATGGGTGAAATGTTAAGTAAGTTGGTCATTTGTAGCACCCAGAACGCTTTACAACGCAGACAATGTTCGCATTTTGGAACATACGGATGTCTACGATGGCAAGCTGCACCCTAATTGCGTAACACACTATCAACAGCAATGGCTTTCATTTTGACAATTCAACAACATTCATTGCGTTATTTACGTTGTTGAGCAGACACATTTTTCGAACATATGGAGCAATGGATTAGAAATATGCTTCAAAATGATTCAAATTGAAAGTAATAGTGTGTTACGCAATTAGGGTGCTGGTTTATTTAAGTGTAATTATTGAATTACTATATTTTTCGGAATTAATCCCACAGTATCCTAAAAAGAAAAAAAAAAAAAAAAGATAAAAAAGAAAGAAAAAAGAAAAAAAAAAAGAAAGAAAAATAAAGAAAGAAAGATATAAAGTATCCTTTGTCCTTACCCTGGTCACGATCTATTGGTGTGCAAAATTATAAATCGGAATCTGTTCAGCCGTTAATTTGTGAAAAGAGACAGACACTTTCGCATTTTTAATATTAATAAATAGTATGGATTACCCCATCCCAACTGATTCCGTATATACTTAATATAATGACCTACCAACGGTTTTAATTAATTTCCAACTAATAATGCTGGCTTCCAATTGGAAGCTATTGTTGACATTGAATAATTCATATTCACGCAATTTGTCACGCCACGGTTTGTGAATAATGTAGGCATTATAAATTACCTAATTATGTCATTGTAGCCTCCCATTTAAATATTGTATCCGTTCCGTGGCATCGCCAATATTGATTAACGGAGCTTTGCGCATTTAACGTTACACGTTGTATAAAAAGTACTTGCAACAGTGATGTAGAGGGGCTTTAGGAATGTGGTGCCTGCGTTAGCTTTTGTAGGATAGAGATTATACCTATATCCTTATCTTATTCTTATATCTTATACACATGGATAAAATCAGGAATGAAATTATCCGGAAAAGAACCGGAGTAACCGACATAGCTTGCAGAGTATGCAAACTGAAGTGGCAGTGGGCTGGCCATGTCTGTCGAAGGGCCGATGGCCGGTGGAGCAGACGAGTCCTGGAGTGGAGACCGCGTATCGGCAAGCGTAGTGTGGGACGCCCCCCAGCTAGATGGACCGACGACCTAAAGAAGGTGGCTGGGGTAGACTGGATGCGGAAGTCGGAGGACAGGGTGTTGTGGCGCAGTCTGGGAGAGGCCTATGTCCAGCAGTGGACTGCGAAAGGCTGAGTTGATTGATTGATATCTTATACCTGATCTGAATAGCTATTCACAATTATCCGACAGGCTATAGTATTGAAAATGAGACATTACGATAATAAGATTTGCATTGGCCCCGACAACAAACAGCTGTCGGAAGAATAGCGATCGTCTATTTGATTTTAACTGACACAATTTTCGGGTTTTGGACTTGTGAACAGCATTTAGAAGACTCCTACGATAACATTGATTAATGATCGATACGGTGCGGAAGCGTATCGAGTGATTTTGAATAGCTATGCTGAATATATTTAGTAACATTTCATCAAGCTACTATAATCTGTTAAATTTCTTTAATAGATTTTCAACTTTATCGCTGAAGCATAAGCTTCAAAGTTGATTAGGAAAATTTAACAGTTTCGGGTAGCTGGATGTGCTGGCGTCTGTACCTACGACAGGCTAACTTACTGATAACTGACGGGATCCGCTGGGGCCGATGCTTGCCATGGTCGGGGGTTGTTCGAAAGAGTTACCGTGGCCCTTGGCATAGGCAACTGAAGGAACACGGGTGGGTCACTAAAAGTCTGACGCGCCGTCCCGCTCCGCCCAGAGCAGGAGAAGTTATTTGATAATTTCCCAACCCAAAAAAAAAAAAAATAGGCTAAATTACTGACCAACGCAAGCTTGCAAAATCATAATTTCCTTCTACCCGTTGACTAACCTCCCAAGCAGTGTGTTCCAATAAAACTTTTAAAATGACATATAACTTACGGATGGTTTTAAACATGTTGAATAACTAACAGACTGAGAGCGATCTGTTGATGTAACTTTCCCGAGTTTAGTATTAACAGTAACTGTTCACTCGCCTGAGCTGAATTACAATGGAGGGGACGGCCGACCGGACGTACGAAATAGGTTTTGTGAAACAGAACAGTGGGTTGATTTGTTTTGTGTGTTTTGGGTGGTTCCTGGCTCCAATTGACGACCATTCGGAATGGGAACAGTAATAATAAGTCGACCGTGACCGTCGCCGTAGCTTGGACCCTGTTCCCGATAACGGTGGGCCACAATTTTTTAATGTTTTATATTCTAATATTTAAAAATATAATGTGTATTGTACTTACATAAATAATGAAATAAAGGACATAATTATTTTAAGTTTATTTATTTTCTGTCATAATGGCTTTGTAGCTGGTGACTGAAATAGATTTTAGAAAAAAAAACCTTTATTATAGGCAGTGATAGGAATAGGTAGTGCCCATTTGCCTAAACTGCGAAGAACAGAGACAAGAAACGGAGACTTCCTTAGGACTACATTTTTTCCGGGATATCTGTCCCGGAATTCGGGACAACACTTTTAAATACATTAAAAAAATATGTTATTTGGAATAAGTAATTCGTCTATATTTACCTAAAGTTTGCGACTAGACATAACATTTATAATTTATAACTCCATAATAATAACTTATTATTATGGATTTATAAATAATAAATGTTTTTTTTTCCCCGAATTTCGGGACAGATGTCCCGGAAAAAATTTAGTCCTAAGGAAGTCTCCGTTTCTTGTCTCTGTTCGTCGAAGTTTAGGCAAATAGGCACTACCTATTCCTATCACTGATTATAGGTCACCAAGACCCACTTAGCGGCAACATACAAATAAACAGGCAGGTAACATGTATTTCTACTATAAAATCAAAACAAAAAATAAGTAAATGAAAATAACACAACAAAGCAGCCAAAGGGGTGTCAAAGGGGTGTGTTGAATGTGTAGGTGAAAGGAGGTGAATACGTAGGTGAGTATTTGAATACAAGTGTTATTTAATTGAGTGAAGCAATTTCCCTGTCAACAATAATTTGGAAACCTAATAAATATTGATACAATAGATAAGAATTTTAGTTTTTTTTTTTTTTCAATTGGCCACCCGCCCCTGGTTTGCATGGGTGCAAATGCGACAAGTCAAAACATCGAAATGTCTGTGCTATATCTAAGTTTAATTAAAAAAAAAACTAAATGTTATGTGCACATAAACCTTCCGCAAAAATGTTTTACGTATAAGTGAATCAAATCCATTGAGTAGTTTAATCTAAGCGGTCACACAGAAAGACACAGAAATACACGAAAAGTAACATTTTTTTTTTATAGTACGGGAAGATAATAATTTTCGTGCTAATAATTATTGATTACTTAACTTCGCCAGAAAGGTAGCTCGTTAACCTTGAAGAAAATATAAAAGCAATAACAAAAGGCTCTTTGAATAATATTTTCCAAAATATTCGAGTTTTTATGCCAAGAAATGACAAAAAAATACTTAAGAAAAACGCTGTACATTATCTTGATAGCCTTGTCTTCTGGTACTGTCCTAGTAAGGATCGATCTTTAGCCTCGTGCGGTCGTGACTCGACACTTACCAACGAGACAGCTTTCTGGAGAACTTACTTAATTAATGACTCCGTTCAGCTTTTAATTGTACAAGAAGATCATTGTTTCGCAAGTTCGCAGAATAAACAGGAGCCGACTTTATCAGATTTGTTATTTTGATGTTTATTTATTTGGATATACAGGTCAGAGATTGGGGGGAAACCGCAATGATTTATGATGATTAAATAAAATATTAGAGAGGATTACTCATGGGTAATTGGGCACCCAGTTGAAATAGATCAAACCTCAGGAATTCCGCTAGACGAGAAATTACATAAGGGGCCCCATACAACATCTCTTGCGGTGCGGCTAAGCTCGGCCGCTTGTGCTGAGAAAGAAAACACAGTTAACAGGCGTAGAAACCACGCGTTTGATCTATTTTAAAACTACTTCTACAGCGTTATGTCGTATGGCATTTTACTATGGGGTAGGGTTCAAAGTTGATTGGGAAAATTTGACAGTTTCGGGTAGCTTGATGTGCTGGCGTCTGTACATAGTCTTCATATTCTTCATATAATTATATAATTAATGTTTAAAAAATACTGTAAAACATTTTGAAAGAGTAAGTGTGGTGGAGTTTCTTGCCCATTCTTCTCCATGCTACCTTTTGGAAGAGACAACTAGTTTCAATTCTATTTCCTTGTCAGTTTTAACGTAACTGCCTTGTATAATGTATGTGCCTAATTGAAATAAATTATTTGACTTTGACAAATGTTGTGCAAATAATAGTAATATCAGTCTGTTTTATTGTCTCACTGCAGTCGCTCCATGTAAAAGACGTATTCAGCTGCATTCGGTTGGACTGGAAGCCGACCCCAACATAGTTGGGAAAAGGCTAGGCAGATGATAATAATTATTGTCTCACTGCTGAACATCTTCATTGCCACGGTTACTGACTCCGTGTCGGAAAATTAGTATTTTTTTTTTCCTTTTGGTATATTAAACTTTACAAGTGGTGTGCGCCCCCGCTAAGTTTTCCCATCGGCAAAAAATGACAAATACAAACTTTTATTTGTCTTTATCTCCCTTATGGGGAAAATTTTCAAAAATCCTTTCTTAGTTCTAATTTTTTTTATATTTATTTATTTTAGTTTTGCTTTATGTACACACATTTACAGAGGCGGACTTACTTTCACCTAGCACATGGGTACTTATGACATGTGTTAGGTGAAATCAAATATTCTGATTTGATTGAAGAACTCCCTGAGTTCAAATTGCCCTATTGAACGACTATTTCATGAAATTAAGGCTAATTCTAACCTAGACAGATGATTTTATTGGTTATTATTCTATAGGCGTTTGTTACGGTCAAAAATCATATTTTGATCAACACAACTTGATACTACTGCAAATTGCAAAAAAAAAACGTCGTTTCGTCATCGTTTAAGTCGTGTTATAAAAACGTTAACGCGTCTTACAATTGCTCACAATAAACGGAACTATCTGATCACTCGTAGAGTTTCTATCAACGCACTTTACCCATCCATCAAAACACGAAATCTGGAAATTTACTAGCCTTAAAAACCCCTAATAAATTAAAATAAACCTTCTTACTAAGTAAATCTGGGGCCGTCACTACATGGGTGGATCCTGAAATCAGTGTGATGTATCACCACTGAAACCCTAACCGTTTGGTCCCGGACTTTTTAGGGATCCAACGACGAAGTACGTATAAATTTAATGATAGGGGGGGGGGGGGGGTGTTTGGTGACTTAATTTTGACTTGTTTTTAGATGCTGATCTTTTTGTTTATTTTTGACTAGCATCCGCCCGCAACTTCGTTTGCGTTGAATTCGGAATTCGCGCCGTTTAAAAATATGTTGCTTAAATAATGTGGTTAATGTAATTGGTTTATTTATATATGTATAGAAAGATAGATTAGGTAGGCTTAATACCATTGAAATACACATACAAAATTTCAACACAATCGGTCAAGTCGCTTAGTAGTTGACATACCGACAGCAGCACTACCTACCGGGTCCAATTGTAATTTTAAAATAATCCAGGAAACCACCGAAATACCCATATAAAATTTCAACCCAATCGGTTCAGCCGTTTAGAAGTTATGTGAAAAAGATAAGTACGGAAGGATAATTCATACTACCTGTTGTCCTATTACCCGTTTTCCCGTAGGAATTAAGCATTTTCCCACGGTAAAAAGTAGCTTATGTTCATCAGAGATAATGTCGGCTTCTAATGGTAAAACAATTTTTCAAATCGGTCCAGTAGTTTCGGAGCCTATTCAATACAAACAAACAATCAAATCTTTCCTCTTTATAATATTAGTGTAGACAATGGTGAAGGAAAATATTTTATGGTAAGTAATATTATGTTAATCTTACTTCGGTGAGAACAGAAGATAGAAAAAAGAAAAGAAAGAAAAAATGTTTATCCTGCATAAACTAAACGCACATTATAAATAAGACATACCATACACATGTTATACAAAGTAGCCAAAAGCTTCGTATTCCACCAGAGTGTGACAATTATGTCCATTGCTTAATAATATTATAATATTTCACAACTTTCACACAACGCCATCTAGTCCCAAAGTAAGCAGAGCTTGTGCTATGAGTACTAGACAACTGATAAACATACATATATATTTCTAAATACATACATATTATAGATAAATGTTAGAGCGAGGGGCTTGTGGCTAAGTAATATCAGCCTCACGGGTCGATCGATCAGGTTAAGCTACGCTGGTCGCGGTTGGTCCGTGGATGGGTGACCATCTTCACATACCAAGACCCCTCCGTGCCTCGGAAAGCACGTTAAGGCGTTGGTCCCGGCTGTCATTCGTGGATCTTTGACAGTAGTTACGGGTCATCAGGAGCCCGAAAGTCTGACAGCCAGTCTTACTAAGGGACCATTATATTACCCAGTAACTGGGTTGTGGAGGTCAGATAGGCAGTCACTCCATGTAAAATACTGGTATTCAGCTGCATCCCGTTAGACTAGAAGCCGACCCCAACACGGGAAAAGGCTAGGCAGATGACTAAGCAATAATTTTGTATATATTGTAAAGGCTCACAATTTTGTTTTCCAAATCCATGGTACCGGAAAATATATTGAATAAAAATATGCGTACAAAACATTACAGTGCAGTATGTTCTCGCAGATTGTTAGTGCAAGTAATGATATGCAAACAGCACAGCGCCATAACGAGATAGGTAAGAACGTTGCCCGAACTCTGCACGTTCACAACATACTTAGGGTTATGTACTTTCAAATAAATAGAAGACATGGCTTTTGTTTTTATTTTACCTCTTACCAACGGTGAAGGAAAACATCGCGAGGAAACCGGCATATCCTAGAGCCAAAAATTCGAAGATATGTGACATCTACCAACCCGGACTGGGTCCGCGTGGTAGATTACGGCCCACTCCCTCTCACAGAGAGGAGACCTGTGGGAGACCTGTGGGAACATTATAGGATGATTATGCTTTGTAGCTGCTTTATTTATTGGACGGCTTACAGAGGATCGCAGGAAAGTTCTGGCTGAGACTCGCATAGACTAGGGGAGCATGGCACAAAAAAGAGGGGGCCTATTAATGAAATGAAATGAAATGAAAATATTTATTTCAGACTAAAATAATTTGGAATTACAAGTCCATATCGCTCATCCAATAGAACAACGACGTAATTACGAAAATGTTTTCTTGAGTTTTCTCATGAAATTATTACAAATTATTATTGATATTAAAGTAACATACATAAAAATATTAAATATTTTAGCATAAGCATTGGAAATATATAATATTTTCAATTTCAAACTTTTAAAACGTTCTCCTGAAAAATAGCTAAAACGTAATTACGTCATTGTTCTATTGGATGAGCGATATGTTGTTAGTAGATGGATACTTAAAGGTATGTTAGTAAAATTTAAAATTATTATTATTTTGGACATGAATGGACGACCAATGCCTCAGGATTTGGCCGTCCACTCCATCCGACACCACGCTCAGAAGCGTGTTGGTACTACGCTTTACCCGAAACCACAGGGAAGCCGATCTTTGGCGAAGCACCGCCTGAAAGCCGTCCGTGCCGAGGTCGGCGAACATGCCGGAGGCACTGCACCGCCATATAAGCCTCAACCAACTCCTGAACGCGTTGTTATACTGGACGCGCAGAGCATTGTAGGCCTTTCTAGTGGTAGTTTTAATACTGGTCTGCAACGAAATCCTCCTTTCAATAAAATAGGATTAGTATACAGAGTTTAGCATGCTAAATCTAGATCTGAGATTATTCTTCCGGATACCGGAAGCCAAGCAGGACCAACCATGCTGCGCATGGATTTTCACTAGTCTATACATATAAATAAAATTGGAGTGTCTGTTTGTAATATTGAAATAACCGTTTTTACTACAAGCATATACGGTACATAAACCAAAATAACATTTTTTACAATTTTTGTCTGTCTGTCTGTCTGTTTGTTCCGGCTAATCTCTGAAATCGCTGGACCGATTTTGACGGGACTTTTATTGGCAGGTAGCTGATGTAATAAGGAGTAAGGAGTAACTTAGGCTACTTTTATTTTAGAAAAAATATTTTATTTTAGAAAAATAAAGTAATGTTGCAATGTCCAAGTACTGTCCAGTACCGCGCGCAGCTCACGCGCATGTCACCACTGTGCCGTCACGTCGGGCGCCTCCCACCATTTCTTCATTAACAAAAATGTTTAGTATAATATATGAAAAGATTATGAAGTAAGTAGTGACAGATTATGAACATTAACAAATAACTATACAATTAAAAATGACCCAGCGAAGCGGGTATTCACAGCTAGTATCTAAATAATTATAATGAGCTGTTCCATTTTCAAAACAAAGTCGCTAGCGATACGGTGACGTTAACTCTCTAACTATACTGTTTAACTCGATGTGGCTCGCTAGAGTTAGCACTTACATGTAAAATATTACCAGGGAAATTAGTGTATGCGTGGAGTGCGACGATTAGATAGAAATGCATCCGCAATTTCACAGGTCCAATACTGCTGATAATGGAGGTAACATTCACAATAACGTGGCCCACGTTGAATAGCGATCAAGCTGGTATAAATGTGTTCAGGTAATAGCTTGAATTGGTACAAATTTTGTGTCGATCGGGAATTTTAGCGTGTGTTTACGGCAAATAGCTCTTTGTTCATCTGCATGTTCTGTTTTTGTTTTCGGGTTTCGTACCTCAAAAGAAAAAAAACAGAATCCTTATGGGATCACTTCGTTGTCCGTCCGTTGGTATGTCTGTCAATCTGACATGACCCTTTTTCTCAAGAACGCATGGAGGTATCTAGATGAAATTAAAAATATATTTTTGCAATAACAGTTGCAAAATTGATCCTGACGTACATATATCGATGTATGGGAGAACTTGTTTTTCAACTAAAATGTTATGTTTGTTCACAGGATAAATCTATCGAAATCAAAATCAAAATCAAAAGTCATTTATTCAAACTAGGCTGAGAATCAGCACTTTTCGAACGTCAAAATTACAAAAGACAGTCCCCCAAAACGCCCGCCCTTCACCACTTCCTAGTGCTTTCGCTGGGAAGAAGAAGTGGCGCAACAAACTCCCCAGCAGCACAGCTGTCTGTTCAGTTAGAAAATACTTTACTGAATACAATACAAGGTATGCAAAGCAATTAACATTACAAGACACAGAACACTAAATTAAATTATTTGCCATATGTCAGCTAGCAACGCCAATATACCAAGAAATACAATAAAAAACTATACGTACTCAAGCAAAAATTAATAAATGGAAATTAAATAAAAGCCTCCGGGTATAAAGGGCGTGACCGCTAACATATTTATGCAATGCCGTCGCTTGAAGTCACAAATTATAAACTAGGACCATCGAAGGAAACTAAATAAACAAGTTATTACTAATGATAACAATAATAAAACCATGGTCAGCAAGACGACCAGTCACCACAAGCAGCACCCGTTCACGAGCATAACGCAAAGGTCAGCCATCACCCCCCTCGCCATATTTGAGGGAAGGAGACAACCCGACCCCCGACGCTACCGCAAGCAGTGACATCTAAGGGAGCATGTCGAACTTGCTGCCGGTTGCTCAGGTAAGAATAATATGATCAATCGTCGAGGTCACTAGCTAACCACATATTGCAATCAACTCATTAGAAAACATTGCAATGGGTTGATTATGTCAATAATAAAATAAAAATAAAATTAAACTGATTTGACTTAAACAGCCCAATAAAAAAACAATTGTATAATGAGCTCATATAACCTATCAGTAATCTAATTCTGGAGAAAGAACATAAACATTGTCTTGAGTTAATCAGGGCGACCAACTATACTTATCGTTTAAGTAGTCGTTGATAGAATAGTATGCCTTTGAACAAAGGTTGGATTTTACTTGAGCTTTAAATGCATTAAAAGGCAAATCTAGCAAAGAAGAGGGTAGCTTGTTATAAAAGGCTATACCAAGACCAACAAATGAGTTATGAACCTTATGAAGCCGGTGAAAGGGAGCACGTAGTTTGTCCTTATTTCTAGTGTTAACATTGTGAATATCACTGTTTTTAGTATACAAGTGTATATTTTGCCTAATATATAAGATGTTGGCAAAGATGAATTGTGATGCAACCGTGAGAATACCAATATCTTTAAAAAAATCTCTTAGAGAAACTCTAGCACCTAGCTGGTAAATTGCTCGAACAGCTCGTTTTTGAAGGACAAATATATTTTGTATATCAGCTGCTTTGCCCCACAGCAGAATACCGTAAGACATAACGCTGTGAAAATAACTAAAATATACTAAACGAGCTGTATCAACGTCAGTGTATTGTCTTACTTTCCTGACGGCTTAGGCACCCGAACTCAGCCTTCCTGCTAGGGTCGATATATGTGGCCCCCACTGAAGTTTGGCATCTACTGTTATTCCCAGAAAAACTGCCGAGCTCACAGTTTCAAGCGCCTCTTTATCTAAGACGATGGTGGGTCCTAGATTTCTAACATTCGGTAAGGCGAACTTTACACATTTTGTTTTCTTGGCATTGAGAACTAGGTTATTTGACGTAAACCAATCCGTAACTATTGAGAGTGCACTGTTGACGTCGTCAAAATCTTGTCTTTTCCTGTCTACTTTAAAAATAAGAGATGTATCATCAGCAAACAGTACAACATCATAGATTCCCTTTAAATAGAATGGTAAATCATTGATATACACTAAGAACAAGAATGGACCCAGTATTGAGCCTTGCGGTACACCTAACTGAACTGGTAGCCCGGAAGATTTCACACCATTAACATCTACACATTGGATATCTCTACTACGGAACCCGTCAGTGCGTGCGTACGTTATTATTTCACGCTTTTCATTTCGTTTTTTCTGTAACTGCATTTTAGTTTCATCTCTCTTGTTTTCCAATAAGCATAAATCAAAATAAAACATTTCACAATGTAATATTTTATCACAACTTTTTGTAACCACGTGACTATCGCTAGCCTGTTAGTCCATCGCAATATATCTTCATAAAACTTATCGAGGCGTACTTGAAATCGCGCAATGGAAACACAAACACTGAATCATCGTGTCCCGTTCAAATATGGAACACAAATTGTGAGCGGCCAAAAGTAGAAAGCCAGTCAGTTTTAGGGATAAAAAAATATATTGTTGGCCTTTTTCGAGTGATAGCAGTTTTTCGTGTGGCTTTACTTGTGACTGAGTTGACTTTTCTTTTAAGTTAAAAAAGTATAAAAGTCATCATCTGCCTAGCCTTTTCCCAACTTTGTTGCGACTTTATTGAATGCCAACCATTCAGTGCAACATAGTCATGACAACCATCAAGATCAACCGTATGAGATAAAAATAGACTTCCAAAAGTCATGTGTCCGTTAATCACATTTACATCAAATAATTATTAACTCAAACTCAAACTCAAAGCATTTATTTCAAGTAAACCAATTACAGGCACTTTTGAATTGTCAAGGGGTCAGTCAGTCAGAAAGATGAAGCCAGTTGCCCATTCCAAAGCGTAGTTGGTACCTGTGGAGAAGAACGGGCAAGAAACTCCACGGACACTCTTTGTCTTATCTTTCATTAGATTTCCATAATAAATCTTAAGTGACAGTTGAAGACCGTTTGACTAGTTTTTACATAATTTATTATTTGTTGTACCTACAAAAAGTAATAAAAATAAGTCAAAAGGTTTTGATTAATACTTATTTAATGAAAAGTAATCGTGCCGCATTGTAAATAGGTACATTTGAATAATTCAAGCGCTATATGAGGAAACCGGCATGTCTCAGATATTCGAAGACATGTGACATCGACCAACCCGCACTGGGCCATCGTAGTGGAATATGACCCACGCCCTCTCACAGAGAGGAGGCCTGTGTCTCAGCAGTGGAAACATTCTGGGCTGATTAGAAAGTGTTATAAAGGTAGATTTATCTACCAACCCGCATTGGCGTGGTGGATTATGGCCCACGCCCTCTCATAGAGAGGAGGCCTGTCTCCCAACAGCAATGGGAACATTATAGGCTGCTAAGTGATAAATGTGTGATAATATGTGTGTGAGTTTACGTGTGATCTAAATGTGAGAATTTCATAGAATTTTGAAGCTCCTAGGTTGTGGATAGTCATCCTAAGTTAATTTATAACAAACAAAAATACAAGAAAAACTTCACCCAAAACTTCCTACGGGCAATTTTATTATACGGCATCCAGCCACTGCGCCAATTGTGTGGACTATATGAAATGTATTGAGCCCCGTATTGAGATTTATACCCCAGAGAATTGATACGATTTTATTGTTTTTATTTATTTGTGTAACGAGAAGAAATGGCGGTCATTTTTTAAAGGGTTTAGTGGACAGAAATATTTATGTTTATGGAAATTGGTTAGGGATGAAATCTAGATTGATTTTTTAAGGCTGAAAATATATGTAAAACTAGCTTTTTCTCGTGGCCTCGCTTACGTGGAAGAACTATCTTGTCTTGTAACCCTGAGAGGCAATTCTGTAGTGATTTCATTCTCAATCAGTTAAAAACACCTCTAATTTTCCTACGTTTTTGGCAAATTTTTGACATTGATTGTCATTAAGATGAGATTGCGAATAGATTTTGAACGTTTTTAGGGTTCCGTAGCCAACAAGAAACCCTATAGTTTCGCCATGTCCGTCCATCCGTCCACAGCTTAGCTCAGAGACTCTTAGTACTAGAGAGCTATAATTTGGCATGGATATACATATATTAATCACCTCAATAAAGCGGTAAAATAAAGTCATGAAAAAAAAAAGATTTTAAGGTAAGTACCTCCTGTACACGTAAAGTGGGGATATTTTTTTTTATTTTTGTGTGTGTGTCCCTCACTCTCCCCCCCTCCCCCCGGTCAGGTAAATGGTTATTTTTGGGTATGTGAAAAAATTCACAGTAGTAGTATTATAATATATAACGAAGTTAAAAGGAAAAATATCACAGCTAAGTAGGCTTGATAAGTTTACGAGTAATAGTCGACCAACTTGAACATCATTTTCAACTACAATTCCCACTACGGAACCCTTAGTTGTGCGTGGTCCACAAGCACTTGGCCGGTTTTAACTATGGGTGTTGGCCTTCATGTCATGGTATATCCTTGTGCCAAATTTCTTCTTAATCCATTCGGCTGTTATACGCATATCTCGCATTTGTACCATTATAGAATGGATTAATATGGATGGATATTTATGGATATCTTTAATCCAGATTAAATGGAAATGATGACAAAATCGAATAGCTCCGTTTTTTCAGTCCACTTTTTTCAAATCACAGAAAGCTGTTAATACAACATCACAGTTTTCACAGCATTTTTTTCCAAAAGATATGCCCCGGGTGAGGATCGAACTCACGACCTTAAGATTATGAGACTTACGCGCTGCCTACTGCGCCACCGAGGCTGTTGTTAATATACTGCAATTTACAGATCAGCATCTTAATACAAAGGTTTTAATGTGTATAACTACTATCTAGACCACTCTAGATGTGCATAACACGTTTTTAATCATAAACTGAATCATTTTGAAGGACGTTAATGCATTGCTTCATAATTATGTTCGAAAAATGTTTCTGCTCAACAACCTATAAAACGCAATGAATGTTGTTGAACTGTCAAAATGTAATGCTACTGCTAGTGTGTTGCGAATTTACCCCGTAGGTGTGATATTTTCGTTTGTATTATTTATAATTTATTTAAATAAGTACGCCAACAGTATATAATGAATTGATACTAGGAAAAGAATTAAATCGCTAGATTCCCCCTACCGCGTCAGAAGATGGTCGTGTTTCAGGCCGCTACGTGTAGCGGACGTAACGCGACTCCCGTCATAAAAATCAGCTATTGCACAGAAAAGTGCAGGGTTCCTGAATTCGTGTTACTAGTTTTGCACCATTTTTCTCCAAAAGATATGCCCCGGGTGAGGATCGAACTCACGACCTTAAGATTATGAGACTTACGCGCTGCCTACTGCGCCACCGAGGCTGTTGTCAATTTGGCTAAATAAACTATGTGTTTATTTTCTCTTTGCTTTTTTTATCGGGAGTTTGGTAAGCAAGGAGGATGAATGTTGAGTAGGTTCACTCTATACTAAATCAACTTATCTTTGTTACCACTGCCCAGGGATTTCTTCTTCTTCTTCTTCTTATTCTTCTTATCCAGAGAAGGAAGGAGCACAGATCACCACGCTCGCTGGCTCGCTACGTGTTGGCAGTCAGTAATTGCTTTATGATGCCGTGGTAAAAAAAACACCATCTTAACTGTTATTATTATTTATTTTTAAGAAGTACATTACAATCACAGTTGTCATTCTTTGGAAGTTGTATGAAATTTAAGAGTTTTTGATGGAGCGTATCAATTTTATCAATAAAAAAATTACCCCTGACTGTGCCTAGATAATTCTCGTGCAGTGATCTATCTCATCGATATGATTGAGTGGATTTTCTGCATATTTTTGTTTATTGTAACAAAGCAGGTGCTGATAAATTATCGCCGAATTCGTCATCAATACATAATATTTATCAACATTTCACTTAGATTACTTATGTAAACATTGGATTTATGCGATAAGGTTTTTTTTATTCATAATAATCGCTGTATAAATATTACAAGAGCTCGCACAAGCGACCTTAATGAGATATCTCGTCGACACTTCTGAACGGTCTGTCTATTCTGTAAATACCTCACCGTGAAAACAAAGGTGAAGTGAGCGTGAAGTGAGTCGTCAATAGTGTCAATCCCTAGCATCAGCATGACTCACAGCTCACTTTAAGCTCACTTCACCTTAGTTATCACGGTGAGATTTTTTCAGAATCGACCGGCTGTATGCCTCGTCGTCCATGACGATACTCAAAAGTACGTGTTACAAATTCAATACAAAATACAAATACAAAAATGTTTATTTCTTGACAATAGTTATTTAAATTAAATGGTTTTAATGGTTAGAATGTGATCGCACTAGTTTCTCAATACAACGGAACCAATTACAAACTAATATTAATAACGCGTTAGCACAGGCGTTAACAATGCGTCGTGTACGGAACGCCACTGATTTCTTTTGAGTAGCATCGGGGACGAACGGTCTAAGTGCTCGTTTCCACAAGCGGCACTTTGTCAACGGCAGAGACAACTGCAGCGACGCGTCGACAGCTGCAGTTGCCTGTGCGTGGAAGCGTGCCGCTCGTATGTATGCACACTAAGGGCTCTTTCCCACGGCAAGATCCCGTTTTTTGCAGGTACGGTTTTTTGAAGGATCCCGTTTAGCAGTGTACGCATTTAAATATACATATTCTCACAAGCATCCTGTTTTCCGGATACTGCAAACAGGATGAGCCCTAAAAGTGAGAAGATTTAGCAGTACCGTAAAGTTGGTGTCTGACCAATCTACAGACTGCCTAATTATTTCACTACACACTCACCTTTAACGAAACTTTCGAAAGTCTTCAACTCCAGTAACGAAGTACAAAACTAAAATAATGTGTAAAATTTTGGCATTTTTCAAGAAAGAACTTAAATTTTCCAGCCATTGATATTGGGAATGTAACTAATGTATGCCGTCTGGTTATCAAACTTCAGCGCGTCTGAATAAACTGGAAACAAAAGAATTATAATGAGAATTTCCAAATCTTAAGAAGTCGAAATTGGCGAAATATCTTTGGAGCTGACATTGAGTTATTACTTATTGGTGGATGGTCTAAGGGTTCAGGAGAGAGTGTTTTTATCAGAATAATATTCTGAACATTTTTTAGATGCGTTCATGATTGAATTAGAATAATGCCATCAGATTTCTGAAACAGATTCAAACAAAATCAATTAACTCAGCCTATCGCAGTCCACTGCTGGACATAGGCCTCTCCCAGACTGCGCCACAACACCCTGGCTGGGAGGTGGCTGGGGTAGACTGGAAGCGGAAGGCGGAGGACAGGGTGTTGTGAAACAGATTATCCCATACATTTTTAAAACACATTCATTCCTTTCAACAACACTACTTTAACTCTACTCTACAGGAGGAATTTTTCGTCGGTTATCAAAAAAAGTCAGCTGTTTCATAGAAAAGTGCAATTCCTACGCGGTCAAATTGTATGGCACAGCTAATTAAAAAAAAATAACCGACGACAAATTTCAACGCAGGGGGTACAGAATCATGTACTGAATCCATGGTAACATGTGTATCAAATTGCACTCTAATTGCGTAACACACTGTTCCTCTCAATTTGAATCATTTTGAAGCATATTGCTAATCCATTGCTCCATATGTTCGAAAAATGTGTCTGCTCGACAACGTAAATAACGCAATGAATGTTGTTGAACTGTCAAAATGAAATCCATTGCTACTAATAGTGTGTTACGCAATGAAGGTAGGTGAATATGCTAGCACAACCAGCAGGGGTTGTGCTAGCATATTCACCTACCTTCAGTTTTTTGTTGTGATGTCCCTTATATTCCTGTATGCCTGCTAGGTACAAGAAACTGACATGCTTATCAGGTAGGTAGCAAGCTACGTCTTATCCACATCTGTAAAAAATAATTATTCCAATTTGATTTCCCATAAAACTACATGAAGGGCACTTATGAAACGTCAGAAGCTAGGTGTACGGTCCAACTGGTAATTTCCTAACAAAGGAAGGATTTGTAGTACTACATATGTATCTATACTGGAAATATGAAATAACGTAAGAGAGAGAGAGCAAAAATAAGACATTTTTCTAACAAAACTGACTATAATTTTTTAACTATATGTTTTATGTAAAAAGTGTCAAGGACAAAGTTTCTTAGATTTCTTCATTCGATGAAGCTAAAATAGCAAAAAAATCAATAAATTCAATTCAATTAAATTCAATTTATTTATTGCAGATAATAAAAATCCATAATATTACATAAAACCAATATAGAACATAAAAAAAGAATAAAATTTAAAAATATTATAAAAATTAATCGTGAATGTCAAAAAATGTATAAAAGAATAAATTAAGTCAAATAATAATAATAATGAAATATAATTTAAACTGTCAACTAATAATAATAATAAAAATATAATTTAAACAGAAATAAATAGTCAAAAACACATAAAATATTATAGTACCTATTATAAGTTATTATAAGTATAAGGGGCCGCTAGCGTGCAGCCGCATCCACCTCATCAACATTGGTGAGTCCCACCTCTGGGACAATGCGTTAAGAATACCATTCGATAAAGCCTATAGTTTTAATATACAACTCATTTTCGACAAAATGTCCCTTAGGTTATTTCAAATTTCCAGTATCGGTATTTTGATTTTGCATACCTATGTACCTAGTTCTCCATATCTAGACAATTTGCTTTACTCCTTGTACCACATCCGAAAGGCGTGGCATCTTTAATGGGTGTCTGTTTAACTGCACTGTCCGTTTCATTCCTGTCTTTTATTCAAACGTCACGAATGTTCGCAATATCCTCGTTGACTTTCTACGATCTGTTCTGCTCCTTACGAGTTAACGGTTTTATTCAAAACGTCAGCGTCTTTTTTTTAGAGTGTGTTGACAATGTAATTTGGCATCAAATTATAGGGGGATTTGTGGTGTCACGTAATCTGAAAATGTAATTATCTTCGATTGGTTTATTAAGAAATGTGTCTATTATTATGACGGCTTGACGTGAGCGTGGAGTGAGCTGTCATTTGCTAGGGATTAACACTATTAAGTGCTCACTTCACTTATGATTTCACGGTGAGATTTTTACAGAATCGACCGGCAGTTATCACTTGGCGGATACTAAACGCCTCCAGACGTAACAACAATAAAACTTCTATTGTGTCTCGTTCAGTGTCCTTCAACCAAATAACTTTCTTGGCAATTATATTTATTTAATTTATTTATTTATTTAATTTATTTATTCCATATACCCTCACAGGAAAACCGAATGAAATTCTTTTTTAAATATTATTTATTCGGTGAGTGGGTAGTGGCTATTCGGACGTCGCCTTCGTGATAAAGACTCATAATTCTGTTCATAATTATTTCAATTCGTTTAGGGTCGCAGTGGTGAGACTTATTCTTATTTCTTACATGTCTATCAGCTGCTGTCATCTCACCATTGAGTGAACCCATTACGAGTACTGACCATATTTTCACCTAGATAATTAATAGATTTGATTTTTCTCTACTCTCATAAAGTTATCCACATTCATACTCAGAACTATCCTCACGAATGCATCCCTCATTTTTCATTGCTCAGCAACCAAAAACAAACACTGTTTACTTTATAAACGTGACACAATATCCAAACTTTATGTCTACCCTAAATAATAAAAAAAACCTTGTAATTTCCACGGTAAACCCTTTCGTTTAGAGGCGGTAAAGGGCCCTGTCCTCATAATTTAGTACAACTTTGTAACAAAAAATCTTAAGAACAAGCAAGTCTTTAATTACGGAAAACTTTCATCCATTCTTCAGAGGCTGACAAAGCTAAATAAAAATTTTATGAAACAAGAAAAAACAGGAGTTGATAAAGTATTCTTAATTAGACTTTTTAAACTAAATTGTTTGAAGTTTCACGATTTTCACGATCACTGTCACTGTCAAGTTTCACGATCACTGTCTCTGTCAAGTTTTGCGATCACTGTCACTGTCAAGTTTCACGATCACTGTCACTGTCAAGTTTAACGATCACTGTCACTATCAAGTTTCACGATCACTGTCACTGTCAAGTTGCACGATCACTGTCACTGTCAAGTTGCACGATCACTGTCACTGTCAAGTTTCACGATCACTGTCTCTGTCAAGTTTTGCTATCACTGTCACTGTCAAATTGCACGATCACTGTCACTGTCAATTTGCACGATTACTGTCACTGTCAAGTTGCACGATCACTGTCACTGTCAAGTTTCACGATCACTGTCTCTGTCAAGCTTTGCGATCACTGTCACTTTCAAGTTGCACGATCACTGTCACTGTCAATTTGCACGATTACTGTCACTGTCAAGTTGCACGATCACTGTCACTGTCAAGTTTCACGATCACTGTCTCTGTCAAGCTTTGCGATCACTGTCACTTTCAAGTTGCACGATCACTGTCACTGTCAATTTGCACGATTACTGTCACTGTCAAGTTGCACGATCACTGTCACTGTCAAGTTTCACGATCACTGTCTCTGTCAAGCTTTGCGATCACTGTCACTTTCAAGTTGCACGATCACTGTCACTGTCAATTTGCACGATCACTGTCACTTTCAAGTTGCACGATCACTGTCACTGTCAAGTTAACTCTTTAAGCCAATTAAAAACCAATATTTATAAATATCATTCCGATTTAGATTAAGATTAGACTTTTATGAAGTCGCGTGTTTTCAATAATAATTTTAGTTTTTAGATTAGTTTAATTAAGATTGTTTTTTTTTTCTCATATGCAACTTATCCTTAAAGCATGCGGAGTTTACCTATAAGTGATTGTTACACTATTGCACACTACTCTATTGCTTGTTACCTTTAGCATAATATCAGTGTAAACAATTGTTGGTGAACCAATAAGTAAATAAATAAATAAAAGTTTCACGATCACTGTTATCCTATCGCATCTGAAAATAGCCCGCTACACATACTCGCGCCACACATTTGCACACTGTTTCGAGATTGGCAACGCATCCTCGCACTACACATTTGCACACCGTTCACCGCTAGCACATTTCTAGTGGAAACACTCACACCGTTTCACAGTCCCGCATCCTCGCACCACCCAGCTACCTCACATATAAGGTGGAAAACCAGCCTTATTCACTTGTGCAAGATTTCATGCTTCTAGTCACTGAATGAATAGTGGAAATAGCACGTAAGATCGACAAGGAAAGCGTTTATGCTACGGTTTCCTATGAAAGCAGTGCCGCGACATGCAGCCGCTATTTCCAATTACAGAGTAGGCGTAAAGAGAAAATGACAGGTTTACATGACGTCCGTTATAAATATGACGCAAACGCTGTTCTTGGAAACCGTAACATTACGTATTAGATATAAATAAAAACAAAAATACGACACCTACTATATTACAAAACAAGCTCACTTTTCAAGTAGTCTGATACAGTTGCTGGCAGTTGTTTTACTTCAATCTCAGATTTAATAAAAATACAAAAATGCGATCTCAGGTCAATCAATGGTACGACCCATCTATCTACATGGTGTTCACATGATCTGACCAAGATTGTGTCTGGACTTTAAAAGAGACTGTGACCTCTAAGTTTGTTTCGGCCTTTCTTCTCAGAGTAATCAGATAGGAAACGCCGACCTCATCTATACAGCTTATTTTTTTTTATAATTATGACGTGTAAAAGTGATTCCGATATCCTATTTACAGAATAAACAATTCCATTTCATTTCACTGATGACGTTGTTGACTATTCGGCACACATGGAGACCGTTGTTTTTTCAGAAGAATGTCTAGAAGATGATGATGTCCGAATTTATATTTCCTCGAATCTAGACAAGGCTGGTTAGTTAGTTAGTTAGTAAACTACTAAAACACTTTTGTAAACTAATTTACTCTGTTGGAAAGTCAAAATGGTTTCATCCCCAAAAACCCACTTGGGAGAAAACTAACGCGTTAAATTGTCAACAGACTACTTAAAATGTGTTTAAATTTTTACCCCTACCGGTTTTATGCCCCAAAGTTTTGGAGGCAAGCTCAAACTTAATTCATTAGAGCCTGCTGATGCCGCTGGGGTAAAAAGTGTTTTATAATATATATTATGATGGTGGAGTTAGGATAGGTTTTGTGAAAGGTTATTCAACGGCCCAGAATTTTGTCAAAGATTTTGGCTTGGGTTTTGAGGCAACCAGAAGGTGTTCAATATCTTATAAAAGGCGTGTTTGACATTTGATGAGGTACGGGGGTATATCTGAGTAATATCGATCTTCGGTTAATTTTGCTTGGTTTCAAGCAATCCTTGAGCACCTTATTTATTTTTCAAGAACTGATTATTGCATCATTAAAAAAGTAAGTTTAAAATTGCAGGTTTTTATCGAGCTTTTAAGTTATTTTTGACAAGTTATCTGAGTCTGTTGCACCTAAAGATTCTAGTATAAATGCTTGCATAATCAGTCTATAATGTTCTTACTGTTGGGACACAGATCTCCTCTCTTCGAGAGGGAGTGGGCTATAATCTATCACGCGGGATCAGTGCGGGTTGGTAGATGTCACACGTCTTCGAATTTTTGGTTATAGGACGTGCCGGTTTCTTCACGATGTTTTCCTTCACAGTTTTGAGCGCAGTGGTGATGAAAGTTCGTACCCACGACATACAAACTTGTAAATCGGGCCCGTAATCATTGGGCTACCTCTGTTCTTATCACCACGTACCACTGCTATGTCACCACTACTAAAGATGCTTACTAAGAAGAAAAATATCGATACTTTTGATTCGACACCGCACCCCTAAGCCTGGGTGGTCAAGACAAAGTTTTTGACTATATGCATTTATTTATTTATTTATTTATCCTCCTACTGGAACGCCATACAGCAATTACACCAAAGGAGCAAAGAATTACTTCATGTGCTGCTTCACATCCATCCTCTGCGCGGTGGACATCGAACGGGTGGCGATGGAACACGCACGCTCATACAGCGTCAGCTCAATAGTGCCATTACTCCATACAAATTGCGCACAATCTTTGTGATTTATTGAGACACAATTAATTTTTCGAAATTTGAAAAAAACGGAAAATTTTGATGTTTCGTCCTGCTTGACAGATGTTAATACACATATGTTAATATTACATTATTGTTACGTACACCTATTGTTAATGTTAGCTGACATAAGGAGTAATAACTTCGGGTAACAATGGACTTGATATTGGTTGTCCTTTCTCATTGAGTATGGGTTACTATGATATTCAAAATCGAATAATAATATTTAGAATCGAATGAAGGGCTTGTGGCTAAGTTATACAACGTATAACGTTAAATGCGCAAAACCTGAAAATAGTTTGATCAAAATAACGAGCAGAATTAATTGAACCACTTTTTAATATAGGTCATATTTTTCAAAAAATCTTCATACATACCAATTCAGCCTGTAATGTTCCCACTGTTGGGACACAGCCTCCACTCGGTGAGAGGGAGTGGGCCGTAATCCACCACGCGGGGCTCAGTTCGGGTTGGTAGATGTCACATGTCTTCGAATTTTTGGTTTTAGGACATGCCGGTTTCCTCACGATGTTTTCCTTCACCGTTTTGAGAGCTGTGGTGATGAAATAATTTACACAAAGTAAAGTTTCAAGGATTTAAGAGGAGAGAAGAGATTTGAGAGGAAAGGTTTTAAGGATTGGGTTCGAACCCCCGACCTACAACTTGTAAGTCGCGACCGTTACCACTGGGCCACCAGTGCCCCGTAGTAACTTTGTTTCAAAATCTGTGTTAGAAACAGAGAAAATACAGTTTTAAAGACGTTTCTGGTATGCTCACATTGGAAGAAAGGTTGTTTAAAGAAGCAGTTCATGGGTTAGAACAAAAAACATCTTTTCAATATAGTCTCTTAAATTAAAATTTGTAGGTCCAAAAACGAAAAAGAAACGCAGCCATTCACAAACTAGTTACTCGTAATAACGGTACGGACCGCATTTATAATACTTACTAAATAGTACCGAGAAATTCTTTCCGGTTAATCATTGGTGTTTTAAATTTTTAACGCATTACATCGGTCTGCTTCAAGTCTATTTGGATGCAGCTGAATACCAGTATTTTACTTGGAGCGACTGCCTATCTGCCGATTATTATTATTATTACCTTCGATACCCCTTGGAAGACTGGTTGTCAGACTTTCGGGCTTCTGACGAACCGTAACGACTGTCAAAGATCCACGAATGACAGCCGGGACCAACGGCTTAACGTGCTTTCCGAGGCAAGGAGGGGTCTCGGTATGTAAAGATGGTCACCCATCCACGGACCAACCGTGGCAAGCGTAGCTTAACCTGATCAATCGACACGAGCGGCTGTTATTACTTAGCCACAAGCCCTTCGTTAAAAGTAACCTAAAACAGATTGAAAGGCTATTTTAAATATAGACCAAATCAAGCCTCTAACGTGCAGTGCAACATAATATTTCAGAATGCAAATATGGAGATTTCCATATTCATAATTCCACCACCATTTCACTGGAATTATTTAAAACTTTAACTCGGAACTAGACTGGAGTATGCCAGACTCTGTCCGATGGCTTAGAATAACACCCAGCTTTGGACGAACTCACAAATATTTATATTAAGCCATTATGTAAAGTTTTGTACGTTTGTAATTTTAACATGCTAAAAGGGTACGACTGAATTCCGTAAAATTGAGTTTGGAGATCAGTTTGTAGTACATTATAGTAACATAATATTTATTATGTACAGTCACCGAAAGAGCTAAGTAACCAGGGGCGTCGGATAACGTCGAAGTTTTCTAATAAACCGATGGATGTTGTCGAATCAAATTTAATTTAATTCGAAAACATCCATCGGTTTCTTACTAAACTTCAAATATATCCAACGACCCTAGTTACTTATCTCCTTTGGTGACCGTACCTACATTAACGAAACGTAATACATTATGTTCCGAGTGCTGGTATCAATAAAAAAATTGCTTTGTTAGAGGAAGCTGGTCGAGAAGCCACATGAGTAGTATAGTTCTCCAGATCGTATTTTGGCCATGGCAACAAATTTCAATACAGACTTGCCTTCGGCGCGGGAGATAACAAACCCAATAAAAGTTTTCCCGACCTGGGAATTAAACCCCGGACCCCACTCTCAGCAGTCGCGCTTGCATTCACGAGACTAAAGGCTCGCACAGACAGCCGCGACGCGATCCTGCGATATATATCCGTAGAACAATTTCTATGGAAACGCGCGGTAGCGGCCGCGATTCGCGTTGCTCTAGTGTGAAAGGTGTTGCGGCGCGATAATATTGCAGAACCGGCCCGCGCCACGTCGCGCGACAAGTCGCGCTAATCTGCACGAGCCTTAACGGAGCAGTACCTATGACCTATTTGGTAAACAAAAGTATCCCGTATTCACATTCATGCCACACGTGATCTGACCAAGTGACTTTGTTTCGGTGTTTTTTTCTCAGAGCATTCACATAGGAAACAACGAACTAATCTAGTAAAAAAAAAGCCTTAAAATGTTTTTAAAAACCTGTTTACTTCTTTTTTTGTTAGTCTTTCTTGTGTCCCACTGCTAGACAAAGGCCTCTCCTAACGAAACCTCCCTGTCTTGTGCAATCTCCGGCCATGTTACCCACCCAAATCTTATCAGATCGCCACACCATCTTCGGCATGATCTACATACCTCGACGGCGATGTCCTCTCTCAGCGTCAAGTGACTGAAGATCTTTGCCCATCTCTCCGGGTGCATTCGCGCGACGTTTCTGGTTTTGAATTTTTACAGGTTGTTCTAGTGAAAGTTGTTCATATTCATGAGTAAGTCATGAATATGAACAACTTTCACTATGGGGCCAACTCTGAAATCACGAAAACAAAATCAGCTGTTTAATACAAAAGTTCAATACCTACTTGACCAAAATGTATGAAACAGTCTGCTGTTTCATACATTTTGGTCAAGTAGGTGTTAACGTGTTTCACGTAACACAAAAAAAAAAAATTACAGCATGATTTTTTTTATCGCAACCAAAAAGATCACGAAATAAAAATCTGTTTTTATTTCGTGCTGTTAGATTTGGTTGCGTAGCAAAAGTTGTTCATATTCATGGGTAGAATGTAAAAATTTGGAGACGGTAAAAAAAATCATGCTGTATTTTTTTTTTTTTGTGTTACGTGAAACACGTTGCTAACAATAAGTTTGAACACATTTATTGTTAAGTAACAACATTTGCGCACCATTTATTCATGTTTTCTTACAATGTCTTCTTACACCGTTTCTAAAGCAACGACAATGAAACACATTACACTGAAGACCCTGGACTTGCACCTACGAACTATGACTTGTAAATTTGAGTCACTAGGTGCGCGATGCACGATGTCATATAAAGATAAAGGAAAACTGAAAAACGATGATGATGATGATATAAGAAAAATTCGAGCAAGCTGGCATGTCTTAGAACCAAAAATTCGAAGACATGTAACATCTACCAACCCGTACTGGACTCGCGTGGTGGATTACGGCCCATTCCCTCTCACCGAGAGGAAACCTGTGTCCCAGCTGTGAAACATTATAGGCTCATTATGCTATTAACATATACCCTTCCAGTATTAACTAGAGTCGGATTGTAGTCTAAAATATCTTTATTTTCCATGAGATTTATAATACACATACCTGACAAATATTAATAATATAATAATAATAATAAAAATTTATTTCGGACTACAATAACCATAGTTTTGTTAGTATTTTAGTGTTAGTAACAATGATGATACTTAGATATTAGATTACTATTGTTAGTATCTTAATAATAATACATAAACATTTCACTCCCAAGCTGGGTGAGGCTTGTTACGTGCCCTGCCTACACCAAATTAGCTGAATAGCGACATGAATAGCTGTTTACGTCAATCGGACGTTTCCATGTAAAACTGCAACATGCCACCTGCCGACTCATCGAATCAACGCCTCGTGTCGCCGGGCGTTCACCTACTTCGAGAACTGCTGATGCCGCATCCACGTTTAGGAATCAGTAGAATTGCAATATTAATAAGTTAATCGTTTTCGCGACACTTCGGTACTAACATCGTCCGAACCTAGACATAGAAATTATTATAAGTTAAATTGTAATTTTTTGATCTTATTAAAACCTTTTTAAAATAATTTCGGTTTTTTTTAAGTCCTCCGGCTGTCACCTTCGTAATTGGCGCAGCCGGTAGGATATTCGAGGCAGTGCGCGGCGCGGTATAGATTTCCAAAAATCGTTAATCTGCTGACTCCGATAGTCGCTGTCGGTATTTCCAAGTACCTCGTCGAATATCCGAACTTAAGAAGACGCAGCTGAGGACGTATCCAGCCATCGATACACCAAGAAAAACCATGTATATGTAAGTCCTTGAAACTTTCTTTGAGTGTTGCTCCCGACTCCTTCCTTTAACCCCTATATAATAATATTAATTCAAAATTTTTCATCCAAGGGAAACTAGGAGAAAATCTGTCTCATCCAGACAGATAAATAGGACCAGGGAAGTAGATTTAATTAGGTTTATAGATTCAGATACACTAGGGTTAGATATATTATTTAGTAGTGACGAAATGGAATTGAACCCCGATACTATCTTTAGGGCCTTACGCCCAGTGCCAGACTTTGATGGCAATCCGAATGTTCTAACTCGTTTCATTAAAATATGTGATCAGCTCGTAATAAAATACGTCAGAAATGACCCGAACTGTGAATTAACTAATCTATGTGTAATAAACGGCATTTTAAACAAAATTACGGGATCTGCCGCTACAACTATAAATTCTAATGGTATACCTGAAAATTGGCAAGGTATTCGTGACGCTTTAATTAACAACTTTAGCGATCAGAGGGACGAGACCGCCCTTTATAATGACATGTCCTTACTAGCGCAAGGAAGTAGCACTCCGCAAGAATACTATGACAAATGCCAGACACTTTTTAGCACTATAATGACTTATGTCACCTTACATGAAAGTATAGCTACCACCATTGAAGCAAAACGCGACCTTTATAGAAAACTTACGTTACAATCCTATGTCAGAGGTCTTAAAGAACCTTTAGGGTCCCGTATCCGGTGTATGAGACCCGAAACTATAGAAAAGGCTCTGGAATTTGTACAGCAAGAATTGAATGTCATGTACCTACAGCAACGCAACGAAAGTATTCCCGAGCGACGTAACCCGACGCAGCAAGCGCATTCAACCCATAGAATGCCACCAGCGGTCCTTATGACCACACCCAAACCTTTTAGCTTTCCGAGTGCAGGCACGAGCTGGCATAAGCCTATGCCCATGCCGCCGCAGCAGCAGCAGCAGCAATGGAGGCCACCCTTCCAGCATAATCAGGTACCTCATCGTGCTCCCAACATGTTAAGTCGAACCCAGCAAATGTTTCGCGCACCCCCGCCAAACTACCACCACCAGAGTAACATATTTAGGTTACCGAACGCAAATCCCCCAGCGCAATATACAGGTCCGAAACCGATGAGCGGTGTTAGTCACTTCGTACCAAAACCAATAGGGTTACCAGGACATGATTGGCGTAGATCAGGAAACCCACCATCTAGTAATTACTTCAAAACACGTGAAATGAATTTTAACGAAATGACAGACTTTGAAAACGCTTATGTGTATCCCGACTATTGCTATGAACAACCTGACTATTCCTGTTACTATGACTATCCCGACTTTTATTACTTCAATCAGACCGAGCCCGATTATTGTTCAAATGTACAAGACGGCACGCAATCACAGAGTACTAACGATGCGAAGAGCTTAGAAGCACCACAGTCGCCTACTCCTAGTGCTAATTCGGATTTTCCCATGGAGAAGAATCGAAAAGGGTTAAAATAGAATTGAATATACAATCTAAAAGGGAATTACGTTATATTCAGATATCGGATCCACCACTAAAGTTATTGTTAGATACCGGAGCTAACCAATCTTTTATTAGTCCCGAGGCAGTCGAACAATACTTTTCGCATATACCTTTGAACTTCGACCCATTTGAAGTAACAAATGCCCGTGTAACTAGTACACATAATCATTCCATTACTATTTCAAACTTTCCTGAATTTAATAACCCTACGAATGTTAAGTTTTTTATTTATAAGTTCCATAATTACTTTGATGGACTAATAGGCCTAGATTTACTTGATGGAGCACAGATTGATCTTAAAAATAATTATTTAATTACAGATTTTACTACCATACCTATTCGGTTCTACCAATGTAAAAAGTCCAGTTATCAGGAAACCATTCCCGCGAATTCATCAAAATTATTAAATATTCCTATTTATAGCCCAGACGGTGATGTTTCCATAGCTCAGCAAACATACAATAATTGCATTATTCATGAATGCATTACTCGCGTTACTGACTGTACGGGCATCGTAGAAATTGAAAACCCGACCGATTATGACTCACTCATTACTTTTGAACGCCCTTTACAAGCAGAGATATTTAATAATGAGTGCATTAGCACTAAACAAAATCCTAGACGCGTTAAAGAGGTTTTATCTCGATTGCGTACAGACCATTTAAATATTGAGGAAAAAACTAATTTAGAGACTTTATGCAGTCGTTTTGCTGACGTATTCTATGTAGAAGGAGAACCTTTGACTTTTACAAATAAAATAAAACATCGTATTAGAACGACTGACGAACTTCCCGTGTATACGAAAAGTTATCGCTACCCGTTTGTTCACCGACAAGAAGTTAGAGATCAAATCACTAAGATGCTGGACCAAGGTATCATAAGACCTTCTGAATCAGCTTGGAGCTCACCTATTTGGGTAGTTCCCAAGAAGGCAGACGCATCAGGCAAACAGAAGTGGAGAATCGTAGTTGACTTTCGTAAATTAAATGACAAGACCATAGACGACAAATACCCCATTCCTAACATAAATGACATACTTGACAAGCTTGGTAAATGCCAGTATTTTACTACTTTAGACCTGGCATCTGGATTTTATCAATGTGAGATGCACGCTGATGATATCCCAAAGACAGCCTTTAACGTGGAACATGGGCACTTTGAATTTTTGCGCATGCCCATGGGTTTAAAGAACTCTCCATCTACTTTCCAAAGAGTGATGGATAATGTGCTCAGAGGATTACAAAATGACATCTGCCTTGTGTATCTTGATGACGTCATCATCTTTAGTACGTCATTGCAAGAGCACATGATTAATTTAGAAAAAGTATTTAGTAGATTACAGGAATCTAACTTTAAGATTCAGATGGATAAGTCCGAATTTTTAAAGTTAGAAACGACGTTTTTAGGTCATGTAATTAGTGGAGAAGGTGTTAAACCTAATCCTGATAAAATAGCGGCTATACAGAAATACCCATTACCTAAAACCCCAAAAGAAATAAAACAGTTCCTCGGATTATTAGGCTATTATAGGAAATTTATCCCGGACTTTGCCCGCATCACTAAGCCTATGACAAAATGCCTAAAAAAAACTAACAAAATTACTTTTGACTCCGACTACATTGACTGTTTTAACAAATGTAAGACTTTACTCACAAATGACCCAATCTTACAGTACCCCGACTTCACTAGAGAGTTTATATTAACAACTGACGCCTCTAATGTAGCTATTGGCGCTATACTCTCACAAGGTACCATTGGCTCAGATAAACCC
This sequence comes from Eremobia ochroleuca, assembly GCA_949629135.1. Lineage (NCBI taxonomy): Eukaryota > Metazoa > Arthropoda > Insecta > Lepidoptera > Noctuidae > Eremobia > Eremobia ochroleuca. Next base: position 6,237,433 of record OX451408.1, read on the forward strand.
ATCTGTTACGCCTCAAGAACCTTGAACGATAGTGAAACCAACTATAGCACTATCGAGAAGGAGCTTTTAGCCATAGTATGGGCTACAAAGTATTTCAGGCCTTACTTATTTGGTCGTAAATTCAAAATACTCACCGACCACAAGCCACTACAGTGGATAATGAACCTTAAGGAGCCTAACTCAAGACTGACTAGATGGCGCCTTAAACTAAGTGAATACGACTACACTATAGTTTACAAAAAGGGAAAATATAACACCAATGCTGACGCTTTATCCCGAGTAGAAATTAACAACGAGGAGACCGAGTCAATGTTAGCTAACCCATCAGAGCAACCACACTCGAGAACAGGTTCCACGACAGCCACTGCACATACCAGCACTGAAAATCCTATTCTAGAAGTACCTATAACGGACGAACCTTTGAACAAATTTCACCGGCAATTATGCATTACTATAGTAGGGGACATTAAACGACGTACAACCGCTACCAAACCCTTTGATACACACACCCGTACATTTGTTCAAGTTTCAGAATCGAACTTAGAACAAGACGTAGTAAATGCTATAAAAGAATATGTCAACCCCAAAGTTAAAACCGCTTTAAAAATAACTCCACCTTTAGGCATGTATTCAATCATACCCATAATCCAGAATAATTTTAAAAGTTCAGCAATTAACTTAGTATTAGCCAAAACAGAATTAGAAGACGTCAAAGAGTATCTAAGACAGCAAGAAATTATAAAACACTACCATGAAGGGAAAACTAATCATAGAGGAATAAACGAGTGTCATCTTGCCCTTTCCCGGAAATATTATTGGCCTAAAATGAGGGAGGAAATAACTAAATACATTAATGAGTGTACCATTTGCGGACAAACGAAATATGATAGGAACCCGATCAGACCACAATTTAATGTAGTACCCCCAGCAACTAAACCCTTCGAATTAATACACATGGATCTCTTCACAGCTCAAAATGAAAAATATTTGACAGTGGTAGATGTTTTCTCAAAGTATGGACAAGCATACCATTTGAGAGATGGTACAGCAATAAGCATACTCCAAGCAGTTTTAAATTATAGTACACATCATGGTTTACCGCTAACAATAGTGACCGATAACGGCACAGAATTCACAAACCAGCTATTCTCCGAATTTACAAGATTACATAAAATTAACCACCATAGAACATTAGCACACTCCCCTAACGACAACGGAATCATTGAACGATTTCACTCTACGTTACTAGAACACTTACGTATTTTACGATTACGTCAAAAAGACGAACCTGTAATCAACCTCATGCCTTATGCCTTACTAGCATATAATAGTTCAGTTCACAGCTTCACCAAGTGTAGACCACATGACATAGTTAGAGGACATTTTGACCCAAGAGACCCCCTTGACGTTAACATGACTGAACACCTAATGCAACAATATATCTTGACACACCGAGACCAGATGAAAACTGTATTTGACCTTATCAATAGCTTTACGCTTACTGACCGTACAAACATCATACAAAACAGGAATAAGGATAGAGAGCCCGAAATAGAATACCAACCCGAACAAGAAATATTCATTTCTAACCCGGCAGCCAACCGACAAAAATTAGCACCACGTTACACTCATGACACTGTTCTAGCCGACCTTCCGATTCATATATACACCTCCAAAAAGAAAGGCCCTGTAGCTAAGTCTCGACTAAAACGTATCCCTAAGAGATCAAAATTGTTACAGGATACTGCTGGCGATATTAGTTCAACCAATACCGGCGCTCGAGATAAGACTTGAAAGCTTGGACGATGGACCTGGACTCTTACCCTTCAACCTTGGACAAACGAGGCTCATTACGCACTACCATACCTTCCTACAATACATAAACTTAACTTATATTGAACATAAAGTCGATTCTGTAAGGTCTCAACTCGACTATTTCCAGACTAAACAAGACAACCAATCCTTTCTCTTATATGAACTCCAAATGGATCATTTAGCTAATAAATTAAGTCAAATTAGTTCTCAGTTAAAAACACTAGAACCCGGTCGTAGTAAAAGAGGTCTCATAGATGGATTAGGGTCCGTTATAAAAAGCATTACCGGAAACCTAGACCATACGGATGCCCAAAAGTATAATAATGCAATTAACCTTTTAGAAAGTAACAACGATAAAATAGTATCGGAGTTTAATGAGCATGTTAGTCTTAACAAAGTCTGGATGGCTCGATATAGTGACATACTCTCGAAAATTGTTAGCAATCAAGAGAAAATCAATAGTACTTTAGCATTACTTTTAGACAAGAAAACTGCTGCTAAAAATGATCTTATAAGATTTGCAAAGTTTGCTCAGTTGCTGACTATAATAAGTGATAACACGGAAGATTTATTTTTAGAGATAACTCGGATTGAAGATACCTTAGCTTTTATACGTGCATCAAGCACCCATCATAGTATGTTAGGCATAGATACCTTAAGTAATATGATTAAGCGATTAAAATCTATATACGGCCAGGATCAGTTAATAGATGCAGATTTAAGAGAGTACTATACAGTTATAAAACCTGGTTATTATTACATAAATAAAAAAATTGTTATCATATTTAAAGTTCCAATAATCAGCTCAGATAAGTTTGAATTATACAGACTAGCAATAGTTCCCAATAAACTAATGTACACCTATATTCCTCCTTACCCTTTCATCGTAACCAATGGGAAAGTTTTCAAGTACATAGAGGCTGAATGCCCGAAGTTTGGCCTATATCATCTCTGCGAAGAAGAAATCAACCGTCAACCAACGAGAGGACATCTAGATTGCATCCAAGGCCTCATCTACAACCAATCTCTGGAGAAATCATGCCTGCCTACGAAGCTCACACTGACTAAAGCAGCAATGGAACAATTGGACGACAGACGCTACACGCTCATCTTTCCACAATCGACCCGGGTAGAGCTGCAATGCGAACGTCAAGAATACATCTCCCTGCATGGAAGTTATCTCGCCACCATCCCACGAAAATGTCTACTACGCACCGAGCGATTCACTATCACCAACTCTAACGACCATATCAAGGGGCAGCCGCTGAAAATCACTGAAATACCTATGAACCTGAACATTGTTGAAGAAACTATTCCACATCTGAAACTAAACCCACTGCACCTGAAAAACCTACACGAAATCGAAGATAAGATCATGATGCAACATCCAGTACAAATAGATCACACAATTGCGGAAAATTCACTATACCATACGACGATCCCACTATACGTCATACTATTCGGTGCAACTGTACTGATCGTTACCCTCACTATACGTCGGTATAACGTTTGCACAAAGCTTACAAAACCACAAACATCAGATGGAAACCCTGAAAATCATCATTACGAAGAAGCAGAATCGCCCACAATCAAGAAACAGACCCCAGCAACATTTTCGATCAAAGTCCTCAAATAGTTGCTGTTCTGAGGGGGGAGGTGTTACGTGCCCTGCCTACACCAAATCAGCTGAATAGCGACATGAATAGCTGTTTACGTCAATCGGACGTTTCCATGTAAAACTGCAACATGCCACCTGCCGACTCATCGAATCAACGCCTTGTGTCGCCGGGCGTTCACCTACTTCGAGAACTGCTGATGCCGCATCCACGTTTAGGAATCAGTAGAATTGCAATATTAATAAGTTAATCGTTTTCGCGACACTTCGGTACTAACATCGTCCGAACCTAGACATAGAAATTATTATAAGTTAAATTGTAATTTTTTGATCTTATTAAAACCTTTTTAAAATAATTTCGGTTTTTTTTAAGTCCTCCGGCTGTCACCTTCGTAATTGGCTCGCCGATCCTGGGGAATGTCTACTTGACTAAGTGCAGTCGTATCCAGCGGCCCAAGATCGGAGAGTCCCACCTATCAGCCAACACTCTCAGGATGGCGTTGGGGCTGGCGCGAACACGGCGTATTAAGGATGCGCATCTCTTGCGCATGATGGCCGAAAAACTACCAACGACCGCGTCCGCAAACATGCCGGACGCGCTGCAAAATTGCGGCAGCCCAATCAACACCCGGAACGTGTTGTTATATTGTGTGCGCAGGCCACTGTATGCCCTTTACGTAAAGTTCACCCACAGGCTGCACGTGTAAAAGGATTGGCAATAGGCTTTGAAAAGCGTCACCTTAACCTGAGCCGTATAACGTGCAAACCTGTGGGCCAACATCCCACATCGAACAGCCAGTGACCTGCGCTCCCGTTCTATATCAGCATTATCCTTCAAGTCGTCTGAGACCCAGTGACCCAGATATTTAAAATTTGCAACTCTTTTTAGAGGTCTGCCACCCAGCACAACTGGTGGAATTGTGCTGTAACATTTACTAATTAAACTTAAAAAAAAAAAACGAAAAAAATGCAGCTGATGGATGATGTGTCGTCGAGTCCTTGGCCTGCATTACCTGACCCCTCTGTAACCCTCTTCTTCTTTGTAAGAGGGGTCATATAATGCAGGGCCGTGACTACTACTCCCATATTATAGTTCACTCAGTGACACAACTATTTCATTGAATGTACTTGCTCGTTAATCTTTCTTATGACGTCGCATATTGTGACCTAATCTTCAGACGCATCATGACGTAAGCGATTTATTCCATTCTAATACCAAAAACTAATACCACTGGTATTTGTTTCAACTCATATTTTTTTTCTATTCCGAACCGATACCATTGTTTAAACTAATACCAAAACAAGTTCAAAGATATAAGGTACAGTCAGTAAAAATGCTTTGTATGTAAATATAAGACCTTTAATTGAAAAAAAAAAACAGATAACTCCAAAAAAATCAAATTTTGTTAGCAAACGTCTTGTTCAATGATAAAATATCACTTAAATAATCAACTTTAATATAATTTTAGTTCCTCTCTATACCTGTATAATATTTTTTTTGCAAAAACATCAAACAGGAAGAATTTACTTACAATCTAAAAATTACAAAATATCTCAAAAAATTAACTCTTAATTTATATTGAAATTTATCTGACATAGTTATTATTAGACAGGTACGTAATTATTCACGTCTACCTATCTCATAACAACTATGTCAGGTAAATTTTTAACAAAAATAAATCACTTTTTATCTAACAATTGTAAAATATCACAGAAAATCAACTTTTTGTATAATCTAATCAGTCATTCATCACCTACATAGCAATGAATCAGCATTTTTTTTTTGCAATAATATCTAATATGAAAAATTCACTTTAAATCTAACAATTATAAAATATCACAGAAAATCAACTTTTTGTATAATCAAATCAGTCATTCATCACTTACATAGCAATGAATCAGCAATTTTTTTTGCAATGAATTCTAACCTTACCTAACAATTGTAAAATTTCACAGAAAATCAACTTTTTGTTTAATCAAATCAGTCATTCTTCACCTACCTATATAGCAATGAATCAGCAATTTTTTTTTGCAAAAACGTCATATATGAATAATTCACTTATAATCTAAGAATTATAAAATATCACAGAAAATCAACTATTAGTATAATCAGCTAAATGACGTGTAAATAATTTCTTATATTTCAACAATTAGTAGCTAAACCCTTAATTTTTCTAAGCAGTGACCTACGGAGATTTTGTTTTTGAGGAGTTGGTCAGTTACGTATGTGATCCACGAATTTTTCATAATAGTTGTCTGTGCACATCGTTTTGCGGGGGATGCGTTTGATTTATATTGAGTAATAACCACTGTTTGTAAATCTGCGTCCTCTTTCAGCACGTTCAGAAGCTGATATAAATTAGCATTCTTTGGCACAGCCGAGTTTAATTTCTTATGCCAAGATTCTACGGCATTTGTGGTTCGATGGCGTTCACCATGAACGCACCAAATGTCTACAAAACTCTCGTTCTCTAGCCATTGTGACACCATGTAGTCATTAAATGTTTGAATGGCGTCAGTATCAGGACAGTCTTCCATTATGTAGCACCATCCTTCTGATATGAATTTACGAGGAAGTAAAGGCAGTAAAGCTGAAAGTCTTACATGTCTTTGGGTGATAGCATCTTTTGTCAGATCCAACTGTTTTGCTTTTTTCCATACATTTTTGGAATAATGAAAGTAGCATCCTTTAATCACAACTGACGGAAAAACAATTGTAATGGCGTTCATTGCGGCTAGTTCAAAATCTGTTAAAAATTTTACGGGTTCCCACCCAGGAATGTTTTGTTTCAAAATTTCAAATAATTTTTTGTATGTTTCTTCTGTTTTTTTGTTAAGTAAAACATAAATAAGAGGAACTATACGAGTGTGATCTTCGTCACTTCCCAGATCTCCGTGGATAGTATATAACTGCACAAAAGGCTCAGGGGTGCAATCGAATGTTCCGTCGCTTTCAAAAAATTTAATGCTCGGAATTTTCTCTAGTTGATTTGGACTGACCAAGGTTATTATTCGGGTATTGGAAGACTCATCTTTATAATCGTAAAACAAAAAATCTCTAAATTGTAATGGAACTTCTACTTCATCAATTGATTTACATTTAATTTTTTTTACACCAGCTGCGTTGTTTCTTGCATAATACAATTTTGATTTGATGTTTGCAAACGATGGGATATTTCTCACCAAATCTGATTCAGTAGCGCAGAATTGTGATTTGAATTTGTTATATATGTTTGGTATTGGGGCGAAATCAGACTTCATCACTATTGGAGGTCGCATATTGTATGCCACTGGCTTGTGTATAATCCTATTTACACATGTCTGTCTGATTTTAAATATTCATAGTTACGAGTTGTTTATGTTTTATACTTGTCACTTGCACATAAAAATATGGACCACGAATATATGTTCAACTATCTGACCACTGCTGCTGTTCTTATTATAATCAATTTTCAATAGGTTATGGGCCCAGAATAAAAGGTTAATAAGTTATTGCCCTTTTGCATGCTCTGATAGTGCTAGAGCATAATAAGTTGAGTGGTTTTAATATTAATTGAGTACGATAAGTGTGAAATTTACGAAATTTCAATTATGTCTGCTGAAGGTGGCATAAGTGGAATAAAGAAGCTGAAAGGATCGTCCGACTACCCAAACTGGAAATTCTTGGTGCGAAATTACTTGGAGAATAAAAACTGGTGGGGAGTAATTTCTACAGATGTAGTAAATGCTGACGTAGACCGGCAGGCACGAACGACAATATGCTTGTTGTTAGAACCAGAGTGCTTTACCCACGTCTACAATGCGAAGACTGCGAAAGAAGCCTGGAACAGCTTACAGAAAGCGTATGAAGACAAAGGTTGGGGAAGACGCATACATATTCAGCGAGAGCTTTTCAACTGTAAGTTACAGAATTTCGATTCTATGGAAAGCTTTATATCCAAAATTACATTCCTGACACAACAATTGTCCGATATTGATGCTCAAATCCCTGATGATTGGATCATATCGATTTTGCTGGGTGGGTTGACTGCTGATTACAGCCCTCTTATAATGGCTGTAGATAATAGTGGAAAAGAGATCACGTTAGAGCAAATTAAAATGAAATTGTTACAAGAAGGAAGTAGACAAAGTAAGTTGAACACAGAGTACGAACAAGCCTTAGTTACACGTAAAGTACAGAACGATGCAAGATCTAATATTAAAACTAACGATCGTAAGCAGAAGTTTGTCTACAAGTGTTATAAGTGCCACAAGCAAGGCCACAAGGCGTCCGAATGCAAGGAGCGGATCAAAACCGCGAATATCTGCCTGAATACAAAGGAGGCGATAAACAAAGACAAGTGGTATTTAGACAGTGGGTGCTCAAATCATATGACCCACGATAAAAACAAATTGTTGTCTTATACACCTGAAAAAGGTAACATGAAGATTGCAGTAGCAAACGGCGAGAAATTGTTGGTTAAAGGACGAGGAAATGCTGAGCCACAAGTCAGCGAAAACGAAAAATTAATTTTAGAAAACGTTTTACATGTTCCTGATTTATCCATGAACCTAATTTCGGTGAGCGATTTGACCAAGAAAAAATATTCCATGAATTTTGACAAAGGAGGTTGCATCATTCAAAATAAGAATCGAATGGTTGCAACATGTGAAGAGGTCGACGGAATTTATGAATTGACAGAAAAGAAAAATAACGTCGTGAATGTGACATTGTCAAAACAAAATGAAAATATTTCGAACATTTGGCATAAAAGATTAGCTCATTTATCGCGTAATTATATGAATAAAATGAAAGTTTTAGTAAGTGGTATGGAATTCAAGAGTACTGATTTATGCGAGCCGTGTATTCCATGTGTTGAAGGAAAGACATGCAAAAGTCCTTTTAAAAACCAAGGTACGAGAGCAAACGAGGTCTTACAGTTGGTTTTTAGCGATGTTTGTGGACCAATCGAGGAGCCGTCGTTCAGTGGTTCGAGGTATGTTCTTCTATTTATCGACGATTATACTCGGAAGACGCATGTTTATTTTTTGAAGAACAAAAGCGAAACTTTTGAGAAGTTCCGTGAATACAAGGCGGAAGTCGAGAATGAGACTAGTAAATCTATTAAATGTCTGAGATCTGACAACGGCGCAGAGTACTGTAATGGTAAATTTAAATCATTTTTGAAGTCTGCAGGTATAAAACACCAGACGACTGTACCGTACACGCCGGAACAAAATTCTGTTGCAGAAAGAGCGAATCGGACTATAATAGAAAAGGCCAGAACATTACTGTCAGAATCGAACTTGAGCAAGAAGTATTGGGCCGAGGCTGTTAATACTGTTGTTTACTTAAAAAACAGAAGCCCCACGAAAGCATTGAATAATGCAGTACCAGAGAAGGTTTGGACTGGAAAAGATGTGGATGTAAGTCATCTGAAAATCTTTGGTTGTTTGGCGTATAGATTGATACCAAAACAAAAGAGACGTAAACTGGATATGAAGACGGAACCGATGATTTTTATTGGATATCCAGATAATCAGAAGGGTTATCGTCTGATGAATCCTAAGACAGGTGAAGTGACAACTGCAAGAGATGTCAAATTTCTGGAAAACGTTTTTCTTCAGAAAGAAAACGTGAAAGAGTCGGAAGTGATCATAAACCTGAATACAGATTCTGTTCCTTCCAGTTTAACAAACAGATCAACAAACAGATCAGAACTCTTGGAGACTCACGATGATGCGTACCGTGATGCTGTAGAAGAGAACATAGAAGTATCGGAGGAGATAGGACCTGAACCAGTACTAACAGAGCAAGTACCTGACGACGTATTGACTGAAGAGGAAGTGATAATACCTGAATCAGAAAGAAGGTATCCTTTAAGAGAACGCAGACAAGTTGATCGGTACGGATGCAATGTTATGTATGCCAAGGAGAGCACTCTTGATGGTGATCCATTGAATATTAATGAAGCGTTGGCGAGACCCGATAGTGACTTATGGCAAAAAGCGATAGATGATGAACTTATGTCACTAAGAGAGAACCAAACTTGGACGTTGGTGGATCTTCCAGCTGATAAGAAGCCTATCCAGTGCAAATGGGTGTTCAAAATCAAAAGAGATAGCGATGGCAAGGTAACGAAGTACAAGGCTAGACTAGTAGCGAAAGGGTTCACACAGGTATGTGGTGTAGACTATACTGAGACTTATTCTCCTGTAGTTAGAAGCTCCACGCTACGATTATTGTTCTCGCTAGCTGTTGAATACGGTTGGTTTATTGACCAGTGGGACATCACGACCGCGTTTTTATATGGTAAGATTAAAGAGGATATTTACATGCTCCAACCGAAAGGAGCAGTAGTCAAAGGTCAAGAAACCAGAGTATGTAAGCTGCAGCGTTCTTTGTATGGATTGAAACAAGCTTCGAATGCTTGGTTCAAGGAATTAGACAAAGAAATGTTGAATTTAGGTTTTGTGCAATCAAAAATAGAACCGTGTTTGTATCAAAAGCAGCTTAAAAACAATAAGAAGTTAATTGTCGTTATTTACGTAGATGACCTTTTTATTTTTGGAAATTGTGAACAAGAAAAGCAAAAATTAAAAACCGATTTGCTTGACAAGTTTAAAGTGAAAGATTTAGGCGCGGCTAGGCATGTTTTAGGCATGAGGCTGAGAAGAGATAAAGATGTAATTTGTCTAGATCAGCAACAGTTCATTTTAGATATTTTGAATGACTTCAACATGACAGACGCCAAACCAGTTTCGACCCCAATGGAAGTCGGTATGAAATTAGAAAGATCGACAAATTCCCATAGCAATCTGCCATATCAAAGCTTAATAGGGTGTCTAAACTATTTAGCCTGTAATACGCGACCAGACATAGCACATGCGGTAAGTGTGCTTTCACAATTTAATTCGTGTTATGACGAAATACACTTTAAATGTGCGAAACGGATCTTAAGGTATTTGAAGGGTACGTCTAACCTTTGTCTTACTTTTAGGAAGTCAGGAGATTTAGACTTACGAGGCTACGTTGATGCAGATTGGGGAGGGGCACTTGATAGGAAGTCTTTTACGGGGTTAATTTTCAGACTAGGTAAAAATATTGTGTCATGGGAGAGTAGGAAGCAAGCGACAGTATCCTTGTCCTCCACAGAGGCAGAGTACATAGGATTGAGTCAAGCTTCGAAGGAAGCTCTTTATTTACGTAGTTTACTGAGCAGTTTGACAGCTGTGGATAGTAAAGCGGTAGTAATTTATAATGACAATCAGTCGGCGCATAAAATTGCAGCTAACAAAATGATGCATAATAGAACAAAGCACATAGACATCAAGTATCATTTTATTCGTGAGTGTGTACTGGATAACAAAGTTGAAATAAGGTACATGTCAACTGATAAGATGATAGCGGACATTTTAACTAAAAGTGTTCACAGCCCGAAGCTTAGAGAATTTTTAAAGGATTTATCCATGTCAAATTATTCTATTAAGAGGGCGAATGACTAGTTAGATGTTTTGATGTGTTATGTTTTTTAATAGTGTTTTGTGTAATAGATAATTTTTTCTAAATTTTATTTCGTTATGCATGCCTTATTTTGTTAGATTTCTTCTGTTTTTGTACTCTACTTTTGGGTACAGCGTAGTACAGACGGACACAGAAGTGTTAGTAATTTAATTAGTTTTATGTACCGAGTACTGACAAGTACAGATGGGATCATACGCATGTGTAATAGATTAAGGGGGCGTATTGGAGGTCGCATATTGTATGCCACTGGCTTGTGTATAATCCTATTTACACATGTCTGTCTGATTTTAAATATTCATAGTTACGAGTTGTTTATGTTTTATACTTGTCACTTGCACATAAAAATATGGACCACGAATATATGTTCAACTATCTGACCACTGCTGCTGTTCTTATTATAATCAATTTTCAATAATCACTTTATCTCTTAAATCATCCAGCTTTTTTGCCATTACATTTTTGAATTCATCGGGCTCGCAGCTATGATTTTTCTCATTGGAAATATTGCCATCCTGTGAGGACAACAAAATAGCTTTAGCAAAATAGTTTTCGGATAAAAATACATATTGAAAGATGGAACACTAACTGTCTTATTCATAATATAACGCTTACCGAAGGTATAAACCTTCATTAGTTAAAACATGTTTTAAGGTGGATGCTCCAGGGTGGCCCGCAAAATTCAAATTATCGTAAGTTTTTTGCAATTTGCAGCTCAGTATGGGATAGTATGGTAAATAGAAACTAAATTCGCGGTACTGGCATGTATGTATTTATATCATTATATTAGTTAAATTTATCAATGTAACCCACTAAGTTAAAATTTATATTAAACGTAAAGTTATTATTAAAATGGCACATTTTCTCTTACATGCCAGTACCGCGAATTTAGTTTCTATTAATAAAATATCCGATACTCAGCTGCAAATTGCAAAAAACGTACGGAAATTTGAATTTCGCGGGCTACCCTGGAGCATTCACCTTAAGCCTACCGAACGTTCGATAAAAATTCTTATTCATAATCGTTTCTTAGAGCTCCCATAACTAAACGCCACTATCGTACACAATGTTGCCATTTTGTAGAAAAATATGCGATTTTAGTCGATTTTAACGTTGTTTGCCTCTGGTCACAGAAAATTTGTCTATGCATTTTTAAACACTGTCATAAAAAACGTACACCAAGGTAAAGGAGGGAATAGTTTGAACTACCTAGTCTTTTGAACAATTTGTTGAATTTGTTATCATGCAATCTGGGAAAAAGCGGCAAAGGCCGTTGCCGTTAATACTTGTAATTCTGGTGAAGTACCACACCACCGACTAAATTAATTATAAAAGCAGCCGTTTCTTTGGAAAAACTGTACCATTTACGAAATTCTTCGTCATCCAGATAAAATGCATCGAATCTCTGCTAATACAATTTTATACGCGAACAACCACAATGCTATGTAGGGATTTTAAAGTAGGTATTTTAATACTAACTGACTGACATTGTAAACCGAACGTCAAACACGAAACAACTGATCGATGTCGGCCATTTGTTTCCCTTTTTTTTTTTGTTTATCTAGTGTTTTTTTTTTACTCTTGCTATTCCAATTCACTTTTGACAATGGCAGAATTGTCGACAACGGCATCGGTACTAATTGCCATTTAAAGAAATAGAATAGAATTGATGTCGGCCATTTTATTGTTAACGAACGTTTAAAGAAGGGTCATGGCTTCTTTAAATCAAATTAACTTTAATGGAGAAATAAAGAGTGTTTTTACCTCTAAAATACGATTATGAATACCATTTTTTTAACAAGCTTCCTACAAAGGCCTTATAAAGCTCCACTAATCCATTATAAATAAGCCAGTTAAACTCTATGTAAGAAGTTGGTAACATACCTTTATCTGTAAAGATCCACTGCACTCTTTAACATTCACACATCTCCAATGGGTCCATCCATTTTTATTTTCCCTTTTTTTTGTGTACTGGTAACCAGCTCTCATTAAAACCAAGCCACCATTTCTTGTTATGAAAGTCAAGCTTCCTGTTTTTCCCGAAGATGTTGAGGGCTGATTATCAGCTTCCTCAGACATATCTAAAAAAAATTATATATTGTATGTAACTTTTACATTTGCTTGGATTATGATAAAAAAATCAAATAATAGGTATTTTAAATAACACTAATTTTAATAAAGAGAAGTAAATTATACAAAAGAACAAATTAATATACTCACTTAATAAATAAAAATCACTGTCACTCTGATACCAATACGCCACCGCCACCGCACGGAAATGTACTGAGGAATTTATGTAGATAAAATTTCTCTCCGAGTCAAAGCACAACATTCCAGTCACACTTGACTCTGATTGGTTGTTTCGAATTTTGGAACAATAGAGCAAACTCACCCTTTCTCGCAGGTAAAAAAAATAGCAAGATGATTCACTAAAACTACTCTTACCTATGCTAACCTTTGTAAAAATATTGGAGTGAAGTGAATTTGGAAAGTTTTAAGCATTATATTACGATTACATAAAAATATTGAAAAACAAATTTACTTTGATTAGGTTTGACTGCGCTGACTGTACCAAATTCAAGTTGTTGGTATTCGTTCGTACATTAAATTAAATTATTTAAAAAGTGGTATCGGTTCGGAATAGAAAAAAAATATGAGTTGAAACAAATACCAGTGGTATTAGTTTTTGGTATTAGAATGGAATAAATCACGTAAGCAAACATTCATTGTGTATCAATAGATCCAAGGCAGTAGTAGAGATCTTTATGAAGGAGCTTTTCCTGGAAACTACAGTTAAGGCAATATAATTGTTAAGCAAATTTGTCAATTTCGGCGGGTAGGGTGTCCCCTACGTCAATTTGCCGTGTGTACCTAGTGGACTTATAAATAATCCACCACGTGGTTCCAGTGGGGGTTGGTAAATGTCGCATCTCTTCGGATTGTTTTGCTTTAAAGACATGTCGGTTTCTTCACCGTTTTAAGAGCAGTGGTGATGAAATTAAACACAAAGTAAAGTGCTTGCCGGGGTTCGAACTCACGACCTCCTCCTCCCCGATACAACTGGGCCACTACTTCTCCCTCTTTAACCCTTAAATGCATCGTGATGGAAATTTCCATAAACCAATCCAATGCCATATTTTCGTTTCCACAGAGCACGGGGATTCCCCAATTGTTAGAGATATTCAACTCATTTTGTTCCCAGTAGATTTGTTGTGATTACATAAAGATGTCAATTTCCACCAGGCTATTTAAAAAATAAAAAGTATATTTATAAATGTATTTTTTTAAATATTTTTTCCTTACTATAGAGCTAATGGTACGTCCAAATAAATTTAATTTGCTTAAAAAGTAAAAATCATGCAGTTAAGGGTTAACAATAAATAATTTTCCTGGTTTGAAATACTGCTTCCAGCCCTATTTCAACCGCCCAGCAATATACGGACAAATTAACTTGGTGGTCAATGTGCTTAACAATAATTCAATTTCCAGGCTTTGCTACCATTAAACCTATTTTGATCGCGTAACATTGTCGCTGTGTTCTGATTGGAAGGGTACAGGTAATTGGTGTAATTACCGGTAATAGGATATTACATGTCTGTGATGGCAACGTAGGTACCTTTGTGTGGCTAGTGGCTAAATAATAACAGTCGCACGGATCAATTGCCGCAATCGGCTTGTGGATGGGTAAGCATTACATATAGAAACTCTTCCGTGCCTCGGAAAGCACGTTAAGCTGTTGGTCCCGACTGTCATTGGTAGGTCTTTGACAGGCGCTACAGGTACTCAGAAGCCCATGTCTGACAACCAGTATTATCAAGGGTGAGCGCGGAGTGGCGTGTTACCCAGTAACTGGGTTGTGGAGGTCTGATAGGCAGTCGTTCCATCTAAAATACAGATATTCAGCTGCATCCGGTTAGACTGGAAGCCGACACCAACATTGTTGGGAAAAGGTTGGTTGAGACATTCCATGTCTGTGGTGACAACGCACCTTCGATGCTTCTGGTAATTGCAGGTTGGTGGTCATTTAATATCAGGTTGGCTGCTTGCTTGAGCCTCCAAGCGATAAAAGAGTGTTCGTCGAGTTCGTTGTTCGTTCTTTTCCATGGGAACCTACTACGCTTTGGAATGAGCAACTAGCTTCACTTTTCAGACTGACCGACTCTCGATACAATAAAAACTACTTTTAATAGTTTAATTGTAATAAAGGCGTCGATAACTATTATATTTTGGCCTATTACCCGATTTCGACTTGATGTCGACTTCTGCGACACCCTGTATACCTAAGTATATTTTTATAAAGTAAGCCATTTTAACTTTCCACAATAGAATTAATAATAAAATCCATCGCATAAGTCCACCTACATTTGCAGAAACTGGTCACAGCAGCCATTTGTATAGGAAGCTTAAAACATCTGCATATTCACGACAATGCAAATATTTATGCAACTAGGATTTAAGCCTGCATAGATACATGGAATTGAATACGCGGTCAAATGCGACTGGGATTCATTTATTTACATAAAAATTATGACGCCACGTAAAATAAAATAACATTGGATTTCATTAAAAAAAAAAGAGAATAAACTTTTCAAATTTATGTAAAGTCAGGAAGATATTTTTTTTTAGCAAATTGACCACGTACCTAAGTTGTATTCATATGACACACTCAGTCTGACGTTTTGTATTTGTGTTTTTTCTTTGTGTCGCGGTTAGTGCAAATGAATATATTTTCTTTCTTCAAATCACAACTGTAATTCTTTGACAGTTTTGACAGAAAAAGATGGGCAGACGATATTGTTGCCACGCGGGTAGAATTTGGATGAGGATGACCCAAGAGCGTGGAGATTGGCACATGAGAAGAGTCGCCTATATTCAGCAGAGGGTGAAGTCGGACTATGGATGGTAATTAATTAATTGGTTTTGTCGCGGCAAATTGGCGTATGGGCCCGTCCCCATCGCCACGGCGCGGCGCCGCCACCGTACAACGGCACGGTGCCATCACCGTCAATTCTTAGTTGGTTAGCACGTTCGAGCAGACCAACTAAGAATTGACGGTGATTGCGCCGTGCCGTTGTACGGTGGCGGCGCCGCGCCGTGGCAATGGGGACGGGCCCTATGTTGTTAATTTGCTTAACAATTAATTTCTCTGTCTGTACGTAAAGTCGAACCAGCTTTTGTTATATTATGGTATACAAGCAATAAATATTTACCACTTTTTTCCACTGCACGGCCTATTTTCATTTTTTTTGTGTGCACAATAGCTTCTTATAAAAGAATTGACTAGGTACTCCATCAATCGTGGCTAAGTATCAGAGAGCCTAACCAAGTGACATTCAATCAAAGATAACAAATAATGAAAAAGTCAAGAATGTATCGGACTGACTGAAATAAGCTACGAGTACCAAATAGCTAATGTCAATCTCGTTGACAGTCGTTGTAGAAATACGAAACGCTTTGAAAGTGATTGCCACTTTTCTAGACCATAAAACAAATGAATGTTCTAGTGTCATAGTTATGTCACAGAATACAAAATAGTGCTACGTACAGAAGGAACACGTGTCACTGACTCTGGCAGGGCCACCATCAGGGATTTTAATTTTGAAAAC
Source organism: Eremobia ochroleuca (assembly GCA_949629135.1). NCBI lineage: Eukaryota > Metazoa > Arthropoda > Insecta > Lepidoptera > Noctuidae > Eremobia > Eremobia ochroleuca. The sequence continues at coordinate 6,253,970 of OX451408.1, forward strand.
GCAAAAAATTAGTCGCTAATTAGTCGAAATTAGTCGCCAAATATCAGAATTAGTCGGTCACTGGTTCAAAAGATATAATGGTTTATAGGTGGCCCTGCTGGAGAGACTCTCCCCAGCAGGGCCAAATTTATATCTCAAAAACTAGGGCACCTAGCGAAGATCTGTTTTCTCCCATATTTAGTCGCCAATTAGTCGGAATTAGTTGCCAAATATCAGAATTATTCGGTCACTGGCTCAAAAGATATAAGGGTTTATAGGTGGCCCTGCTGGAGAGAGTCTCCCCAGCAGGGCCACATTTATATCTCAAAAACTAGGACACCTAGCGAAGATCTGTTTTCTCCCATATTTAGTCGCCAATTAATCGGAATCAGTCGCCAAGTTACAGATTTAGTCGGGTCTTAGTTTAGGAGATATAATGAGTTCAATTAGTAAGGTATAGTCCAAGAGCTAGATCGAAGAGTTCACGAAAAATTACCAAGAAAAAATAATTCTATTAATATGTGTAATATACTTTTAGTTTTATCGGTCTAAAGTCTTTAGAAATGTCCGAGAGAGATAAATTCTCAATTAAATTCATGTTTTTATGTTTTTAATTACTAGTTTAGAGTGGTTTAAACTTCTTTGAAAACATTAAACCTTGCTCTTGGTCTATTTGGTGTCAAGATGTACAGTCGCATGCAACTGTTTTACCAGTTTACAATGTTAACCTCAAATTAACGTTAGAATAATAAAAAAATATCGTACCTTTAGTAAAATGTTTAAAATACTAAAACGTTGAAAACGTATTGTCAATTGTAATCAAATTTTATGTTATAAAAATGAATTTTCAAAAAGTTCGTTTGATGTGTGTTGTGTTTGTGTGTATTTTGAGGTGATTGTGAGTATTGTGTTGTGGGTATGGACGGGTTGAGTTTTTATTTTATCTTAATTTAGGTTAGAATAATAAAACTTCTGTTGTCGAAATATAAAATGATTTATTACCTTAAAATTATTGTACCTACTTTCAGAAAATGTTACAAATACCTATTTATTCAATATTATGAACAGATACAGTTTGTGAGTTTTGATGTTTGAAAATCAATAAAGTCCAATTACGTTGTTTTATATACGCATAATTATATGAAGTTACAGTCATCGTACCTACTATTATTGCTGTAATATTTAGTTAAATTTTTAATTCCTCTCTGTCTGCGCTGACCCTTTACGTAACGGGTAACTCGTTCTAAGCAGCTCGTCTGTACACGCGCATCTATCTCTTTCTTACTTACCGTAAATGAAACGGAGCGCAACGATCTATCTGCCAGCGACTAAGTGGTAAGTGCACATTGTGTTGGATAAATAATTACACATACACATACACACATTACACACACACATACACATTAAATCGTACATTATTGTAGATTTGTTTATAAGTAATGAATACAGCTTTCCTATGGTGGGTTGAAATTATAGACTAAGTTTATATTTATTTAATTCGAAACAAACATTCCTCCATAAGACGTCATAGATACTATCTAGAAAATACATAAAGTAGTTTGTACTCGCTTGTACCACTGTATGGGGAAATTGAATTCTTTAATATCTTTTTAATTACACACCGACTAAATCTGTAACTTGGCGACTGATTCCGACGAATTGGCGACTAAATATGGGAGAAAACAGATCTTAGCTAGGTGTCCTAGTTTTTGAGATATAAATGTGGCCCTGCTGGGGAGACTCTCTCCAGCAGGGCCACCTATAAACCCTTATATCTTTTGAACCAGTGACCGACTAATTCTGATATTTGGCGACTAATTCCGACTAATTGGCGACTAAATATGGGAGAAAACAGATCTTCGCTAGGTGTCCTAGTTTTTGAGATATAAATGTGGCCCTGCTGGGGAGACTCTCTCCAGCAGGGCCACCTATAAACCCTTATATCTTTTGAACCAGTGACCGACTAATTCTGATATTTGGCGACTAATTTCGACTAATTAGCGACTAATTTTTTGCGTTTTCAAAATTAAAATCCCTGATGGTGGCCCTGCCAGAGTCAGTGACACAAGGAACACTCCCTTCCTCGCGCTCATATCAGATACCGCACCTCACCCTGGACTTCGAGGTATTCGTCGGCGACTCTTTAGCAAGGGCGCTCGTAATCGTAAGAACCGCAGCGCTGTACTGCTGAGACGAACACACAATTTTGCGATTTAATTTTTTTATTTTAGTTTTGATCACGATGGTTTGATATTCAGCTTTATTTGGACGCATATCATCATCGAGCAATATCAGCATCGAGCAATTAACCTCTCAAACGTCGAATGTACACCATGTGTACAGATAAAAATAAAATTTCTATTGTGTCTGCTAAATGGCGCGCGATGGGTTCAGCAATATTTAGTTAGGTACCTTATTTTGTCATTCTTGATTGAATAAATAAAACTAGTTTACATAATAACTATTATAATATTATTTTTATTTCATTACGAACCCGACTGTATAAATAAATAAATTGAACGCCGCTCGTACAAGGTCACTTCATAATAATGCACACGTTCGGGCAGCGCCGTCGTTGTTCGGTTCGCCCGACGCACATCGCTGTACTTTCCGCGCCATTTTTTACGCTACGCACGACATCCAACCCTACTAAAGTTCCACGCACACATTTGCACGTGAAAAAACACCATCATCATCATCATCATCATCATTGGTCATTTGGTTATGTACGAGTAGTAGTAACAGGTAATTATTTTGCGAGCGTTGTATGAAGTGTCCGAGGTGTGGTTATGTTTGAGCTCAGCTTTTTCCTTCTTCACTGTAAAATATATATAACATAAATAATCTGACAAAAGAGCACGCCTCTATCTCTATCCTCAAAGGGCTATTGCGCACACGTATGTTCATCCCTTTCCTTAATGCTGTAATTTTACTTTATAGCACGTTGAATTAGATATTGTATTTTCATTTGGCGTACCTATTCAATTTCGTCCTGTAGCACACAATCAATTATAGTAATCATTAGCAGTAAGCTAGTTGCTTGCTTCCGAGAAAGCCTCTATCCGAACTGAAAACAATTTGAACTAGACCACTCGTAATTAATTCACGTTTTCTAGGAATTCTGACCATAATATACTCATAGCGCTCAGAGCGCTACACCCGTGAAATCAACCGATCGTTTCAAAAGGTAATTATGAGGATTTCATAATAATGTGTTTTACAAAATAGTATACGTACAACGTGTAACGTTGCAAAAACCTCAGACACCCCAACTGATTTTTAATTCAATTGACCTATTTCAGAGAGAAAATAAGTCATTAAAAAAAAATTGTGAAGGTTTTATGTGCTGTTTTAGTTTTACTGGCCATTATGATCGTTTCTTGCGTCTGCGACGACGCTTTATCGAGGGAGGAGTCGTCACCGGGCCGCTGCGCTGCGCTGACATTGGCTTGCTTGACCTATTAATAAATAGACACGGCAACGTTTTTAATGAAGATTTTTTGAAAAATGTGATCTATATTAAAAAGTGGTTCAGTTAACTGCTCGTTATTCTGATCAAACTATTTTCAGGTTTTGCGCATTTAACGTTACACGTTGCAGATGCTTTAAATTGCAACTTGCCTATTAAATTTCACTCTTGTTGCAGTTTTATCAACTTTAAACTGATCATTACCTAATTATTTTTGCAGAAGCCAACTGCACGAGCATCGTGAATCAACCCATCTCATACCATGTTGTCGTAAAAGGCGACTAAAGAAGCAGCTAGTTCTTTTTGATTTCCTCTGTGTGATACGAACTACTCACAGCCAAGCCTAGGTGGCCTCACCGAGAGCTGCATAGCTAAGGGGAGAGCCTTTTCACGAGTGTGCCAGTTGTCTGCGATTGAACGCCCCCATGCACAAACAAACCTTAAATCTGCATGCGGGGCTCTGTAAAGTGTGGACCGATTTTTCCTCTGCTTTTCGTGGAAGCTAAATGACTCATCAAATAATAATAATTAACTTGGAGTGATGCTTGCCACACATCACTTCAGTGGTTTCAACAGGCGAGCGGCATGATGTCGCTTAGCTACGCTGAATGTGCAAGGAGGTAAAAAGGATATGATACGTGAGTATGTGAGGCCGAAATAAAAAAAAAACTGATAAGCTTACTGAGATATTTCTCGTGAGGTCTGTTGATTGATGGGACCTTCTCACTCATTGTCATTTTAAAGCATTTGTATGAAATTATTCAATAGCTAACATACATAATTAGGTATATTCAATAGATGAGTTAGTAACCCTAGATATTGCGTCAAATAACAAAATATTTAAGTGTTTTTAGATAAGCCTCGTTGTGTAAAAGACGTACGTATACTTATTTATGTAAGCTGCAGTACGAACGTAAGCAGAACAAAATTTTGAAGTATTTGATATTCTAATCGTGTGTTTTGACTAAAACTCCTAGCGCTCCGTAGAAAGTGCACTACCTAGTACTTAAAAGCATGCAGGGATGTGCTGAATACGCAAAATCGGGAACATACACACAGACTACCTTAGAATGTGAAACATGAGATGTTTGAATGCATTCAATATGAAAGGTTGGTAGCTGATGGCTAAAGGAGGTTGATGGCTAATAGAGAAGTATGGAAGATCAAGACTTGTTGTACCGATCAAATGAAATGGGATAAAGGCAAGAGAGAAAATGATTTTGATGATGATCTTAGCACTATGCATAATGACGATGATAGTAATATTTCTAACGTTAGAGAGTATTATACACAAGCTCAAGACAGAGGGGAGTGGAAAAGAGAAAGGGAGGCATTTGCACTGCAGTGGGACAACACGGGCAGAAAGATCAAATAACGAGAAAGGAAGACATTGGTAGAAATAGTAAAGAATTCACTGGTGTAAAAACTGTTCAAAGTTAAATTGGAACACTACAAAAGTGGGCATAGACTGGTCTACTCAAATCTAAATCTGTGGAAGAACATTCATCATCATTATAATCAGCCTATACTGTTCCCACTGCTGGGACACAGGCCTCCTCTCATTTTTTTTTTTTTTTTTTTTTTTTTTTTTTATTGTAATTCACAAAACTGATGTACAATCGTAAAAGCATTAAACACAGTTACAACACAATATTTGTGATTGACATCTACTAGATGTGAATCTAGCATGCATAATTTAAGTAAAACAATTAGTAATTTATATTAAAAAAAAAAAACAAACAAAAATTAAACAAGACTTACAAAATGTGAACTTTTCCATAAATAATGAAAAAGTTTTGGGATAGAACAGTTAAATATAAAAATAAAAGATAACAACTTATACAAGTACGACTCTAAGTTTAGTCCTAACTGAGGCTACAGAACCAGCAAAGATATCTATTTCACCACGAATGGAGTTAGCAAGATAAAACATGCGGCAAATTGGTGAAAAACTACCCATATTAGTTCGACTATGAGGTAGGACAAAAGTCCTTCGATTTAGTAAACGGCTACTACTACGTGGGATACTAAATTTTACTTTTTCTAACAGTTCAGGAGAATCTATCATACCATTTATTAGTTTAAATAAAAACATGAAATCTAAAGATTTCCTACGTGCGCTTAAAGATTTCATATTATAATAATTCAGCCTAGAGATATACGAGTTCAGACTACGACATTTGTTATCCGAGTAACATAGGTGATATAAAAACCTTTTTTGAACGCGCTCTATCCGATCAGAGTGCACCTGATAAAACGGGTTCCATACCGTGCTACAATACTCCAAAATACTTCGAATAACGCTGTTGTAAATGGCAATAGTTAAAGTTGGTTCTTTAAAAATCTTCATTTCCCTGACGATGAAACCTGACAGTTTAGATGCCCGACTAATCATTTGGTCGTAATGACTCCTAAAACTTAAACTACTATCTACTAAAACACCAAGGTCCCTTATAGTATCAACTTCTTGGAGCGGGCTGTTATTAATTGAGTAATAATATTGACATGTATTCCTTTTTCTGCTAAACTTAATGAAGTAACATTTGTTTTCATTTAATGACATTTTATTTTGTATGCACCAATTGTGTACGTTATTTAAATCTAACTGAAGCTGAATAATGTCGGATTCGTCATATATAGTTCTATATATTTTTAAATCATCAGCAAATAGTTTATACTCTGAATCAATTTTGTAGCCCAAATCATTTATAAAAACTAAGAAAAATAGAGGCCCCAAGTGTGACCCCTGTGGCACCCCTGACGGTATGTAACATGGTTTGGACTTAAAACCCCTGAGATACACCAGTTGCGAGCGATTTTTTAAGTACGATTCGCACCAACGAAGCAACGACCCATGAATACCCATACTTTCTAATTTTGCAATTAGTAACTCGTGATCCACCAAATCGAAGGCCTTTTTAAAGTCGGTGTATATTGAATGAACTTCTCTACCGTCATCTAAAGCAGATGATATATATGAAACATATTCAACTAGATTAGATAGTGTCGACTTTTTGGGGCGAAAGCCATGCTGGTTATCATTCAGCACATTTTTAAAGTGAGAAAACATTTTTTTCTGTACAAGCGATTCAACAATTTTGCCACAAGCGGATAGAATAGACACGGGCCTGTAGTTTGCAACATCGTCAACACTACCAGATTTAAAGATTGGCGTGATGTGCGCTATTTTCCACTGATCAGGGAATAAGCCTTGTGCCAAGGAATTGTTGAATATTGTAGTCAGTGGATCAGCCAGGTTCGCTGCACATTTTCTAAGGAAAAGAGGAGGGATTGAATCAGGCCCAGGTCCTTTATCACAATCTAGGGAAGACAAGTAATCAAAAACTTCTTTAACCTCAAGTTTGCACCGACTGAACGTGTTATTGTTACAGGGACTGGGTTCAACTGGCGTTGCAGTGTGCATGTTACTATGTAATCTATATATAGACTGAAAATTATCGGAGAATAAGTCACAAATTTCCTGGCCACCCCTGGCAAACCTAGTGTTATTACAAGTCATTTTGTTGGGAATATAACTGCTAACTGTTCGCTTATTTTTTAAGTACCTCCAGACATGCTTAGGATTGGCACGCAGATGTTCAGCTATATTCTTTTTAAAATTAGCATAACAGTCTTTTATCAACTCACTGCAACGCGTTCTTAGGCATTCAAACGTAATTTTATCTCTAGGATTCCCGTATTTTTTATATATATTGTGATATTTTGCTTTTTCTTTAATGACTTTTAGTAAAGCTCGACTATACCAGACAGGATAGCGTTCATCTCGTGGTTTTGTAATCGGAGTATGCAGTTTAATAATCGGCATAAGAATATCATAGAATTTCTGCAACATTTCGTTAGTATCAGTTGTAGAATTCCATTCATCAGACCAACCAATTTTCGCAAGTTTAGCGTTGACCGCTTCATAATTGCAGAGATAAAAGTTCAAGTTTGGGATTTTATTTTGCACAAGAGGATTGCTATGATTGGATGTAAACGAGATCTCTAGCGCTGGATGATGAGGATCAATTTGTATAAGTGGAATTGAGGCCTGAGAAACCAGCACTTTGTTGTTACTACTACTAAGAACTAGATCTAAAATACGATTTGAAGCGTTGCGTATCATGTTGCATTGTTGAAGGTCATTAAAGGCTAGCATATCTAAAAAAGTGTGTTCTAAATTACTACTAGACCTTTTGGGAACCAATAGACCAGAATCCGAATTATATTCCCAAGTGATACTACTCATATTAAAATCACCGATCAGTAAGTTGATAGAATTGATTTTAATTTTTTTGTTAATTACTTCTGTAAAGTTTCGAAATAGTGCATCGATATAGTCTTGTTTGATTGGAGGTGGAATATAAACCGCACAAATATTAATACTTAAGCCACTATCGCACTTGATTGTGATCCACAATTCTTCACAGTGGGACTCCCAATTTAATCTCCGTAAGACCTCATATTTGTCCAGAGTTGCAACAAACACCCCCCCACCATCAATTTTTGTAGTCGCGGATACCGTAGATGACCGATCGCGCCTGAACACTCTATATCGGTTATCTAAAAATTCATGATCTGACACCGTACCATTGAGCCAACTTTCAGTGCCGATAATTATGTCGTAATCAAAATTTAAAGCAGCAGTATAAAAATCCTCTGTCTTGGTTCGTAAGCCTCTCACATTTTGATAATATATTTTAAACTTGAATTTAAAATTCTTGTAACACTTTAAAGCGTGCAAAGTACGCGAATAATAAAAAAAGATATACTACAAAGATTCTACAAATTCAAAATTCTTAACTAACAGAGATTTAGTTGTTACATCTTTCCTCACAAATATGCGACCATTCCGAACCCATACAAAGTTATATTTCTTTTCCTTAGCAGCGATTCTTGTTGCTGCATGTAGTTTTTTATTAGCTAGAGTCAGATTTTCCGTCACAAAAATCGGTTGCTTTTCTCCACCAATACCAATATGGCTGCTGTTTAACTTCTCCGACTCATTCTTCTTATTAAAGTTTCTAACAGCAGCAAGTACACTATCGCGAATGCGAGGACTGGCTAACTTGACGACTATACTACGAGGACGATTTGTTTCTTCATTTAATTTGGCAACTCTATGAAAAGACAGGATATCATTGTCTTGAAGTTCATTACCCACAATTCTACCCAACTGTTTTACAATTGTTAACAGGTTTTCGGTTTTGTGTTCAGGAACGCACTGTATCTCGATATTGCTCTCACGAGCTAATTGATCAATTTGCTGTAATTTAGTCTCCAATTCTCTTACTTGAGCGCTCATCGCGGCGTTATTCTTGAGGAGTTCGGCAATACAGTTATTATTGCTGGCATTTAATTCGACTTGATCGTCATAAGCGTCAGAAAGAAAAGTAACAGTCTTCTTAAACTCGTCCAAGTCTTCGTACATTGAGGAAAATCTTATGGTTAGGTCATTCATTTCCTTTTGGACCGTAGCTAGAGTGTTTTCGAATTTCTTTAAAGAGATCTGTTGACTATCAAACTTTTCATTCATTTCCTGCCGTAATTTACGAATTTCTGAGAGTATTGTGTCTTGCAAGTTAACTTCTGTGCCAACGCTTGCCACTCGAGGCTTACCTGGTGGTGACTTCTCAACTGGCGTGAGTCTCTGATCAACTATTGGTTTATTTTTGCCGTTAGACTCTCCCGATATAGAGGAATGCATTGCATCCGGTTCATTAACTGGAGCCGCTTGGTCAGTTTGTACCGTGTGACCTTTAGCACGGACTGGTGTATTAGTGTTGTCCAGTTTAGGACGGCCAGAGACGCAGATTGGACAAGTCCATTTAGTCCTAGGTGTTGACGCTTCATCGTACGTAACGCATTCCAAATGATATTGAAGGGCGCATTTGCTTAAACAGCATTTAATTCTCTTTTGTGTAACGAGAATAGTAGCATTACAGCCAGCGCAAATCATTATAGCAAAAAGAAAAAATATATAAATAAAAAAAAGAAATAACAAAAAGTGAATCTTGCACTGGGATTCGAACTCGGAAGCCCACAAGTCTCAGCCTCCGCTCTACGAACGCTGCCACGGACACTTTGAAATTGTATTTTGAAATATAAGTATTGGTACGTAACCGTGATACTGGCAATCAGAGTGAAGTCAGTAGGCCAAGTTTTTTTTTTTTTCAAAACACCCACTTTCGTAGAACTTGCAAAGTCACTTTTCTTTAAATGTTCATTCTATGCTTGTGCTATAATACAGTCACTGATCACTGTGCAAACGATATCACGTATGTCGAATACACTTAGCTTTCACTTCCACACAGTGTTTATATCGTAAGTAAAGTTATTACAATATTAATACTTAATTATTTACGGAACGACAAAATGAAGTGTTTACTAATTGACTACCCCGCAGAGAAAAAAGATTGAGAGGTTCCTCATTGAGAGGGAGTGGGCCGTAATCCAACACGCGGGCCCAGTGCGGGTTGGTAGATGTCACATGTCTTCGAATTTTTGATTCTAGGACATGCCGGGTTCTACATAACACATTCACTAACACATTCTTTGCATATCACTCTCAGTATGTATCATTTTTTTACATTTTCTCTCATTAAAATATCAGAAAACACTTTAAATCAAGATCCCATCTGTATTATAAAAAGTTGAAGTGATCGAATTCTGGTCGAAGCTGCATATATGAAGCATGAGAATTGGCGACACGACGAAAAAGAAAAAAGTCCGTTAAAAATGTCTAAACAAAAACTTGTTTAGGCATTTTTATCGGACTTTTTTTTCCTTTTCAATTTTAATACTTTAATTAAAATACTATATCTTTAATAGCTAGATATTGCCAAGTTGAATAAAGAATTTCCCCTCCCCATTTCACATTGTTATAAAATTTGTAATGCAACCGATGAAAAGGTGCCGTGACAAGATCAGAATCTCATTAGCAGTGACCTGAATTGTCGGACAGAGATCTCTACAGTGGCGTAATTAGAGCAGGGTGAGTGGGACAATCGACGTCCGTTGTAATTGTGTGGTAGGAATTAGAAAAGTAGGGGAAAAATATATGTATACGATACGATAAAGTGGACAATAGAAGTAAGTTTCCATACCTTTACTACATGCTCAGATGGGCAAATAGCATAGAATTTGCCCAGAATAATTTATCCTAGAAAACTCTATTAATGAACACCACCGTACGCAAAATACGCGCATTGACGTGGAGTTGCGGACACCAGCCCGTATTACCTATTACCTAATGAACACCAAAGCAATAAACTGTCACTGTACGCAAACTGAAGTGGCAGTGAGCTGGTCATGTTTGACAAAGGACCGATGGCATCTGGAGCAGACGAGTCGTGGAGTGAAGACCGCGTATCGGCAAGCGTAGTGTGGGACACTCCGCAGCTCCGACGACCTTAGAAAAGTGGCTGGGACAGATTGGATGCGGAAGACGAAGGACAGGGTGTTGTGATGCAGCTTGGGTAAGACCTATGTCCTGCAGTTGAATGCAGTAGCTTGAGTTGGTAAAGCACTAAGCTATGGACAGTTTTTAAAACGATCAGTAGTAGGGAACAAACTAACGACGAGAGTAGACTCATAGTTCGTTTTCCATTATAATCGTCTGTTTCATCTTACTTTGATTGTCATCCACCATAAATACACAAGTGTCCAATCGTTTTTCTTAATAAAATGAATCATCAAAACCGGAGCTCGGTGTTAACTTTTCCCTCCATTTTAACAAGTGACAGATGACAGCTATCAATCTTCTACATATTAAAACACATCATTTTTTCTGTGAAGCAAATCATGTTGCCTTGGTCATGATGCTTACACCAGCTAGTGAGACTTAAAACTGTTCCTTTTAGCCGTAGTCGGGTAAAAACACTGTGCATTTTCGATTAATTCTAGTAACTCAAGTCAACACCGAAGCATGAATGGTTCCATCTAAACTTTAGTAGAACGAAAATAGTGCAAGAGTAATCTGATGAACTTTGCACTTAATAAATCGATAGACATAGTATTAGTTATTCATAGAAATAGTACTCCAAAGTAGACAGACATGATAGCAGTACCACTAGAATGTTTAATAGCCTTTTTTTTTTTGGGTGGGAAATTATCAAATAACTTCTCCCGTTCTGGGCGGAGCGGGAGCATGTGTCAGACTTTTACTGACTAAAACCCACCCGTGTTCCTTCAGTTGCCTGTGCCAAGGGCCAGGGTAACTCTTTCAAACAATCCGCGACCCTGGCAGGCATCGGCCCTAGCGGACCCCGTCAGTTACTGCTGACATCTCTTTGAGGCGCGCGTGGAACACAACGCGCCGTCGACCCGGGCCTGGTCCTTACTCGCCGTCCTGGTCCTCACTCCCATTGCGCGACGCCCGCAAACCCGCGCCTACGGTGGCCGGGAGTCGGCTCTTGACTCCCGACGCCCAGGGCGTCTCCTGTGGCGACTAGGGGCGTGAGGGCGCCAAGATTGCCTCTCCCTCACGCGTTCCGCCTCCTCCTTCGCAAGAATGACTGCTTCGCAGAAGGAGGTGACGGCTTCCCTTGCACTCTAGCTCCGTACCATGGCCTGGACCAGGGCCGGACGTGAGAGATCGCCGTCACCAATCGCCGCCATGAGGACGCGGCGGTGCTCCGCCCAAGATATTTAAATACCTTACTTAGACATCTGAGTAATGGCACTAAAATACTTTTTTGGAGCAAAAAGGGGTATCTTTTTAGCGTATCTGTCTGTTATTTTGTAAGGTTGAAATCTGTCAATGCAGTAAAGAAACTCAATTATAAAAATGTTTGGGGGAGGCTAAGAAACAGAAGTGGACGTATTTCGGTTGAAATGATGATGATGACGATTACTCAGATAGAACTCGACTGCGGTGGAGCAAAGTTGAGTACCTGCATAACACGTCTGTACGCTTGTTCAAATCTGTCATTGCAGTAATTTGTCGCAAATAAAATTGCAAAAATATTTATGATTAATTTAATCTTAAACAATAGGAGCAGTGGTGGACTAATAGTAACGGTTGCGATTTAGGAGTTTGTAGGTCATAGGTTCGAACCCAGACAGACGCTTTACTTTGTGTAAATTATTTCATCACCACAGCTCTCAAAACGGTGAAGAAAAACATCGTGAGGAAACCAGCATGTCGTAAACCCAAAAATTTCGAAGACACGTGACATCTACCATCCTGCACAGGGCCCGCGTGGGCGATATGGCTTGCTCCCTCTCTCAGAGTGGGGGGCCTGTATCCCATCAGTGGGAACATTATGGGCAGATTATGCTTTAGTAAAATACTTTTGCTTTTCATTTGTAATGTAACTAACTAAATGTATAATACCGTAATGTAATGTAACCCTTTGTACAAACATAAGGGTTCATCCTTAACAAGGGTTTCGGGGTAACTAGGTACTTACTTCTTGAAAGGAACTTCAGTATCTATGCCAAAGTTCAGATACATGAAGGAAACGATATATTTTATATTTACCTACATACTACTATTTCAATTAAACTTGTAAAGGTGGTAGGGACATCGAAGCGCAAACTGTAACCATGAATCTAGATCTCCAAGCGTAGAAATACATTGTAGGTTATAAAAAAAAAACTTTTTCATAAAGTGCGATACTTACGCGGTCAAAATGCATGGAACAGCACCTTTTTATTTCAACGCAGTGGGTTCAATCATGCACTGAATCCATAGTTACTGGCTACGCGTCAATGTCTCTGCAACCCTGTATACTGGCACTTTTTGAATTGTCATGGATTTAATCAATGAAACAGATAGTTAAAGCTAGTTAGTCGTAGATTCCTTTGGAGAAGAATGAAGAAGAAACTCACTGGTTACTCGTAAAATCACAGTAGGATGGCACCTTTTCTCATACTACAAGCCACTTTACGTTATTTCATCATCATCTGCCTAGCCTTTTCCCAACTATGTTGGGGTCGGCTTCCAGTCTAACCGGATGCAACTGAATACCAGTATTTTACATGGAGCGACTGCCTATCTGACCTCCACAACCCAGTTACTGGGTAATACGATACCCCTAGGTTATCAGATTGTCAGATTTTCGGGCTTCTGACTACCCGCAACGACTGTCAAAGATCTACAAATTACAGCCGGGACCAACGGCTTAACGAGCTTTCCGAGGCACGGAGGGGTCTCGGTATGTAAAGATGGTCAGCCATCCACAGACCAACCGCGGCAAGCGTAGCTTAACCTGATCGATCGACCTATGCGGCTGTTATTATTTAGCCACGGGCCACTTTACGTTATTTCTTTTAAGTTAATAAGCAATTTATTTAATACCCAACAACATCCTTTCAAAATCGGATCAAATATTTACAAAATATAGGAAATAAGGCGATATATAAATAATATTTCCCAATTGCTGGCCTTCAATACTCACTGCAGCCATCGCAAACAATAGTAAACTTTATTCTGAAGAGGTAAGGTTGATAGTAAATGCACGTATAAGTGTGTGGGCCAAGAAAATAAATATCCATGTTGCTCTCAGCCTCTCTGATATTTTATCAATTTTGTTGGGTGTAAATAGTTGAGCAAAGGGTTTTTACAAATCTATCACAGTGAATAGGCAAGGCTTCCTTGATAAACATGTTTTTCTTGATCGCAAGTTATACTCTGCACACTGCGAATAAGAGCTAGGCCTAAAAAGCGTAACATTTTGACCGGCATGACACTTTTGTTACATATAAAAAGTGTACAAAAGCGAACTGTGTGCAAACCGGATTTCCCACGACACCTCTCGTTATTTTATAGAGATAGGGTAGAAAAGGGTAAATTAAATCACAATATCAATTTTCACCATCATTTAGAGAATTTATTCTGGAAGATTTATGACTTTATAATACATTACCTAAACTAACATATAATAAAGAAATTTCGATTTTTTAACAAGTCGCTAAAGCCAGTCGGTCCTTTAATAAAAGCTAGAAAAAAAATCTGTTACAGCACTCAACAAAATTTTACTTTTACTCCAAAGAAACAAGGAAAAAATTGAAATCTGTTACGAGTTGTTTGCAAGCGGCCGTAAAACTAAAAACGCCGCTAGTATTACAGCTATTTCTCTATTTTATGAGTGCGATAAATCTACTTTAAAGATGTTTACTGTTTGTGATCCGCCATTTTATCTGCGAGGGCTAACAAATTACTATTGGCACCGTCGGATAATACGAGGTCTCTTCCTGAGTGTAAAATTTCACGATTTTAAGTAGTAAAAGGTGTTTGTTGAGATGGATAATTATGTGGAGTGACGAGAATGGATGAAGTAAGAAATCTATATCGATACTTACGAATCATAAAGTTAAGGAGTTTGTTTAGACGCGCTAGTAGAGACTAGCACGTTCAAACAAACAAACAGGATTTTCCAAATCCGACTGGTAGTTCCCTCTGGAACTACCAGTCGGATTTGGAAAATTCGTTTTGTTTCGTCGACACGTCAACGGCTGCAGTTATCGCTGCCGTTGGCAATATTCCGCTCGTGTGTAAGAGCAAGGTAAGGTCACAGCTCATTAGAGCCACCCGGCAGCCACTCCGCACCGCCTTGCCTCCTGCGGCTAGTATTTCACCCTTCACCCTTCATTCAATTCACGGTTTGTAAAATTTGACGTTGCGAAACACACATGTAGACCTAGTGCCAATTGTTAACAGACTTCTCGAAAATTCGTGGACCAAGCGACGTCCACTCGTTGAACACGCGGCGTTCACTCGTTGACCGCACGGGGTCCACTGGTTGACGACGCGAGGTCCACTGTTAACCGCGCTACGTTTATTGGTGATAACGCGGCGTCCACCCGTGGACCACCTGTCGACAACGAGAGGACGCCGTGCGACGAGGTGGTGCGGGGTGGGTCCGGGTGGCTCTAATGAGCTGTGACCTTATAAGTCGCGGCCGTTACCACCGGGCTACCAATGCTCCCATAATTATGCGTGTTATTATGCCAGTACCTATTCATTACCATCATTCAACTAAAATATATTGACTGCTGTACATAGGCCTCTCTCAATTATCGCAAAGATGACCGGTCGTATTCTTCCCACATCCAGCAATTTCCCATGGCCTTCGGAAGGCCATTTAGATTGATCTTAATTTCCATCACAGTCACACTCAATCTTCAATTCAATACAATGAAACCAATTTCCTCTTCCATTCAGGAAAAGAAATATATTGATCTTATCTGTCACGCTCTTGTAATAAATTCAAACTCAAACAAAATTGCTTAAAAGAAGAATCGTCATTATTTTTCATGTTATATTATGTAGATACAGTTGACAAAAGAGTCAGATGTGCCGGCAAAAATAAACATTTCACGCCAAACTCTTGGAACATTGACATAAACATTTAACATCATGCTTTTGGGAACTCCTACTTTAGGCGCATGTTTGTGTACGTGAATTCGGGCATAATTGACACCTTACGTCAAATTTCCGTGACATAGCCATTTTATACAACTATCAAAAAAATACAGTCTTGATTTAAATAATTATACCTTCAAACCATTTAAGTTGGTAATTGTTAGCGCAGGGAGCAATGAAAGAGTGAACTGTATTTTAGAGGCAATAGTTGAATGCCTTTCTACTGAAAACTGCCCCTCATCATGGACACAGAGGTTGTGTGTTCGAGCCTTCCTGTGTGATCTCGACCGTCAAAACGCAGATAGTGTGAGAGCCTTCTACTGCCAGTGCCTTCAAGGCGCGAGGAGAGTCAGTCCTCAGTGATCAAGTGACAACTCCTCCGTGATCTGTTATCTAGGCTGTGGACGGAATCTGGCAGACATAAGTTCTCCTTCAGAGTTTCTAAACCACCACTTCCCCGAAGGCCTGCCACTGGCGGAGTCTGAAGATGAAGATGGTGAATAAAATCAGAGAACTGAGTGAGTTGAGTGAGTCGTGTAAGGGTTGCTGAAAGGCTCGGGTGAGCGAAAGTTCACCTTTTGGCTTACCAAGATTTTTCAGTTAGTTTTATGGGCGAAAGAAATCTTTTGTGCAAAGAATAACCACCATTTAGTTCTTTAAACCTATTGTGTTGAGGGGCCCGTGGCTAAATAATAACAGCCGCACAGGTCGATCGATCAGGTTAAGCTACGCTTGCCGCGGTTGGCCTGTGGATGGGTAACCATCACCGAGACCCTTCCGTGCCTCGGAAAGCACGTTAAGCCGTTGGTCCCGGCTGTCATTCGTAGATCTTTGACAGTCGTTACGGGTAATCAAAAGCCCGAAAAACTGACAAACAGTCTTACCTAGGGGTTTTCCAATTTTTAACATGTTCCTAGGAATATAAATCTTTTTGCTATAGGCTCAGGGCACATTCTAGTTTATTTTGGGCAGAGTGCGTACTTGTCGGTTGAGGGGCAATTTCCTACGCAAACTCGGTAGAATCCTTTCCCGATTAAACAATTATTATAATAATTTAAGTTAGGAGTATCGTCCGTTGCGGTGAAGTCCGTTGAAGCGAGTGATCGTGGGGCCGAGCCGTGTCGCCGACGACGCTTGCTGATGACACGTTGATCACGCCGCCTGCACATGCATACGACGCGCAAAGTGTTGGGTTCGCGTTCCCAACAGTAATCAATTTTCTCAACAATCACTTTCCTGACTACACAAAATATAAATTGCATTCAATTTCAAAATTTGCCGTCTTTACACACGCAATATCATGTGCCTGTTTGAAGTTATCTAATTTAGTTATCTAATTTGCTAACTGTACACACTGGCTGGTTGCTGACGGCTGCAACGTAATCGTCTATACTTAACCACATGTATGTATGTGGAAACTCCAATATGGGACGTACATAATACGTTCCCTCGTACGTAGAGTACAGAGGCTCTAGCATGAACGCACGACGTAAACGTAACGTAAATTCAAACAATTTTTGAATCGAAAATACAACTATCCTTTAGCGTTTTGGTTAATTTTTTTGCGACTAGCACAATTAATGACAGCAAAAAAAAAGCCAAAATGCGTCAGGTGCATTTTTTTTTTTGTTGTAAAGTCAATAAAATCTTGAATTATGTATGTGTTACTTTGTGTTGTCATCTGACATTATGCTGCCCTTTTGGCATCATAATCTATGTTTTCTGTGTTTAAGATTTATTTTATTTTTTGCTATAAAGCCAATAAACACATTTTTCTTTCTTTCTCTTCTTTCTATACATGTAAAAAAATCTTAAAATTACGTAAAAATTATCTACGTAACGAGTGTTTCTAATTTTAAAATAATTCGTGTTTCCGTAGAGTTTACTGCGCGTGTTCGTGGGAAGCTCACTGTTTAGCTATGTTCTATTCGTCCATCTATTTGTTTGACTTTGACTCTGTGGCTATATCAAACACGTAGTTTGAATGATCTTCTGCGCTTAGGCGGATCTCACATTACCAACCACCTCGCTCAGGTGCGCGGGAAACGTACCCCACGCGTGATTTTTTAGATGCAAATTCAATAAAAACGCGCGTTTTGATCTGTTTCCCAAGCCCCATCTCGTAGCGCGTAATAATGTTGAATCCACATGATCTTTGGTTGCCGTTGACTATGCTTAATTTGAATTTCTACATTCGGATTTATTGTCTTCCGAAGTTCTAGGTTATACACAGTAAGCCAGCGTGTTGGTAAACGCTTGTTCGTTTGTACTACTAGAACCTTTTGCTCAACAGTGCAGTAGACTTCCTCAATCTACCTATGTTAATCCAACCTTAAGACAGCTCTCATGTTATTTACCCAAACCAAAGTTATTGTATGAAGCCCAATCAACGTTATAGGAACATCGACTGTACTTCAGCTGAATTCGAGAAATTCTCAGGTTGACCGACTCGA
Organism: Eremobia ochroleuca; assembly: GCA_949629135.1. NCBI lineage: Eukaryota > Metazoa > Arthropoda > Insecta > Lepidoptera > Noctuidae > Eremobia > Eremobia ochroleuca. The sequence goes on from OX451408.1 coordinate 6,272,241, forward strand.
GCTCACAATACCTGCTTCAATTAAACATCACATGACCGCAAACGAATTTCAACCTTATGTCACTAAAACAAGGTAGGTTTTCCATTACAAATACTTTATCTCAACTAGGCTTTTGTTTTCTTAGGCAGGTGTTTGAATTCGAGCCGAGTCTAACAATGGAATTTAAGATCACTTATGCATTATTTGTTTTGTATTGCTATTGAAGGTATTACCCACTTTTTGTTCCAAGCAAATTTTAATAATATTACACATGAAGAACACTCAATGTTCACACATTGAAGAAGTTTTAAGTAATTGGTAAACAGAATATTATTTGGCTTGATGAAGGAGGAAAATCAATACATAAACAATAAGAAAACCCCAGACGAGCTCAATCGCAAAGCACTTTCCTATTACACACCCTTATTATATATTTATTTAATACTTCAAGCACATAAATGCAAAGAGGTGTACTTATTGCCATAGACATTTTCTACCAGTCAACCTTTGGGTGATGCAGAGACAATCAGTAGTAGGTGCAATCATGAAAATTTAAATATTTTAAATATAAAGATACGCATAAACATATTAAAACTATCAATATAATTTATGTACCTAATTACATATAAATATTTATCTCACGAAGCGACGCGCGCTATACTTGTGGTTACCAAGTGTACAAACCCGATGTGAATGTGTAAGCGCTGGAGCTCTCGGTACCTTCCTAGACAATGGCAAAGTCGGAAGTGTGTGTGTGTAAGTGTTATATGCTGAAGCTATTCGTCTTCACGCCCACACTCACAGAATGTTTGTACACCTGGCTAACACAAGAAATGCGCGCGTCGCTTCGTGAGATAAAATATAACTCGTTTATATATAAAATACTATATCTCGTTTGTATACTTCATAACCTTATAACTTTGTTGGTAGAAAGAAAGAAAGAAAAATAGGTTTATTTGTCACAGAAACACGTGCACATAACAAGATAAGTAAGTTAATTCGAATAAACAAAATAACACAAACTTTGTGACTCTGACAAGAAATGAAGAAAGCTCCCACTCAGCATGATGCTATGCTGTGTGGCCGCTGCTCTGATTTTTAACTGTGGTCACCCGAAAACGACGTACGGACGGTATTGTTTACACAGTCCCGGACTCCTAGATTAGGCCAACGTGCATTTCAACTTTAAGAACAAAGACCATTTTTTTTTTTTTAGTACTGTCAGACTCTTACTGACTAAAAACCAATCCGTGTTCCCTCATGTACCCGTGTATCGGAGGGGAGGGTATCGCCGAAGCATTCGTCGCTACCCCCCGACGGGTATTGGCCCGCCAGATGGTCAGGCGGGCCCCGTCACCCACTGCGGCCGTCGCCCCAGCCGCAGGACTCCACTATGAGGCGCGTGCGGAACACGACGCCGCCGCCTCGAGGCCTGCTGCTGGTCGGACGACAAGACGCCCCAAGTCTGCGGTCCGCAGGCCGCGCCCTACGACGTCCAGTGCGTCTGCTGCGGGAGGGGAGAGAGGAGGCAGCCTCTCTCTCCCTTTCCGCCGCCTCTTTTGCGAGCATCACGGCCTCGCAAAAGGTGGCGACGGCACTCCACCCTGACTCGCTCCCGACCATGGTAGACATAACAGCCGGAAGTAAGAGGTTTCCCGCAGCACCTACGGCCGCAACCAAGTCACGGCGCTGCTCGGCCCAAGCTGGGCACTCCGCCAACGTATGCAGCGCCGTATCGTCGCGGCAATCACCACAATGGTGGCACTGGGACGTCGGCTCCCGGCCTATGCGACACAGGAACTTCCCGAAACACCCGTGTCCGGTAAGCACCTGCGTCAGCCGGAAGCTGAGGGCGCCGTGGCTCCTATTGAGCCACTCCTCTAGAACGGGCCTTACTGCCGCTACAGCGGCATGCCCCAAGAACAAAGGCCTCAAACATCGTAATAATAATTGTGTCAAAAAAAAAAAGTTTTAGATAGTTTTTAATCCGACATACTGGCTGTCATTTTGGTGTAGTCATTGTTTTAAAGGGCTTTGAAGGTCCGTGGCATACTAATGTACTAATACAAATATTTATTGGAACAAAAACATATTAATGTTTAGTAACTGTGTCGCAGTTATTAGCGCCCACCCCATGAGTGAAAGACCACTGAGTTCCATAGCAACAACTTTGGTTATACGAGGTAGAAACTAGACATAAAAATTAATAATAAAACTAGAACTACACATTTATTAATAACTAGCTTTTGCCCGCGACTTCGTTCGCGTGGAATAGTGACTTCCGGCAGATTTTTGGTTTTACCCACATAGTTAAAGAATGAATTAAAAATGGAAATGAATTAAAATGAATGAATGAATTAAAAAATTCAAAATTAAAAATTCCCACATGAATTAAAACAATAACATGAACCGAACTCGTGTAACGATCGACACCATTGCGCGATCACCAACTCGACATATAGTACTAATAGAATTATCTATACTCCGTTAGAGCATTTTCTATGTACTAAAAGTTGTATTATATTATATTTTTCATACCTTTTTACTATTTATTTACATTTTTCCGATGAATTTTCAGTACTGAATTGATGCCGACTCTTGACCAATAGATGGCGCTGTATGTCGGGAATAAATTTTATTTTTTATTTTATTTTTTGTAATAAAAACTATCCTATGTCCTTTCTCAAGTTCCAAACTATGTCTGTACCAAATTTCACACAAATCGGTTCCAGTAGTTTAGGCGTGAAGCAAAGACAGACAGACAGACAGACAGAGTTGCTTTCGCATTTATAATATTAGTTTGGATTTGGATAGTTGTAGCAGTTTAAGTGGGTGTGTGTGTGAGGGAGGGTGTGGAGGTGCGTGCGGCTGTGTGTGTGTGGCGGAAGGGTGCGTGTATGAGCATGCGGAGGAGGTGATATGAACATAATTTAAGTTTTTATGTTGCTCTCTGTTTCCTCATAAGTCAGGTTTTGGAGCCATTTTTCAATTTTCAGCTTACACACTCGTAAAGAAAGCAGATAGATATTTAATTTCTCATTAATTTTGTTATATAACAGGACTCAAAAAGTTATAGTCTCTTCTCGCAATTAGTAGGTTAACGCTCTCTGTCTGACATATCATGTTAACTCTGCATTTTAGAGTATTGCTATTAGGGTCAGATTCAATATCAGTATGCTTACATATTAATGTGTTCATCAGAAATGCTTGTCTTATAGTAGGAACTTTGCAAAGAACATACAAGTCGTGTATGGGGAAGTTATAAGACGTAATATAATCGTAATATTATATCAAAAATCTATGCAACAAGATGCACGCAAGGTTAAAAAAAGTTTACATGTCACGTAAACAACTTTGAATGTTAATATTTCGGAAACGTGCAGCTTTAAGAACTTTGGTCCTAGTCCTAGTCCTATATTTTCTGTTTGCCTTGATGTCAACTATCGATTTATGTATATCAGTTACATGCGTACAACAGTTCCGCCAGGCTCCGTATAAAAATTATAAATCCCCTTTGAATTCACAACCATTAAAAAATATTATGGAAGCTTTAAAAATAAAATGGAAGGTGACTCGATCTAGTGGTCCGGTGTATTTTCGTCTATCCACTCTTTGTCTATGGACCTAAATCCATACATTGTTCTAAAGGTGGACAATACAGACGTAGTTAACGGAAGCTGTAAGCCAAATCGACGTCCCGAACACGATGACTCTTGAACTCGATTCAATGGTAATCCTCATCCGTTAAACGCCTTTGAATTGATATCGTCTAATACCGGTTAAGTGCTTCGTAGAAATGTCAAGTTGTGTCAGTCTCAGATCAATCTACATACAGTCAAAGAATATGAAATCCGTGTAGAAACGAAATTCATGTACAGTATAATTGAAAGTCAAATTGACCATTAACTTAAATTGTCCGTATATTCAAATCACAACTGGCATTATTTTTGACAGTTGTGTGAAATTACTATAAAACGGCAAATTCACGTATGGTTTAAATTTCCTAATACATTATTTTCCTTGCCGAAATCATAACCTTTCATTATGAACGAGTTACTACGGCCCGCACTAGAGCACTCATCTGCCTAGCTTTTTCTCAACGATATTGGTGTCTTCAGGAAGCCTACACCAATATCGATTATATAGGATTAGCAATTTCCTTATTGGTGTAGTTTGTCACGCAATTAGGATGCTGTTGATAGTAAGTTCAGCGTTTTAAAGCGCCCCGAAACTGAGCATCCATACTATAATTATTCATATTATAAAAGCGAAAGTAACTGTCTGTCTGCCTCTCTGCATGTTACTCTATCACGCTTTAACGGCGGAACGGATTTCGATGTTAGGCATACTGGTAGACCAGGAGTACGTTAACAGTTCTGCGTCTGATCTCACTCCAGTTGTGTCAGATTGCCGTCCCATCGGACAATGAGATGAGGGAAGAAAGAGTGCACCTGCGTCTGCGCGCACACTGGTGCACTATAATATCTCCCGTGCCGAAGGCTGGTCTCCACTGAGCTTGATCGCCATGGTCAAAATTCGGTCTGCAGGACTTTATTTAGTTAGACCGTGACCTGGGTTAGGACATAGGATACTTTTTATACCGGCAGACCATTAACGAAGCCGCGAGCAAAAGCGGTTTAGAACAAATTTCGATTAAGTAATGTCGCTTCTACGCGTTCTATTTCTATGTTCAAACTTGGGATAAGTATTTTGATTGATTCCGCTACATACTATTTGGCTTCGCTCCATTTGGTAAACCTACTTAAAAGTTGTGAATAGTTATTTGAATTTTCGGTTTAGCAAAGGGAATTTGTATAAAGCCTACCGATCGATGACCTATAAATTCTATATCCATCTTTAAATCCACTTACAAAATGAAATGTTCCCTTTGTGTATACAAAAACATTTCATTTTGTGATAGGATTTTGATGATTATTAATAAAATTTATTTCTGGACTACTCAAATGAAGTACATAGGTACTGTATGGAGCAAAGTTGCGTTAATTCGAGGCGAACGATTATTTCGGTCATTCGTTGCCAAGAAAGCATGTATACTATTGTATGGAGTAAAGTGTGGAATATTGGCGTTAAAACTATATAACTTTATAATTATTGCGTATATTCCAGCGCGAACATTTTTGTCGGTCTTTCGTTGAAAAGAAGACCGTACCTATATATGTATATTGTATACTATCACTGGTCTTCGAAACAAAAACCTAATTCAAAAACGGGACGTAGATACACAAAAAGGATCCAGTCCACACAAAGTCATTTTAGAGATATTAACGTTTGACGTTTGGAAGATATTTCTTTATTGGTATTCATTTTAAAATTAATTGAAAGTAATGAACCCATTGTGATTACGCAAAAAGTATCCAAACTCCTTGATTCGTTTTACTTAATTGGTTGGTGATATTGGCTATGAACCAGGAAGGTTGGATTGTCCAAGGAGATGTTATTTTAACGTGCCATTCTTGTGGGTTGGTTCTGAGGTTGATAAAAAGTGATAGACAGTTGTTTTTTTGCTTAGATCTTTTTTACTGGCCGATAGTACTGATATTTAGCATTAGTTTGGTGCACTTTACTCATTTTTGACCATGTTGTGGGTTGGATCCTTTTTGTTTAACTATGTCTAAATTTGAAAGCTTATAAATTCGCTTGACTGTTCGAATGCAGCCAGTTATTTTACTGCCATCCTGCACTAGATATGGTAACTTTTGCAGACAACCTTTATAATACCTATTAAGCTCAGGTAGGTACGCACGGGTGCGTTTTCCTGCGGCGTTTTTTTTTCAACGCACTGCTTAACGCTGAAAGTTGAAATTTTCAACAATGTGTGTTTTGGCGCGCTGCGATGCGCTCTGTTGGGTCCTCAACGTTAGGTTCAACACCGAGAGAGTGCGCGATATTTTTTTGCGCGCTGGGATGCGCTCTGTTGGGTCCTCAACATTGGGCTCAACACCGAGAGAGTGCGCGATATTTTTTGGCGCGCTGGGATGCGCTCTGTTGGGTCCTCAACGTTGAGCTCAACACCGAGAGAGTGCGCGATATTTTTTGGCGCGCTGGGATGCGCTCTGTTGGGTCCTCAACGTTGGGCTCAACACCGAGAGAGTGCGCGACATTTTTTGGCACGCTGGGATGCGCTCTGTTGGGTCCTCAACGTTGGGCTCAACACCGAGAGAGTGCGCGATATTTTTTGGCGCGCTGAGATGCGCTCTGTTGGGTCCTCAACGTTGGGCTCAACACCGAGAGAGTGCGCGATATTTTTTGGCGCGCTGAGATGCGCTCTGTTGGGTCCTCAACGTTGGGCTCAACACCGAGAGAGTGCGCGATATTTTTTGGCGCGCTGGGATGCGCTCTGTTGGGTCCTCAACGTTGGGATCAACAACGAGAGAGTGCGCGATATTTTTTGGCGTGCTGGGATGCGCTCTGTTGGGTCCTCAACGTTGGGCTCAACACCGAGAGAGTGCGCGATATTTTTTGGCGCGCTGGGATGTCTCTGTTGGGTTCTCAACGTTGGGCTCAACACCGAGAGAGTGCGCGATATTTTTTGGCGCGCTGGGATGCACTCTGTTGGGTCCTCAACGTTGGGCTCAACACCGAGAGAGTGCGCGATATTTTTTGGCGCGCTGGGATGCGCTCTGTTGGGTCCTCAACGTTGGGCTCAACACCGAGAGAGTGCGCGATATTTTTTGGCGCGCTGGGATGCGCTCTGTTGGGTCCGCAACGTTGGGCTCAACACCGAGTGAGTGCGCGATATTTTTTGGCGCACTGGGATGCGCTCTGTTGAGTCCTCAACGTTGGGCTCAACACCGAGAGAGTGCGCGATATTTTTACGTCCGTGCGTACGTACATTTCATTTCATTTCATTTATTTGCATACCATAATGTGAATAATGGTGTTACAAATAGGCTTAAAGCTAAGATACAGTTATGGACCCTGTAAGGACACAGCAACATAAGGAACAAGGATAAACTAATTAATTAAAATGAAAATTAGAAATTAGATTAAATTAAATTAGCATTTAGAGCATGCATAATAAATTATATAATTATACAATATTTATTGTTTATTTTATAAGCGTGAATGTAATAATAATGATGTAATATTTATAAGATAGATGCAGTCTCACACTTTTGTCATAGAAACGATGACCCTTAACTATACAGATTACTATCACTACATAGTATAAAACAAAGTCGCTTCCCTGTCTGTCTGTCCCTATGTATGCTTAGATCTTTAAAACTACGCAACGGATTTTGATGCGGTTTTTTTTAATAGATAGAGTAATTCAAGGTTTATATGTATAATACATGCATAATATAGTAGAGCAACAATGATAATTTTAGAGGTTTCTAATGTGATGTCGTAAATAAACACATTTTTTTGCGCTTACATTGTAAACGCTGGCTGAACCCGTCGAGATAGATCAAAATAATGTACTACAGTATTGTACACCTTAAAAAGGTCTACAAAAAAGTCCGCGATGGTATATGTCTATCTCTTAGGGATAACCCACAATAACCATTTTTTATCCTATACTTTTTACGAGAAATAATGGCTCTAAAATTATCAGTGTTTCTCCATTGCACCCGTGCGAAGCCGGGGCGGGTCGCTAGTTATCTATAAACTAGGTTGACAGATAGGTAACCGATGGGCTCACAGACTAACATCTTGGAACGGGTCATGAGGCACTAGGAAAACAGGTCAACTGGCTGCCCGGTGATCAGACGACATACTGCCTGGACTGGTCCAAACAAATCTGTGTCATAATTCCCTCAAAAGACCATTTCAGACACCAATCTACATGGTCTTCACATGATCTGACCAAGATTATGTCAGGACTTTAATGGAGCCCGTTACCTCTGAGTTTGTTTTGTTTTTTTTATAAGTCAACGCAATCAAAAGATACGCGTGTTTATGTTCAGTTTTTGCTCCATATTTTGACACTGGCGAGGGAAAAAAATAGGCGAAAAAAAAAAAACTTACATCTCGTTGACCTAGAAACATAAAATTTGGGAAGAAGCAATGTCATGTAGCATTAGTAAAGAGAAAAATCCGAAAACCGTAAATTTGTATTTACATACCTAAAAATTTGTACGAAACCCTCGGTGCGCGAGTCCGACTCGCCCTTGACCGGTTTTATTTTTATAAAATTACGTGTAAAAGTTATTCCGATATCCTATCAGAACAAACAATTTCATTTCATTTCATTTTGTTGAAGATGAGCACAGCGAATGACTGGGAGGTATGAAAATCTCTAGAGGAAGTCTTCTCCTTCAATTAAATGAGATGTTAATTTTATAGATTTTAAAAAATTGTATTTAACTTAGAAAGTAATTTACGTTTCGTTTATTATTTTTTTGTTGTTATGTTTTTTTTTTTTTAAAGATATTTAAGGCTTTTTTATTTATATATTGTAAGGCAGACGCGGTCTCACACTTTTGTCACAAAACGAACCATTGGCGCAGATTCCTTTGTTCACAACCTAAACTAAATTTAAGTTCAGTGTATCTTTTTCTTTCTATTTAATTACGAAAAGGACATAAGATAAATATTAGTTTAGTCCTGTCAAATTAGTCAGCGCCTGATGTAAATTGACGTATTTTTAGTATTCAATCTATTAATCACATCTAAACTTGTCTATGGAGTAGTTTAATTTGACAAGACTAAACTAATATTTACGTTCTGTCCTTTTCTTAATGAAATAGAAAGAAAAAGATGCACTGAACTTAAATCTAGTATAGTTTGTGAAGAACAGAGTCGGCACCAATGTCTCATATCTATGCAAAAGATTTTGCCGTTTTTTGTCCGCTTCAGAGTTTCATCCACGTAATTTAATAAACTCACTTCCTTTGAGAGCTAGCGACACTGGTGAAGAGAGTCTAGTCTTTTGCGTCCTAGAATACATGAATGGTAGATCTTCTTGTGTTTGTCGATATTGGTTTCTTGAGGCTTACATTTAGTTCGTTTTAAATCTTATTAAGTGTTGTGTTTGGCCAGTTTGTGGTCCATTATTTATTTATTTAAGCTTCTCGCACAAAAGGTACAAAGGCGATGCTTTAGGCATTCTCTACCAGTCAACCAAGGGTGGTGAAGAGATTACATGGCAGGTGCTTTGGTTGAGAGGACAGTGATCAAAATAAAAAAAAACTTTTTTTTGATAAGTTTTTTCTGTATCTCACAAGGCGACGCGCGCTTTACTGGTGGTTAACAATTGCTCGCTGCAAGCAATTGCACACTGTGAATCTGTAAGTGCAAGAACTCTCGGTACTGTCTGAGACAATGGCAAAGTCGGATGGATGTGTGTGCGTCTGTAGGTATGTGTGTTAAGTGCTGAAACTACTCGTCTTCACGCACACATACACAGCGTGTTTGTACACTTGATTACCACAACTAGAACGCATGTCGTTTCGTGTGATAAAAATACTGTAGTACAAATTACCTTGCCTTTGCGGTCGTGCAGTCAGGTAATATTTATTCAACGAGCGAAGATATTTACTACTTCAACTAAACTAAAGATAACACTAGTTTACAAAATAAAATAAAGGTCATGCCCTTTCACTGAATTTCATATTACTTTATTTAGTGGCAGTAACTAAGCGCAAACATATATTTGTTTTGTTTTTATCTCGTCAGTAAATTAAGTTATCATCATATTTTACTATCAAACTACTAACAAATTGGTTCTGTATTCATTCTAAAATTTTGATGCAGTGGTGTTCAGTTAAATAAATATTTGTGTTTAAAATGTCAAAAAGGTTTTGTAAAATACATCCTGACCGATTTTGTTACGTTTGCGGTGAGCTTGTTATATCTAAGAAAGGATATCCCATAATGGAATCACTCAAAGAAGCATATTTTTGTCATTTTAAAATTTCGGTCTCTCAGCAAGATAAAAAATGGGCTCCTCACGTTTTTTTGTGAAATATGTAGAAAAACGCTAAGTTACAGGTGAAAAAAGATTTTTAAATTTTAATATGCCAATGATATGGAGGGAACCGTCCAACCACGAAAATGACTGTTACTACTTCTGTGTCACTAAGATATTTGGATTTAATCGAAAGAACAATGATATACATATAAGAGACACAGAAACAAATAAATACAAAAAAACAATAGCTAAAGCAATTCATTTTTAATTTTTTGAAATATTTTTTTAGACATTTTTTGGTAAATCAAAAATAAAGTAAATATTTCGGAAACGTGAGCTGTTTGATTTTTTTCATATTTTTTTTTAAACTCAGTCCACCTCAATTTTTAAGAAAAAACACTTTTCATTTCAAGGACAAAAACCATGTAAACTAGTGTAATTATCTTATTCCTTCTAGATTTTCTTATCTTTGCATTCTTGGGCTAAATTGAATAAAGCACGAAGAGTTCGACGGTGTAAAATTTAATTCGGACCTTTTAAGTACTGGGTGAGTATAATAAATACATCATCTATCAGAAAGGTTTGGTCATATTTAATGGTGTGGCAGAGATCAACGGCCCCATACAAAACTTTAACACATACTTGACCCAAATTCCATACATTTGGGTACCAAACCATGTGTTATCCAAACCTTCTAATATTTTTGTGCAATAAAAGGTAAAGACTACAGTTTAGCTCGATTTGCATACCTATGTCCTTTTTCTGTACTTTTTCTTTAATTTTTCCTCTTTTTATACAGCACCTATCAGAAAAAAAACAACTGTCTGTCGTGTGAAGTGATCTGTCAATAGCGTCAATCCCTAACTAGTGACAGCTCAATTCACCTTAGTTTTCACGGCTAGATTTTTACAGAATAGACCGGCTGGTGTGATGTTACATTATTGATATTTATTTACAGATTCAATTCATAAGTGATGTCATACTTTTTTTGTTTCATTATGTAATATTTTAGTAATTTCTTTATAGTTTAATCTTAATATAGATGTGTCTCATAATATTCGAGATTCTGGACGCAAGGCACATGTGTGTTCCCCGCATCTTCTATAAACTTAAATGCACACATGTTTGTCTTCAGTACGTGTAATGCATTTCCCGTGTATCTTACTAGGACGAGTTCGTTTTACGTGTAATAAAACGTTAGCGCCATCTCTTTTACGACTGAGTTCGGTTTATTTATTGTTTTGTTTTAGATTATTTTGAAGAAAATATTAGGGGTTAAAGATTATAGGATTTTGCGGTAAAATTGGAAAGGAAGAATGAAATCCCATTACAAACGCGCAAATCCATACTAATATTGTAAATTCGAAAGTAACTGTGTCTGTATGTTACCTTTTCACCCCTAAACCATAGAACGGATTTCGATACAATTTGGCGAGGAGATAGATAGTCTCCTTGGGAATTACATAAGCATTTTCCCAGTAGCACGTTCCCGTGGGATAACGTCCGACATCCACGCGGATGCGGCTGCTGGCAGAAGCTAGTCGTAAATAAGTAACAGGGCCCTCTTTCTAAAATTACCAATATAATTCGTATTCTGAGAGAAATCTGAAGCTGAAAAATTTCACGAATTATATTTCCAATTTCCGAAACACTCGTTACTTACCGGCGTCTGTCGGGATAAGCGCGACTTGTCACAATTACTACGTAATTTCCTTAGAATTTTTAACGGTTCTCTGATTAATGCAGTTAAACTTTGGCAGATGACTGAGTATCGTTTTCTGAGCTAGCTGGATGAAGAAATGAGGTTAGACAATTTAACTAACCAAATACCAAAATGAAGTTTGACGGCACGGTTGGCGCAGTGGTTAAGCGATTAACTGCTGCGCTGCGTGTCGCGGGTTCGATTCCCGCGCGGAACAAATATTTGTATGACCTACAAGTAGTTGTTCCGGGTCTGGCTGTTTGTGTATGTGAGTTTAAATGTTTTGAAAAAAAAAAACAAAATAATTGCATTTGAGTAATTAAATTGTCTAACTTCATTTTAAGCATTCAAAAGAAAGAGACACATCACGGATGTAAGAATAGCATAAGCTGGTAATAAATAAACCTACTGTGAAGGACAATACAGAAAAATAACTGTGATTTGAAGCCAAAGAATGATATTTATTTCAATCTTGTTATTTTTCTACTGCTATGAATACGCTCTTTATATAAAGAGCGTACAAGCGCTTTATATAAAGAGCGTATAGGTATATACCTATACCTACAAACTAGAAACAAGCAATAATCACCTACCTCACTACGTGTTGGTGAATTCAGATCGATCAAGTCAATATTTTTTCTGGATATTTTCCTTTGACATTAATCCATAGTGCCTGAAATTTCTCAAAAAATCTCAAATCTCTCTGAAACCTAAAAACATCTCCGCCGTAGTCTCATCAAGTCCAGATTACGTAAATAATAAAACATGAGAAAAACTAAACATTTTTTTTCTAAATTAACGCCTAAAGTCACATTTTTCTCGTGAACCCTTGCCCCATTCTGCTTTAATACTGTCCCTAGATTCTTAACTTTTAACCTCGTTACGTCCTTATTGTCATCTCTTTCTTCAACATCATCTTTCTCTATGTCTGTCCCTGTTACGCTTATACAATCTGCAAAGTTTGGAACTAACAAACTGCTGGTACCCACCGGTGCAGTTTACGCCTGTGATAATGAATTAACTTTTGTTTATTTGTCACTCCGTAACTTCATGACTTTGATGTAAGTACATGTGGTCCTGAGTTTTAGTAAACAGCTTGTTTGCGTTGAATTAGTAATCTCGGAGAAGATTGGATTTTGTTCCCGTGTTTATTTGAGTTTATAACTTTGGGTCATTAGTTTCTTGCGAGTGGGATGGAACTTTGTGTTTAAGAGAGAATCTTGGAGGATTATCGTTAATAGAATCTGATGAAGCTTGATGGAGTTGTCAAACTGTCCTGTTGACCTGGATCTAGTCTTCTCATCTGAAAACCATTCTAATCGAGAGGTATCGTGTTACCCAGTAAGAGGGTTGTGAATATCAGATAGGCAGTCGCTCCATTTAAATACGGGTATTAAGGTGTATCAGGTTGGATTGGAGATATAATATATGTATGTCATTGAAAAAGGCTAGCCAAATGATGATGAGCCAATTATGGCATCAAAAAGCGACCTCATGCTATTTGTCTTGGTTCCCTCTAATCTAGGACAAATGCATTAGCTTTTCTTACCTCCTGACTCCCTGCGAACCTACTCGCAGTCAAATTTAAGTTAACTTAAAAAAGGTGGTTGCTAATGTATCCTAATGTGTCATTTAGCATTACAATTCGTCCACAGTAATTATTTGACCTCTGAAAACAGCAAACTAACAGCAAACCTATTGTGATGAGAATAGAATAGAATAGAATACTCTTTATTATCTACACCATATAAATTACAGACATAATATAAATTTTACAAAGGGTGACACAATGGGCGGTCTTATCGCTAAGTGCGATCTTTTAAAGACAACCTTTGGATGGATTGAAAAGGGAAGGAGACAAATACTGTAGGTAGTCTGTGGTGTACCATTTACACGATACAATGAATACATACATAAACTATATTATACTAATCGAAATAAATATATACATATAACAATAGACATGAAACAGGAGTAAAGAAAATATAATGGTGCTGTTTAAGGAGAGAGGAAGTGCTTTTAACGAGATTAAAGATCACTATTATTTTGACAACCTTGTCAGTGGTAGTAACCAAACAGTAACCTTACCAGAATGAGAATAAAGATCACTGTGATTTAGACAGTGATGCAAAATCAGAGGTAAAATAGCGGTGAACGGACTGCACAATAACAGCTAACCATTATAAATCTTTATCAGAAGATCTACAGGAAAGGCATCTCACTATCTCATATAGTTAAGTCTTCGAATATGAAAGTTTTATTACCACAATATCAGTCTAAAACAAGTCAATTATGTATATATGTCACCGGAAAATAACAAGAACCGCAAATTTATAAATTTCCTAGGTTTAAAACTAACCTAACCTAACCTACCGCGAATTTATAAATTTCCTAGGAAATTTATAAATTTCCTAGGAAACGGTTCTTGTTATTTTTTGGTGATATATACATGTCAACAATAAGTCTAGCCTTTTCCCAACTATGTTGGAGTTGGCTTCTAAGCTAACCAGATGCATCTGAATAGCAGTATTTTACATGGAGCGATTGCCTATCTGACCTCCACAACCCAGTTACTGGATAATACGATACACCTTAGTATGACTGGTTGTCAGATTTTCGGGCTTCTGAATTCCCGTAATAACTGTCAAAGATCCACGAATGACAGTTGGGAGCTACGGCTTAACGTGCTTTCTGAGACACGTAGGGGTCTCGGTATGTAAAGATGGTCACCCATCCACGGACCAAATGCGGCAAGCGTTGCTTAACCTGATCGGTCGACCCGTGTGGCTGTTATTACTTAGCCACGGGCCCCACGTAAAAAAAGTATCTACTAATATCTTTTATTCTCATTCTATGCTGAAAGGTCAAATACCTAAGCATAAACTCAATTACGAGTTTTACGAAGTAGATAAAATTCTCGACCTTGTCTGAACTATATGTCATTCAAGAACAGGAAAACATAATTAAAATCTGTCCATTACGCTCAGAGCAAGTCCTCGGAAAAACAACACGCTTCGTGCTTTCCGTAGAAGCATTGCGAAATGTTTTATTTTTTATTTGGCCTGATGTTTAATGGCTCAAAATGTAGATGTATGGAAAAAGTAGACAGGATGCGTCGACCCTAAGTAAATTGGGGTAAGAACAAGAAGATGATGATGGTAGCCGACGGGTTGAAATGTATTGATCAGGAAAGCGTTGTTGTTGGTTGCATGCTTGCATGCATACTCGTTTTAAATGAAGTTTAGGCTTGCTACGATATAATAACTAAACTACGTACCTAATGGTTCAGAAAAAGTTGTCTAAAAATAATTCTATGGTCGCAGTAAGATCTCTTCTTCTATATACAGATCTATGATCTATCTTATATATTAAAGCTTTTCAGATCTCATTTGCATAACAGGCGTCAAAATACAGAGATAAAATCGGTGGCAGCTGGTGAAGAAAAAAATCTATAAATCCAATCTAGTCACCGTATGCTGTGCTGTCCCGCAAGGCTCCGTTCTAGGTCCAATTTTCTTCGTAATATTCTTAAATGACTTGATTGAGTATATTCAAAGACATTTTAATGACATGAAACTAATAATTTTTGAGGATGACATAAATAACTCAACCTAAATTGAAATTGGTTTGACATAGTCCCAGATATCAATCCCTGGTTTTATTCAACAAGATGCCGTGCCAGAATTGATTTTGATGCGGTTTTCACCATCCTTTAGAAAATATATTCCGGAAAGCTTATGTGTATGTACCATGTAAATTAGATAATATTTAACTAACATATAATAAAGAAATCTCAATGTTTTGTTAAGTCATAAAAACCGTGCAAAGCATGGACGGATAGCTAGTTATAAAATAAAGTTACTTTTGTATTTTATTATGCAAAGTAAAAAATACAGGAAGATATGTATTCTATTCTTAGAACTTCAGTACCCGGTATTGCATATTTTCTTTAACTTGTATAAAAGTTAAAATTATTTTTAAGAAAACAAACTTTATAATTACCTTGTTAATATTATTATTGTGGACTTTTATGACTTCGCCGTTGGAATTTATTCTGTTGCTCTTTCTATAAACATATTAATTGACTTATTCAAATGTTGTTTGGAGACGTGATTTTACTTATTTTTTAGTCTCTGAAATTCTCAGCTGTCACTCGAGCTTAAGCTTAAGCTTGGCAGTATTTCATGCGGCGGGCGATAGCGTGCGACTGATCATTTTTACGGTCTCTGTAAGGGCTCTTCCCACGGCAAGATCGCGTTTTTTGCAGGTACGGTTTTTTGCAGGATCCCGTTTACATATACATACACGTATTTAAATATACATATTCACACAAGCATCCCGTTTCCAGTATCCAACAAACAGGATGCTTACTTTACTCACCGCATACGACCTGTCGCTTCACGACAAAAGTCGAAACCTACTTTACATTGGATCCTGCGATTCAAGTCACCTGCGGCTAGAATTGACATTTAGGCTGTTGATTTTCGCCATAGTCACCTGAGTAAAGCCCCCATAATTTTTGATTCTTGAAAAATAATTACCTATTACTACTACATAACCAAATGACGTTTGTAAACATAAAAATGTGTGCGTGAACTTGAGTAGGGTTGGCTGTAAAAAATGACGCGGATAGTGCAACGATTTGCGTCGGGCGAACCGAACGACGGACGACGGCGCCACGGTAATATTATAATACAGTACTCCAACTTCATACAAACGGACGAAACGCGAGCTATACCTACGCGCCTCGATCTCGGGGTGCGCTCGTGGCGCAGACAGTCACGGCTGTACCGCAGTGTCGAACGGACGGTGTGTTGTTTTTTTAACAATAACCGCGCGATTTTTTCTCTAAAAATCACTTAATATGACGAGTAGGAAATATTGTGCTGTTTTTAGTTGTATGAATTCGTCAATAACGCATCCAGACATAAGTTTTTTTTAATTACCTGGAAACTCTGAAAGGTAAGAGTATAAAATAATTTTACTTACTAGTAGGTAGGTACATAATGTGCGTCTTTTTAATGAATAAGTATTTCCTTTTATCTCACGAAAAAAAAGGTGTTTGGATTAATAAATAAAGCGAATAGAGTAACGGAAAGTTATTGAGACGAGTGAAATAGATAGTTATATGCGGTTCAGAATGAATCATGATACGGTAGGTACCTACCTACTTACGCTACTTACGCTTGTGTTAAAACTTCGGTGCATGTGTGTTTTGTTAGTTTGCATAATTCCAAGTAAAGACATGGTATTTTATTATTAATAATATTTGTTTATTATCTGTGTGTATGAATAATACTAGAAAAAAAAATTTACCGTCTGTGTGTCATTAGAATCAGATAGTTTTCGAAATTTTCACAGTGTTTCTGCTGCTACTATAACAACATATACCACTAAAAACTGGTTTTATTTTCTCGGTATTAACAACAACAGCTAGACTCATATATAATATTTAGATGTTTGAGGGTTGTGATTTTAAAACATTCGTAGTCAGATCCGATTTGTTTTTCAAACAAAAACATGTTTTTTTAATTAAATGTACCAATCAAAAAACAACACGCATTTTTATTGAACACTTCCTATTCATTTATTTCATTTATTTATATAAAAAGGATATTTACAATCACAAAACTAAATAGAAACAGAAAGTAGGCAAATGTAATTAAAATGCTGGAGACGGGCAGCCCTAACGCATGTTTACGTACCGCGCGGCTGTAGGCATTTATTTCTATCATGCGGCCGAGTTACACTACTGTATTATAATATTACCGTGACGGCGCTGCCCGAACGTGTACATTATTATGAAGTGACCTTGTACGAGCAGCATCTAATTATTTATTTATATAGTAGGGTTCATAATGAATTATTATGTAAAAGGGGTTTATTCATTAATCAATGGCAAAATAAGGTACCTACCTAACTAAATATTTTTTAATTGCTCGATGAAGATAAGCATCTGGCTGTTTGTGTATGTGAGTTTAAATCCTAGTGTGGGGCAACGTGTTTAAAAAAAAAAAATACATATTGTGCCCAGTCTAACGAGTTGTA
Organism: Eremobia ochroleuca; assembly: GCA_949629135.1. NCBI lineage: Eukaryota > Metazoa > Arthropoda > Insecta > Lepidoptera > Noctuidae > Eremobia > Eremobia ochroleuca. The sequence goes on from OX451408.1 coordinate 6,289,844, forward strand.
GGTTGTGAGTTGGAACCCAGGCTAACTTTGTGTATTTTAAATTTCATCACCACTGTTCTCAAAGCGGTGAAGGAAAGAATCGTAAGGAAACCAAAACCTCCTAGAACCAAAAATATTTCAAATCCACCAACCGCATCGAGTCCGCGTGTTGGATTATGGCCCACTCTCTGTCCCTGAGAAAGAAGGTCTTTGTCCCAGCAGTGGGAATTTTATAGGCTTATTATGTTATGCTACAAATTATGTATTTGTTAAAAAGTAGTAATTGAATTCAAAACTAATTTATGAATAGCTATTCTTAATCTGTCAATACCACGTGTCTGTGACTCCTGGACTGGTCATTTGAAAAGGGTTGACGTTAATACAAAGGCAGAGAGGATTAATTTACTTCGTGCTCGAGCAAGGTGCTTATGAAAGGAATCCTAAGTAATAATATTTAATTGGGAATGAATATCAGTTCAATTGTGGATAGATATTATTTGTTGTATAATAAGTTTCATACTGTTTTCGTGCACATATTTATATGCCAATATGCACAGTTTACATGCACAACAGCTGGAGTTTCCTTTGTGTAAATTACCCCACTCTGTATAGTGGGGTAATTTACACAAAGGAAACTGAAAGTCAGTGAAAGTACGAGTAATTGCAAACTCAATCGCATTTATCCACTTCGTTAACCAAACTTTGAATGAAGGAGGCAATCAGTATTTCGTTCAAAAAAGACTCGAAATCACTTAGAGGTCGCCAGCAAACAAACTCCTGGCTCCATGAAAAGGCCCTTTATCCTGACAAAAATTCGTTTCAAATGGTTTACAGAACTTTTCTGTCCAATAAAGTTGAGCTTTTAAATTCAATTAGGTATATTGGAACAGGTTTCTGGCTCTCAGATACAAATCAAATCAAAGGTGATTATTTTGTCAAACTTGGGAATCAACGTTATTGATTCTAGGTTTAAGAAAAGTGTCATGCCTTGGAGTATTTTTGAAGAGAGGTAGATCATCATTGGATATTTACCTGATACTTTGTTGAATTATATGCCATTGCATGCATGCCATTGAATTATATAAATATGCCAATATCTCCGACATTGGTACTCCACCAATGTCGGAGATATTGGCATATTTAATTAATTTGGTATCTTATTTTTGTCAGGTACTCGTGGTTATTATTATTATTATTATTATCAGGTCGAACGATAGAAGCTCGCTTGCGACGGACGGTTCGTGTATGGAGGATCCATTGAGAAATTGATGAGATTTTGACAGTCGTTACGGGACAGTCGTTAAGTTTGATCCCAAATTTTGATACTAAGTCCAAACTAAGTCTTACTATGGGGTATCGCGTTATCCAGTAACCGGGTTTTGGAGGTCAGATAAACAGTCGCTGTATGTAAAATATTGGTATTTAGCTGCATCCGGTTAGACTTAAACTGACCCCAACATATGTATGTATGTGTGTATTGGTTTCTTGTTTTTGTGTCCTGTTTATTATTTTAAAAAGATGTCTTTTGTAAGAGCATTGAATGCCGATGTGAACCATCAAATCATAATCGGTGGCCATCATACCTATGGTCAACTACGTAAGATGCCAAAGAATATAAAACTTACCTTTCCAGGACGCTAAACAGCATAGATCGCCCTATAATATAATCAACAGAGAACATCTACGTACTCGTACTAACACGTAGTTGGTTAGACCACCTATGTAATATTACGTAATTGACATTCAATGCGTTCAATTCAAATGCTTTACGCGTGAGCATCGGTGATTCAAGGTTCATATTCATATTCATTTATTTGCATTATAGTTCAATATTAATAGTATTTTGTTTTCATAATAACAACAATAACAATTACAATCTGTTTTTCATATGAGAAGTCTTCAAAGTCAATCAAATATGTAAAATTACAATAAATTCCTCATTTTAGTGGCAAGAATAAAATTCTTGTGAAAATAAGTTATGTTTTATATCTAAGATGCCTTTAGATTCATTAGAATGTAGGATTCAAATTTCATTCTCATTCATGTTATAGGTATTTTGTACCGATCTTTTTTGTTGTCTTTTTGTTTTAAGTGTATATCAGTGGAAAGTTGTACATTGTGTATTATTAGCTGTAAGTTTCCCGAACAGAATAATATAAAATAAAATGAACATTTTCTGTTCTATTTTAAATCTAATAACATTTTCCGGTCTCTCAATTAATTACTAAATGGAGTCGCTGACCGTTAATCTTATAATTCTCTTCCAAGTTCTCAATTTCTCACTCTTTATTTAATTAACTTAACTGTCTTTCTATTGCATCATCACGTTTCTTTGGCTTGACAGCTCACTGGGAGCTGAAAATATTTCTAACTTAATATTTATTTCTTTTACTGAGACGCTTCGGAATTCTCAGTTAATTAATTTGTAGAATTTTTGTTATTAATAAAGTTTATTTAACCCTTTATAAGGCAGAAGATCCTGGATTGTATGTTAAAAATAAAACACTGGGATATTAAAACTAATATTTATAGAATTTTTTATGGTACTTTGCATTTCTTTTTTCTTTTTAATTTTTTTTTTTTTATTTGACACACTTTTTTTCTAGAGCTTTACTGTTGCATTTGTCTAACGTTTAGTTGAGCCGCGAATATTCAAAATGTATGGTGTCCAATATATGGACGGACGGAGCCCCATATAGAGTTAACACTAAGAGCAGTGAAAACAGCCGCGACTTACGAGTTGTTGGTCGTAGGTTCGAACCCAGACAGGCCCTTTACTTTGTGTAAATTATTTCAAGGAAAACATCGTGAGGAAACCGGCATGTTCTACAACCAATAATTCGAAGCATCCCGTTTGCAGTATCCAGCAAACAGGATGCTTGTGTGAATATGTATATTTAAACACGTACACTACTAAACGGGATCCTGCAAAAAAACCGTACCTGCAAAAAGCGGGATCTTGCCGTGGGAAAGGGCCCTTAGGCTGCCTTTCCACCAGGGATGTGCGAGGATGCGTAGCGAGGGAGGTGTTTATTAAGAACCAATAGAATCACTTCATTTACCTAGCCTCGCTCGGCGCAGTTCTAGTGGAAACGGCTCGGCAGAGCGAGGTTTTTGAACAGACGCCAGCACATCAGCATCAGCTACCCGAAACTGTCAGATTTTCCCAATCAACTTTGAACCTTATGCTTTAGCGATAAAGTTGAAAATCTATTAAAGAAATCTGACAGATTGTAGTAGCTTGATGTGCTGGTGTCTGTACGTTCAAAACAAGGAAAGGATGTGGGCTAGGGACGTGTTGCGAGGGATGTGTGCGAGGGATGTGCGCTAGAGACGGACGCGAGCGAAAAAATATCAGTCACTAGAATTTATTACAGCTCTTTTGACAAACGGAAGACTGCATAGATTTTGGATACGTAACCATATTAAATATCATCGACTACATGGAGAATTTTTTACTTTTTTCGCTCGCATCTGAAACACATCCTCGCGCCACACATTTGCATACTGTTTCGAGCTTAGCAACGTATCCTCACATTACCTATTGTCACACCGTTTACCCCTAGCACATTTCTCGTGGAAACACTCACACCATTTCACAGCCTCGCTACGCATCCTCGCACCACCCAGCGGCCTCGCACATCGCAGATGGAAAACCAGCCTTAATGTATTGTTTGTTGTGTGTGTGATATATTGAATTTCTGTATATTGTCTATGAGTCTTTGTAATTCGAATGAATAAATGAATAATAATAATATATACAAAACTATTGTAAAACACTATTATTTTGATTTCAAAACAAAACACCAAAAACTACTTGACTTAAATGCTCTGTTCACTCAAGGCTTTATGTCTTTTACAATCCAAAATTAATTTACTAATTATTGTGTAAAAGTTGATCAAAATTCAAAGCAACGATCAAACCAAACGTTTGGTTTATAAATTTATGATTAAAATCAAAATGTTTATTCATCAAGGTACATACCTTAAGTTTCTTTGAAGCTACACAATTTATGCAAACAAAATAGACAAGACTGATTAATATGAATACTAAAATCAGTAAGCTTATAAATAGGGTTAGAACTAGTTCTATTTCTAGGCACCGCGGACATGTTGGCGGCGGGCGCGCGCAGGTGTCTCGCGCCGCCGTGACGCAGCACGTGCTCCGTCAACCACACAGCCCGCTCCAGTGGACGCATTGGCTGATCATACATGAGAGTACGAAGCTTAGCAATATTTTGACGATACCTGCAATTACAGATGAAATGTGACATTATTTGGTGACAATCAATCAATCAATCAATTCAGCCTATCGCAGTCCACTGCTGGACATAGACCTCTCCCAGACTGCGCCACAACACCCTGTCCTCCGCCTTCTGCATCCAGTCTACCCCAGCTACCTTCTTTAGGTCGTCCGTCCATCTAGCTGGGGGGCGTCCTACACTACGCTTGCCGATACGCGGTCTCCACTCCAGGACTCGTCTGCTCCATCGGCCATCGGCCCTTCGACAGACATGGCCAGCCCACTGCCACTTCAGTTTACTTGGTGTAGTTTATTTGGTGACAACTGAGGGGCAATTCTCGTAATTTTAAGAACGTTTACAGTCTAATCTCAGTCGTAATCCGTCAAAAATACCCGTAATTTCACCTTACTTTTTGTAAATTGTTTCATCACCACTGCTCTCAAAACGGTGAAAGAAAACATCGTGAGGTAACCGGCATGTCCTAGAACCAAAAATTCGTAGACAAGTGTAATCCACCAACCAGCACTGGGCCCGCGTGGTGGATTATGGCCCACTCCCACTCACAGATAGAAATTCTGTGTCCCAGCAGTGGGAGCGGGAACATTATAGGCTGATTGTATTTATTATATAAAGTGTTACTTAGTTTAGTATTTTTGCTATTAAGTGAATATTTAATGGATTATTTTAGAGCCGCCATTAGTAACATTAGTATTGGCTAAACGAACCGATTAAAGAATATCATACGAAACATACCTTTCATCTCCTATAAGAGTAGTGATAGCATTCTTAAACTGTTCCTCGTCAAGTGTTTCCAAATCCATTTTGATTCCAATCTTGTGATGTTCATATCTTTCTACATTATTCCACTGATCTCCAAACATTGGTACACCAATCAGAGGTACTCCTGCTGTGATAGCCTCGTCCGTTGATTCCTCCTTGTGTTATGAACAGCTTTATGTTCGGGTGCCCTAAATTGGAGATAAACAAAAAAATATGATTGCTGAATTAAAACGTTAGTTCATTGATATTTTTGGGTCATTTGAAATTAAAACCGATGTATGACACATCGACGCGCAAGCTGTTACCATGCTTACTGGTACTATAATGACATGATTCCTGACCCAAAGCAGAAATTTTATTTATGCCGGTTATTTAAAAAATCTACTTAACAGTTTGCGCGTCGATGTACCCAAACCCTTTATTAATCATCTTTACGTTATTTTTTATTAAGCCTTGCCAAGGTTAAAACTTGAATAATTTTAAGGTAAAATGAACGTATGTACAGACACCAGCACATTAAGCTACTACAATCTGTCAAATTTCTTAAATAGATTTTCAACTTTATCGCTAAAGCATAAGGTACAAAATTGATTGGGAAAATTGGACAGTTTTGGGTAGCGTGGTGTGCTGGCGTCTGTACTTTGTTTCCATCAAATGTTTTAACAAGAAATAACATAAAAAAATCGGTCGTTACCATATTGTCATAAACAAATACATATGATTAATAGTAAGGGCTGGTTTTTTCATCGCCAGATAAGTTTTATTCGAGAAATAAAATTGACCAAGCGTTCGCGATTTTTTTTTTTAAACTGTCAAAATTTCAATATTATTCCTCGAATAAAGTTATCAGCCGGTCGATTCTGTAAAAATCTCACCGTGAAATCATAAGTGAAGTGAGCACTTAATAGTGTTAATCCCTAGCGAATGACAGCTCACTCCACGCTCACTTCACCCAAGCTTTCACGGTGAGATGGTTACAGAATCGCACGGCAGATGTTTGAAAAATCAGCCCTAAGAGACATCAATCAGAATCCATAGTCATATTATAAATGAGTAAATAAGTCGGCCTGTCTGTCTTTGACTCTTTCACGCTTAAACGGATTTGGATGAAATGCACACAGAATACTATCTATCCCGGCAGTACCTTGGGATAATCTCCGACAGCCACGCGAACGAAGTCGCGGGAAAAATCTAGTATGCTAAAAAGCTTACGAAGCAGATCCGATTGCGGCAGCCATTTTGATATTCTGATATTATCAGAACGACCAGACAGTTCATCTCCATTCCACTTCAACAGAACGTCGTAAGGTAGCTCAGAGAACACTTTAAGTATTTTCTTTAAACCCTCTGAAGTCAGTTGATCCGTATTCACATTTGTACCGAAACTCATATAGATAACACCATTTTTGGAAGTGTCTAAACAAGATTTGAGGTCCTGAAATAAATAATGGACGGAGATTAGCTTGTCCTCACGGCGTACACTCTTTGTTCGTTTCATCTATGTATGTGAATTCCTTCGCTATGCAATGGAACAAATTATGAAACATAGTATCACGTCTGATTTTCCTGAAGGGTTAGGCAGAGGCACAGAAGCCAGCACATCAAGCTACCTGAAACTGTCAAATTTTCCCAATCAACCTTGAACCTAATGTTACTAGCGATAAAGTTGAAAATATATTAAAGAAATTTGACAGATTGTAGTAGCTTGATGTGCTGGCGTCTCTACCTATGAGGCTACTTGTTATATAGTACACATTACACCACTTATGTTTTAGAACTATAATATATTTAGTAGGGAGCAATGTGTAATCATATTAAATACGTGGGGATATTTTATTTTACAAGTATTGAAACACTCGCACTTACCGCTGGTATATATTTAACAGGTTTCTGATGTAAGCCACCAGTACACACTACACTTGGAGGAACAGGTCGAATACCTTCAAACGCTGGATGAACATTCAAAAATAACATATGCATATTCTTATACCATTCCGTCACACTTGGTGTATCTAGTCTTAACTGATTTCTAATCTCCTCAGTCTCAACATCTTCATAATTTTCCGACATACTATGGAATATATAAAAATTAAATATTTCCATAATTTTCTCCAATTTTGTAAGATTGTTCGATCTTTGTCTAAAAATGTTTGGGTACAACAAGGGATGATTAGGTGCACCAACGCTTTCTAAATTGCCAGGTATGGCTCCCAATGAACTCATTTGGATAACAGGAACTTTGTAGATATAGGAATATAAAAGTGCTGGTCTAACACAAGCTTCTAAAATCAATAGATCAAACTTCTTTGTTTTGTCTTTTATCAACTGTTGTACTTCATCTGTTTTCAATTGTTGCATTACTATGTCTAATATGGTAGGGTAATATGTTTCTATTTGTTTTTTAATACATTTCACAAAACAATTGCACAAAATTTTTATCAACAACGTCCCCATGTCTACGTCATTCGAGCGCCAAAAGATCCTTGTAGCACTGTATCTGAAATTCTGCATACCTATAAAAACTTAGGTCTATGGGGGTTCCCATAGACTTAAATTTCTACAAGTATGCAGAGCTAAGCACCGTGCGTGGCTACGGTTACGTTTACGCTTACGTTTACGTGGACGCTGTGTACAGGCTGAGAGTTGCATAGGGAGCCATGGATGCATCAGGCCGAGTTTCAAAGGTAGAAGATGTACGAAGGTCTCCGATATGGAACTCAAATAGAGTTCGACAGGCCCGTGGCAAGGCACAGTGATGATAAGTGGAGTGAGGATGTGACAGAGTGGTGTCCGGGGGCTGAAAGACGACGGCAAAACTTGGATGAGGCTGGCACAGGAGCGTCGGGATTGGCACAAGAAAAGAACCCAGCAGTGGGTGAAGTCGATGTGTGGACGATGTTGATGATGGGAGCCACAAAATTCCAAAAATAATTTCACGCTATACATTTCGGGCACCAGCTGCATATTCCGAATAACTTGTTAAGTAGAAGTAATTAAGGCAATCTGGGCCAGTGGTAGGCGCTTGCTCAAACTTGTACCATACATACTCGTATCTATGTACAAGACTGTTGCTGTAAGGAAAACTTTAAACGCTAAGTGGTTGCAAATAGAAATAAGATTGGAAACCAGGTTGACGGTTAGGCTTTGACACCAGTTCATTTCATGTATATTTCATTGCTTGCATTGCATAATTATACAAAAAAGAAAAAAAAAAATAAGAAAAAAAGCATATTTCTAATAAAATAATGAAATAATAGTCTGTAATCTGGGCATTAAAATAATGGAATAATAGTTTAGTACGGAATGAGATGTTAGGTGTACAGACGCCAGCACATCAAGCTACAACAATCTGTCTTTCTTTAATAGATTTTCAACTTTATCACTAAAGTATAAGGTTCAAATATGATTGGGAAAATATGACAGTTTCGGGTAGCTTGATGTTCTGGCGTCTGTACTTACGGACTGATGAATGATAAAATGATATATCTTTGTTTTTTTTTATAAGACTGCGTCTTGGGTGTGTTGCGTTGCCTGAGTTGACTTAGGCATATTGTCCATGAACAAACTATAGTCTCCAACGAGCAGTCAGAATGTCGCAGTACTAGTATTTCAGTAGCGGTCCGTAGGTACTAGGGGTAGGGGTAGGCGTAGGGGTATTAGGGACATCGACGCGCAAACATGAAATCAGCCTGTCGATTCTGGAAAAATCTCACCGTGATAAATAAGGTGAAGTGAGATTAGAGTGAGTCATGCTGATGCTAGGGATTGACACTATTGCCGACTCACTCCACGCTCACTTCACCCAAGATTTCACGGTGAGATTACAGAATCGCACGGCTGTATATGATTTTAGACACTCGTCTATTAGGTATTCAAAATAAAATCAGCTATGCCATACATTTTGACTTCCAGTCTAGCCTAATACCACTACCAGTATTTTACATGGAGCGACTGCCTATCTCACCTCCACAACCCAGTTACTGGGTAAAACGATACCTCTTGGTAAGACTAGTAGTCAGACTTTTCTGAATTTAAATTACTGTCCAAGATCTACAAATGACAGCCACGACTAACTGCTTAGCGTGCTTTCAGAGGCACAGAAGTGTCTTGATATGGTCACCCATCCACGAGCCGGTCGCGGCTAGCCACGATTCATTTAACCCCAAGCCCCGCAACCAATAAAAATAGTAATTTATTTATTTATTTATTTATTCCTTTATTTCAGGCAACTAAGGCCCATAGAAAAAACAATACATACTACTACAAACATACTTATAAACTAATACATACAAAATTATCACAAATACAATACTTTAATAATATAACTTAAAAAAACATAACACAAAACACATAACACAACACACACACACACACATAACTTAAAAGCAATTTACTTGTTCGCTTTGAAGTAAAATCTCATCAAAGACGTTATCGATGAACTTTTAATAGGAGAAAAAAAGTGATGTCAAATATATACGAAAACAAAAGAAGACCTGCAATAATCATCTTACAGATGATTGCAGTTAGGACAACAAGATCACAACGACAAATAGTGATTCCTTTAAGAGTCTTTTGAACACATGTAACGACTTCTTCTTTTCATTTTTGTTTTATCATGATTAGAAGGATATATATATTCTTTTCATTTTTGTTTTATCATGATTAGAGGCATAGAGCACAACCCGAGAGTGCTGCAGCGGTTGCACTTGAGCGTACACGATCGTTATGTGTGGAGACGACGGCCCCCGCCACTGCTGGTCGTACCATCAGCCAGGACCAACTTGCTGGCCAAAACCCCTCTGACTCGAGCAATTCGCATCATCAATTATATTCAGGTCGAAATTGATATATTTACATGTCACTGGGGTGAATTCGCAAAAGTACTAATTGTTCACAATATGTTACAAACAGTGATATTTATTTTTAATTATGTGTGCGTGACTTGGCTATCGCATTAGGTTTAGACCTGTAATGATAGTTTTAAGGCATTTAAATAAATAAATAAATAAATAGAAATCGATACCTATATATTACGTCTGTGGTGATCCATCAGGTAATTTAATTTTACTCTATTTATGTTTATAACATCATGGAACTGAGAGTGAAATTAGCAAGTACCTTACAAACTTCAATGATTAAATCTGAGCGATGGTTTCATCCGTCAGTCTCGCAACTCTAATTAAGAAAGTTCAGCCAAATAGAATTATAATTAATATACATTCCACAGATATTTATGCGTCGAATAAGACTCGAAGAATGGCGAGAGTTTCACAACTATCCGCCATTCTAAATTACTTACCGTTAGTTAAATTAATTTAATTTAAAAGTGAGTTCGAAAACCAAATAAAATCAGCGCCATCTAGTTTTGAAACATAAAAATAAGACATCGATCTTTCAAGAATAAATCTATACTAAGCATAACCATAATCAGTCTATACAGATCCCACTGCTCAGAGATCTTTCTGTGAGAGGGAATCGGCCGTAATCCACCAAGCGGGGCCGGTGCGGGTTGGTACCTATATCATAGAGTTTTTGGCTCTAGGACATGCCGGTTTCCTCACGATGTTTCCCTTCACCGTTTTGAGACTAGAATTAATCTTTACCAATACTAATAACAATATTATAAATTCTAAAGTAAATCTGGTATCCTATTCACGCCTAAACCAATGAACGGTTTTCGATAAAATTTGAAAGGGAGATAGATAGCATCCTAGGGAAGCATATAGGCTACTTTTTTTATCCCGGAAACACGTTCCCGTTGGATAATTTCCGGCATCCACTCAGAAGAATCTGCGGGTAGAAGCTAATATTGAATAAATAATGGTCTTTACTTATAATTTAATCTGATGCCTTAAATATTTTGATTGTCCAGCTCTTGAAACTTAATAGTTATTAAATGTTTTGAGACTTTCAACGGAAAACATTTCTTAAAGATTTTCATTTTGAAAACAAAAGAAAATATTATTTGAAACAGTGAATGGCACTTAAACAAGAAGCTGCAAAGAACCAAAGCTTCTAAATAATAAATAAAATCTAAGAATACACTAATGTTTCACATTGGATATTCAAAATTTTCTCTCTAAAATGCTAAAAGATTTAGTTACTTTTCAAAGAAAACACTTACTATATTTCTACAACGATTCAAATTCAGACAGTATTAATGTGTCTTAGCTCCCCTTGCCGGCCTTCTTCCATCCTCTGCTGATTATAGGCCTCCGCCGTTTTTTGCCAGGCTTTCCTGCAGGGTAATTGCGTAACAAACTATCAGTAGCAATGGGTTTCATTTTGACAGTTCAACAACATTCATTGCGTTATTTACGTTGCTGAGCAGACACTTTTTTCGAACATATGGAGCAATGGATTAGCAATATGCTTCAAAATTATTCAAATTGAGAGGAATGGTGTGTTACGCAATTAAGGTGCTAGTTCGTAAATCGTCTACATACTTGAACCCGATTAGATACTTTTTTACAACCGATTTGGGATTATTCCAAAACAGCCCAGCTCTTGACCTAGATCCCACCTGGTGGAAAGCGATGAATGAGGTCTATAATGGAAGGAGCAAGCCCAGAAGATGCCTATTCACTCTTTTCGTAAATAATCGAATTCTTAGAGACTGGCTATCGAAATACTGTACACTAGCTTTTGCTCGCGGCTTCGCCCGCGTTGTTGTCGAAAAATATCCGACGGGAACGTATTACTGGGAGTGCCAAATATCATCCAAATCCGTTCTGCCGTGTTTGTCTCTCTCGCATAACCGCTCCATCGGTTTGTCTTTAATATTTTTAACAACAACATTTTATTCCCCTTTTCACCCCCTTAAGGGTTGAAATTCTAATGACACCGCTGCGTTAGTTTCCAACCATAAGCCTAGATAGTAAACTTAGTGATTTTTACTTCGAAAATTAAGGACTTTCCATGCACAACTTCATCCCCCTTTTTAACCCTTCGGGAGAGGAATTACCAAAAACGCTGAGACACTTATAAATTATTTTTTAATCATCAGCTTAAACTGAAAACTTGAAGATCCTAACTTCAAAACTGACAGAATTTCATATAAACTTCTATCCCCTATTTTACCCCTTAAAAAACAAAGAAAGAAAGTATTAAGAAAGTATTTTTGGGAATCCCAATTCCCAAAAATACCCACTAAGAAAGTATTTTTGGGAATTGGGATTCCCAAAAATACTTTCTTAGTGGATATTTACTCTTCACAAAGAACACACCCTCCAAGTTTCATGTCTCTAGGACCACTTGATTTGGGCTGTGTGTTGATATATCACCCAGTCAGTCAGTCAGTCAGTTTACCATTTTATATACATATATAGATGAAACTACAAAGCTACGCAACATTTATTGATATCGTCTCTCAAATATGTATATAGAAGAGGATGGGTGGACCGGTTTTTTGCACGCAAGTATGTTTTATTGTTTGAAACGAATGCGCTCAGCGTACCTACTTAAGACCGTGACCAGGCTCATTAAATACAACACACGCCCTCAAATCGCCGTTGAGACTTCCCAGCTAAAACTACATCTCTCTTTGTGGTCCATACGGTTCATCCATCCATTATTGCACTTAGTAAATAGATCCAACAATGGCTTGAAGCTACGTCTTTCATCTATTGAAGACGATCTATTGAAAACGTCTGATACCGGTTTAATAGATTCCTGATGATGATAGCATATTGTTCGAAGTTTGGAATTTGAAGTAGGTAATGTTGTACGTAGTTTTTGGGATGATCTTTACAATTACTGACATAACCAAGGTATGTCCTTGGTTATGTCAGTAATTGTAAAGAAACAAAATTTGAAATGAGCGTTTTGATCCTCAAAGTAATTTTTTTTAATCGTACCTACTTCTGGTAAAAGAGCCCATGGCTTAATAATAACAGCCGCACAGGTCAATCGATCAGGTTAAGCTACGCTTGCCGCGGTTGGTCTGTGGATGGGTGACCATCTTTACATAAAGAGACCCCTCCGTGCCTCAGAAAGCACGTTAAGCCGTTGGTTCCGCCTGTCATTCGTAGATCGATGACAGTCGTTACGGGTAGTCAGAAGCCCGAATGTCTGACCAACAGTCTTACCTAGGGGTATCGTATTACCCAGTTACTGGGTTGTGGAGGTCAGATAGGCAGTCATGCATATAAAATCCGGTTAGACTGGAAGTCGACGCCAGCATAGTTGAGAAAAAGGCTAGGCAGATGATGATTTTGGTAAAAGGGCCATCTGACGCTGAGTTTCAGCTGCAGCCTAGGAGTGGTATACGCTTAGTTGTACTAGAATAATTCTTAGGGCCTAGAACATTGACAATCGCTTTCAAGTTGTTTCGTATTTCTACGTGTGAGCGGGAGTGGTCAATAATCCACCGCGCGGGCCCAGTGCGGGTTGGTAGAAGTCACATGTCTTCGATTGTTTTGGTTCTAGGACATTCCGGTTTCCACACGAAGTTTTAAGAGCAGCAGTGATCAAATAAATAACACAAAGTAATGTACAGACGCCAGCTACTACAATCTGTCAAATTTCTTTAATAGATTTTCATCTTTATCGCTAAAGCATTAGGTTCAAAGTTGATTGGGAAAGTTTGACAGTTTCGGGTAGCTTGATGTGCTGGCGTCTGTATTAGTCGGGTTCGAACCTACGACCTACGACAAGTCGGGGCCGTTGCCACTGGGCCACCACTTCTCACAAGGTATTTGAAAATAACAATTCTCTTTATCCAATCAATATCCAGTTACGCGAAGAATTAAGACATTGTATACTACTAACAAACATTCGAACTAGTCCCGGTGAGTGAACACAAAAGTTTGCGTTAAGTTTAAGTTTTCCCGGCGACGTACTGCCAACACATGGGTGCTACTGCTACTGTGAGTTCCAAATACGTTTACCTTTGCGTATGAAGACTATAGAGCGCGTTTAGTAATACAAATTTTATTGCCAATGCATTAGTGATGGATCCAAGTGCGTTTACCAATCTACGTTACGCTGATTTCTCTGCAGTGGAAATACTTAATTACTGTGAGTATGATTTTTTCCCGATGAGATTAATAATTATAGTGGTACTTCTTTGCTGTGTCTCTCTGTCTCTACTCTGACTTAAAACTTAGCTATTTTATGGGCCGAGGTGCTCGTGGCTAAATAATAACAGCCGCACAGGTCGATCGATCAGGTTAAGCTACGCTTGCCGTGGTTGGTCTGTGGATGGGTGTACCATCTTTACATAACGAGACCCCTCTGTGCCTCGAAAAGCATGTTAAGCCGTTGGTCCCGGCTGTCATTCGTAGATCTTTGACAGTCGTTACGGGTAGTCAGAAGCCCGAAAGTCTGACAACCAGTCTTACCTAGGGGTATCGTATTACCCAGTAACTGGGTTGTAGAGGTCAGATAGGCAGTCGCTCCATATAAAATACTGGTATTCAGCTGGATCCGGTTAGACTGGAAGCCGACCCCAACATATTTAGGAAAAGGCTAGGTAGATGGTGATGTTTGTTGTCTTAAATTTATTCCCAGTGTTAAAATGTTCAATTTTTACTAACTGTTCTTTCATGGGTCTGTATCGTCAGGTTTGTACCATTTTCTAATGATTTTATATTTTAATGTTGTGGTAGTCGTTCAACATTAGAACTGTTCTTAAATAATTTACTAATAATATTGCAGTGTTTGTAATATTGAAGATTATACTTTATCAACAGACACAAGCAGAGTCACCTAACACAAGCATCTCCTTGCTCAAATCTGATCTCCAACTCATGTGTGTAAAGCATTTTAAGTAATTTCAGTAAACATTTTCCCCCACTGTTGAGTATAGGACTTCTGACTTTTGTGCTATGCTTTTCTGGTCCGTGCAAGAACTGTATTAATACAGTCGAAGCTCTGTATAATCAAGCGCTCGGTGCTGGAAGTGACCACTACAAGACAGTCCCCACTACTCGCATTCATTTTCTCCTCTTCACCTCATTTATATGTAAGCAGCAGTGTGTGCGTGAATGCGCAACTATCTGCACGTGAGGAGAAGTTGTTTAGATTGTGAGACCTAAACCACTTCTCCTCACGAAGGTATTCATGCATATATATGCATTTCAATATTGTATATTTCAAAAGCGCACTATGCATGATTTCAATACGGCGCCTGCACGTTTTCCGGTCTTTGTAGAGTGGAGATACTTTACTTGACTATAGATGACTTTTCGGACTTGATTATAATGGTACTTGACTATAGAGGGCTTGATTATAGAGAGCTACTTCAAGTTCATTTATTTATGGTATTACAACCATAAATAAATGAACTTTACGTATCTTTTAAAGCGCTCTATTTCTTATTCATATCTTAACATATTCCCAAATTCAATGTGTGACCAAAGTTTGTCGCAAGTTCAATTTTAAAGTTGCGTCTTGTTTTGTAATGAATTTCCGTCATTTGTTACTTTGTACTGTATTCAATTTGCGAAACTATATCCGATCTAGAGTACGTGGTGAATTACTGATTGTTATCAATTGAAGAAACCTCTCAGCTGTAGTGATTTAATATATTTGATATTAAAAAAGTATGTACAGAACTACAGACATATAGACGTACTTGAAGTTATCTTATCATTGTTGAGATTATTTTTTCAGTGCGTGTAATTTTATAATATTATGAAAAAACTTTTAAGTTATCTAAACTCACCCATCCCTCTCTTTCTCTCTCTCTCTCTACCCATGAAAGTAGAAATCTGAAATTAGACTTACTTACCTGGAATATCTAAAAAACTATACATAATAATAATAAAAGAGTAACGAATTCAAAACACACACACACACGCACACAACACACACATACAACACTCACAATGTTTTTTTTTTTTTTTTCACTTATGTAAAATTCTTTTGGAAAAAAAAAATTGTTACGAGGTATGGGAACGAGACTGATACCGAAAATATAGTTTTTAGAATTTTTAAACGTTTGTCTGGATGTATATCCCGGATTGGTTATTATTGGTTTTTCTTAAAGCATTTGATTCAAAAGTAATTTACGAAGGTTTAGTTTGATCGATTATATTATTATCACAATTATGATAATCAGTATTTAACAAGAGACGCTATAAATCACCCTAATTGGAAAAATATTTTATCAACACAAAATAATTGCAAAAAATTTTGAAACCAACTTTTGTCTAACAAGACGTTACACAGCGAGTTTTTATTGCGCAATATAATGCCGCAGCTATACTAGAATAAAGATAATGTAAGTTTACACAATTGGTTCCATGATTTTACTAATGTTCCTGATTTAATACAACTGACGACAGGTGCTGTTTAATGACACTTGAAAACAATGACACTTACAAATTTGACAGATTGTCGCCTATGACCTGTCACACGTGGGCTTAATAAATATAGCCCTGGTAAAAGTGATCAGCCGTGCGATTCTGTAACCATCTCACCGTGAAAGCATGGGTGAAGTGAGCGTGGAGTGAGCTGTCATTCGCTAGGGATTAACACTATTAAGTGCTCACTTCACTTATGATTTCACGGTGAGATTTTTACAGAATCGACCGGCAGTCCTATTCAGAATTATAACTCACAAGGGTTAATGTGAGACCCGTGCGGCCCCACCAAATCTCCTCCAGTATCGCGCGCTTACGTAATCCGAGCAATGTCTCAAGTTAACTCTTGCTGATTGAACAAACCACTACGACCTAGTGCGTCCAGCAAGCTCACGGGCGCCCCGCGTCCGTCGCCGAATCTCTGGATGCTTTTGTGTATATTTTAGGTTCGCATTAGTGGATTCAATGATATTCAGGTATTATGGTTAATAAAACATGTCCTTTTCTCTGAGTCGTTTTTTCCAAGCTAAACTCAGTCACGTTTATTAAAAGTCAACTTGATACCTGACGTTTCGTTGACAAACAAAACCTCAACACAATGGAAACACTGATCTAGATGTTTCAAATGGGTACCGAGCCTAGGGGTCTTGTTGGCTCTGATCCACAGAATTGATTTGATTTTCCATCAGAACACGTATGCTCAGTTAATGACGATAGGTTCAACAATAGGAAGGTTATGACCGCCCAATTGGTCTCGTGGCCGCAAACATGACTGCTGAACGTGGGGTCCTGGGTTCGGTTCCTAGCTCGGGCAAAGTGTTAATGGGTTTTTCCAATTGGAATTTCTTAGCTTGGAGTTTGGAAGTTGGCGTTGTGATAATCCCGTACCTCGGAAAGCACGTTAAGCCGTTGGTCCACCGGCCAATCTCTCGCCAGTCGTGACGGATTACGTCCCGTCCCATCGGACTATGAGAGTGAGGGAAGAGAGAGTGTACCTGTGTCTGCACACACGCTTGTGTACAAACCCTCGGCGCGGGAGATATTATACACATGCTTGTGTATAATATCTCCCGCGCCGAGGGTTAGTCTCCGTTGAGACTGACCGCCCATGAGGGTTCGATTCCCACCCAGGACAAATGTTTGTGTGATGAACACGATCATTTGTTCTGCGTCTGGGAGTAATTTATCTATAATATGTATGTATTTAGAAATATATATGTATGTTTATCAGTTGCCTAGTACTCATAGCACAAGCTCTGCTTAGTTTAGGACTAGATGGCGTTGTGTGAAAGTTGTGGAATATTATTATTATTATTATTATTATTACTGAAATACGGTTTGGACGACTAGTATCTATACAAAATCTGGACCAAACCTATTATAAAAATTCTACCATCCTTAAAACGTTAATCAAAAGATATTATTACCGTCGTCAGAAATACTTAAAACAATATGGAACCAGCAATCCTCGTAGAAAATGATCACTACCTCTATATTTCACTGCGACAGGGACCGTGTGGCTTATTGTTAACTCCTATGACCCTTCATAACTAACGAGAAGACGCGCAATATTTTTGTATTCTGCCTTTTTCCTGTTTAATAATTCTGCCTTTTTACTGTTTAATAATTGTTACTAATCATTTTAAAGGTCTCTGAGGTACTGAATGGAAGTCTTCATGACACTGACACGTCACAGACACGGCACAGATACGTCACAGATATGTCACAGATACGCCGACTAATTTTGTTCTGAGCTCATGACTAACAATCTGTTAAGATTTATTTTTTATTCGAATTAAAATATAATTGTAGACAAATAAACCTATTTTCTTTTCCCTTCGCTAATGTTTTTGACAATTTAAATTAATTAAATGTAAACAAAATAAAAAATATATGTATTCAATTTTTTTGTATACGTTAGGCCCAGCACAAACGCGCGGAGTAAACGTTACGTGTACTGAACGATTTCAAAAATGGAAGTACTCATTTCGTTTCTAATATTAATTATGCACTCTATTCTTGTCATAACTATGAGTGATACTAATTGTGCCGGCTCAAAAATTTTAACAAAATGTTCATTTTCAAGAATCGATCGAATTTATTTTTGTTACATTCCACGTTCACAAGACACCGGTAAAATTACATAGGAATGAACGTTCGTCTGCTCCTTTCATTTTATTTTTTGATCTTTCGATAGGTGAGTGCCGAAATTCAACGTTGGATCGGTTCACTAATTAGTTATTTTTTCACTTTTGATTGAGTGTTAGGACATATCGAAGTGTTTATATATTTGATTAAATAACCATTAATCGATCATTATTTTGGTTTTTTATTGCACAACTAATTTCTAAGAAGTTATTACAAAAGATGAGAAGAATCCGCTTAGCCGCTTCAGAGATCCAGCAAAACCACAAACGTTACTCCAGCAGAATCTCGAATAGCTTCGCAGCTGAAGAAAGAACAAATACAAAATAAGGTGCAACATTTACCTCGTCTAGACAATGAATTATATCTAATATTTGTTTCAATATTCCCATTAAAAAAATGTCTGGCTGCTGTAACGTTATAAACGTTACCCCAGCAGGAAATGTTTTTGTGAAATAACTAAAAAACTAAGTGCAACAAAAAAAAATGTTCGCAACAATTACAGAAGCTGGGCAACTAATAATTATCTATAAGATTTAAATGACTATTTTCAACATTATTTTGCTTGGGTAACGCACACAAATAAATGATATTGGAGTAGCCTCATCAAAATGACACAACAAATGACGATTAGTTTCTTGATGGTAATATGAATTGACTATAATTGAATGAATCGAGTATTCTTTAATAGACAACATGTGGTTATCGTCTGGGACTAATAGTAATATTAAAAGTCATGAGCGTGACATTTTAATCTAGGGTCAATAAATACACGGAGGCAATGTCCCACAGCATAGTTTATCTTCTCTAATTCACCTAAGTGGTTGTACAAATGTACAGCACGTCGATACTTCTCCATATTACCTTAATAACGTGTTTATGTTTAGTAGTTAATCAAAATGAAGCGGCAAAAATATTGGGAGTTTTCCCATTTCCATCTATCAGCCATCAAGTCGTGTTTCGCCCTCTTATGCACGAACTAGCTAAGAGAGGACACAAGATCACAATCATTACAACAGATGCAGCTTTCCCTAAAGGAGGAGCACCTGCTAATCTGACAGAGATTGATGTCGGCAAGATATCGTATCGAATGTGGAAAGAAGAATTCGTGGTCAAACCAAAGGGCAAGAAAGGCAACTTACAGGAAGATTTCAACATAATCTACAAACTAATAACTAACATATTTGATGTACAACTAAAAGATGAACAAGTGCAAAAATTGATTCATGATAAGAACCAAAAATTCGATTTGGTAATCTCAGAAGCTATGGTGAGACCGGCACTTGTATTTTCACATATCTACAAAGCGCCTGCGATTATGATGAGTTCTTTTGGCGTTTTTAGTGACAACTACGAAGTAATGGGAGTTTCTATGCACCCTTTTTTGTACCATCGTGGCATTAGTCGAAGGTTGTATAACCTGACATTATGGGAGAAAATAATAGAATTATATGATTACTTGAGTATAGAATGGATTCATCGGAACAACTATGACCTAGAAAACCAAATAATCAGGTCACATTTTGGACCCGAAACTCCCGCAGTTCAAGAGTTGAATAATAACGTTGTCATGTTCTTCTTGAACCTGCATCCAGTATTTGAAGGGAATACACCGGTTCCTTCATCTGTGATACACATGGGTGGTATACACCAAAAACCTCGCAAAGATTTGCCACAAGTAAGTGCCTACTTTTACATTCATGTCTTATACAGATAAACGTTGTCTGCTATTTTATGGCTAGATAGACTTTATGTAATTTTAATACTGAATAAAATATTTATTATTATAATAAAATCATAATGTTTTGTTGCAGGACTTACAATCGTACTTAGATTCATCCAAGAATGGCGTGATTTATATCAGCTTTGGCACAAATGTGGATCCAGCATTGTTTCCTCCAGAGAAAATAGCGACTTTTGTACGAGTGTTCTCTAAATTGCCTTACGACGTGTTATGGAAGTGGAACAACGATGAACTACCAGGACGTACCGAGAACATCAAAATATCTAAATGGTTGCCTCAGTCAGACCTTCTGAGTAAGTGAAGTTACGGATTTTATTTTCATAAAAATTTCTTCATCCATTTCATTTATGCAGAATATTTTCGGAGTTTTTATTAAATCCGTAAAAGAATTGACTATGTTACCTATTGAAAGTTTAATTAAATATTTTGCAAAAATATGATAGGTACAGACGCCAGCACATCAAACTACCCGAAACTGTCACATTTTTCCAATCAACTTTGAACCTTATACTGTAGCGATAAAGTTGAAAATCTATTCAATTCCATTATTTATATATATCTATTCAATTCTATTATCTATTCAATTTTATTATGCTATTCTTCTTCCCATCGAAAGCACTTGGAAGTGGTGAAGGGCGGGCGTTTTGGGGGACTGTCTTTTGTAATTTTGACGTTCGAAAAATGCTGATTCTCAGCCTAGTTTGAATTAATAAATGACTTTTGATTTTTTTAATTTTTTTTATTAATGAAATTTGACAGATTGTAGTAGCTTGATGTGCTGGCGTCTGTACATTGATCAAAACAATTTTGAAACTCACAATTTTGTTGTTTGAACCACAATATATTTCGTGAGACCATAGAAATTAAATATAATTTACTGGATTTAATGTGAAGTATACCAGTTAGGATCAACTATTTTATATTTTTAATTAATATCAATTAAACTGATTATTTTTCGTGTTCCTTGTAACAGTGGATCTAATGTTTTAATTATTTCAGGGCATCCTAAAATAAAGCTGTTCATACAACAAGGAGGTCTACAATCAACAGACGAAGCTATCACAGCAGGAGTGCCTCTGATCGGTGTACCAATGTTTGGTGATCAATGGTACGATGCGGAGAAATATGAAAAGCATAACATTGGGCTTAAACTAGACTTAGAATCACTTAATGATGAAATCTTAGACAACGCCATTAACAAAGTCATTGGAGATGACAGGTTAGTAATATTTGTAGATAAGGTTTTTCATAATGATAATATCTACTGTCATTAGAATTGTCTGGGTAAAACCTGGATGAGGCTGGCACACGAACGTGGTTAGGGATTATCACCAGAAAGGAGGAACCTATGCCCCAGCAGTGGGTGAAGTCGGGCTTTGGATGTAGATGATGATTAGAATTATCCCAATGAAAAGCAAAGTTAAGACTGATGTAGGAAGTATAAAACCAGTCATTGTTGCAATGTTTAGGGGTGGCTTATGTCCAGCAGCGAATTTCCTTTGCCTGAATGATTAAGATGACAATGATGATGAACACATTGGTCAGGCAAGGGCTATAGTCTTTCCATAGTACTAGATAAACAGTTCACTTTAGCCACCCAAACCCGTAATCAAATATCTTTGTTTCCATTGAGACACCCGCACTGGAGCCGCGTGGTAGGTATATTATAGCCCACTCCTAATCGAAGAGAAGAAGCCTGCAGTATCCCAGCAGTGGGATCATTATTGATTTGTAAACGTAAAAAACGGGTACCTATTGACTGATTGATGATTCGTGTTAGTTTCAAAATAAGATGTTCAAGCTTCCTCATAGAAACACAAATAAAACAATCTTTACTCTCGTTGATTTTATTTTAAA
The DNA here is from genome assembly GCA_949629135.1 of Eremobia ochroleuca. Taxonomy (NCBI): domain Eukaryota; kingdom Metazoa; phylum Arthropoda; class Insecta; order Lepidoptera; family Noctuidae; genus Eremobia; species Eremobia ochroleuca. The sequence continues at coordinate 6,311,899 of OX451408.1, forward strand.
AGCAGGTTAGTTTTAGTTTAACTAGTTTTTTATTAGTTTCACAAATAAAAGTGAATATAGAATTTGGTCAAGTTTCAATAATTATTCTATGTCCTTAGTCTAAAAAGAAATCATGTCATAAAGGCTATGTACCTATTCTTTTATTTCCAGCTATCGCCAAAATATTATAAGACTAGGCAAAATCATGCAAGACCAACCAATGACTCCATTGGAACGTGTCGTGTGGTGGACGGAGCATGTGCTGCGTCATGGCGGAGGAAAACATCTGCGCGCACCCGCCGCTAACATGTCCTGGGCAGAGTACCTAGAAATAGAACTAGTATTTACTATTTTGTTAGGTCTTATAATGATTATAGCAGTACTCATTTTTACACTAAAATTCCTGTACGACCAGGCTTTGAGACAATATGTTTAATAAAATTAAACATACGTAATGATATATTGTTAGATATACAAGGTGTAATGTTAAATGCGCAAAACCTCAGACACCCCAACTGATTTTTAATTCAATTGACCTATTTTAGAGAGACATAAGTCATTAAAAAAATTGTAAAGGTTTTAGTTTTACTGGCCATTCTGATCGTTTCTTGCGTCTGCGACGACGCTTTATCGAGGGACGAGTCGTCACCGGGCCGCTGCGCCGCGCTGACATTGGCTTGCTTGACCTATTAATAAATAGACACGGCAAAGTTTTTAATGAATAATTTTTGAAAAATGTGACCTATATTAAAAAGTGGTTCAATTAATTTTGCTCGTTATTCTGATCAAACTATTTTCAGGTTTTGCGCATTTAACGTTACACGTTGTATAAAATGTAAGGAACTTTCAGTTTATACTCGTATAACAAGCTTTTATTTAAGCACCTGTCATATAATCTCTTCACCACCCTTGGTTGACTGGTAGAGAATGCCTAAGGCATTAAGTCCGCCTTTGTACAGACGCCGGCACATCAAGCTACTACAATCTGTCAGATTTCTTTAATAGATTTTCAACTTTATCGCTAAAGCATAAGGTTCAAAGTTGATTGGGAAAATCTGACAGTTTCGGGTAGTTTGATGTGCTGGCGTCTGTACCTTTTGTGCGAAAAGTTAAAATAAATAAATAATACAATGTGCAACACTCAATGTTGTAATAAATCCAGATTCCGGGCTGCTACTGAGAACTTCCCGATAGAAAAACCCAATAACACTTGGTCTGACCTGCAGGCTAATTGCGTAACACACTATTAGTAGCAATGGGTTTCATTTTGACAGTTCAACAACATTCATTGCGTTATTTACGTTGCTGAGCAGACACGTTTTTCGAACATATGGAGCAATGCATTAGCAATATGCTTCAAAATGATTCAAATTGAACGGAATCCAACCTCATGCTTTGCATTAGCAATTGCGACTACACCAACGAAGCAGTCAGTATTACCTATGTTGGATTCTTTTTCAATTTGTAAGCAAACTATCTTAGAACAGGAATGATTTAGACTAAGAATCAGTGTTTTCTAGAATTTACATGAAACAACGTATTATGAACCTATGAGGTGTAAATCGGCCCCTGACCTCTGATAATAATCATAATAAGCATATAACGTTCCCACTGCTGGGACACAGCCCTCCTCTCTGTAAGATGGAGTGGGCCGTAATCCACGAGGGCCCAGTGCGAGTTGGTAGATGTCACGTGTCCTCGAATTTTTGGTGGGATATGCGTTTTCCTCACGATGTTTTCCTTCACCGTTTTGAGAGCTGTGGTGATGAAATACTTTACACAACGTTAAGTTTAAAAGCTTGGGTTCGAACCCCTGACCTACAACTCGTAAGTTGTGACTGTTACTACTAGGCCACCATTGCTTGACCTCTGGTAACATTTTGAAAAACAATAATTGTTTATCAAAAGTCAATCTCTATAAATTGAATGCAGTCAATGCGATCTTCGTCGTCGTCGGTCCATCCAACTAGGTGGCGTCACGCCACACGAAACTGCGCTTCGCTTTTTAACCGACTTCAAAAAAAGGAGGAGGTTATCAATTCGACTGTATTTTTTTTTTTTTTTTTTTATGTTTGTTACCTCATAATAACCGACTGGGTGAACCGATTTTCATGATTCTTTTTTTATTTGAAAGCTGGTGCTTCCCGTGTGGTCCCATTGTCACCATTTCAATATCTGATGATGGCATCTTGTAGAAATCGGGGGAACTCTTCAATAAATAACAGCAGATTAACCGCGATTGTTGCTATAGCATATCTAAGCATTGTTTACACCATCACACAACATAATATCACGCCTGTACTCACTACAAAGGTTATAATTTTTTTTTATTATAATGATAATTAATACCAGTAAAACAACCGCGATTGCTGCTATCGCGTATGTATGCACTGTTTACGCAATCGCACAACATAAAATCACGTCTGTACCCTATAAACGCAGATGCAGCTTCCTGTCACTGATATTTACATAGCAAGTAGTGTTTATATGAATTTGATTGGGGTAGATATAACTAAAAAGTGAAAAATAAAAAATTTTATATAAAAAAAAACAACCGACTTCCAAAAAAACACTACAAAGTGAAAAATAATTTTAATTTCGGAAGTCGGTGTCAAAAAACCAAAATGCGGAACCAACGACACCGACTTCCAAAATTAAAATTATTTTTCACTTTGTAGTGTTTTTTTGGAAGTCGGTTGTTTTTTTTTATATAAAATTTTTTATGTTTCTTTATTACTGCTGCTTTATTATTCGAAATTCCAATTTCAAATTGCGAAACTATCTTCGTGACCATCCTCATAATTACTGACCATGCTTGGATGTTTAATTACAAGATTACAACATGTTGCTACAATCAGACTGACAGGCGCTGTTAGCGATTCATTTTACACAATCCTATAAATGATAAATGATTTATTTTCTGTAAGTAGGTTTGTACAAAATTTTTACATTTCAATCATATTTTTTTTAAAACTACCTGAGGTCGGCGTTCCCTATCTGACTACTCTGAGAAGAACGCCGAAACAAACTCAGAGGTCAGTCTCTTTTAAAGTCCAGACATAATCTTGGTCAGATCATGCGAAGACCATGTAGATTGGTGTCTGAAATGGTCTTTTGAGTAAAGAACCACACAGATTGAGCGGACCTGTCCAATCAGGGCACGCATTTGTCAAAAATCGTGCAGCTCAACTCAGAACTTGATGAACCTCACGATTCGACGAACAATACCAATGAAAGGACATTTAGGTAGGCCGCATAAATTACTCAAACTGCCAGATCATGATTAAAAATAATTAAGAAGGAAAACAGAAAAAAGAAATGACCCACATAGTCGTTAAATTACCAATAATAATAATAAAAAATAAAATACTTTACACAGTACATATCCATGTCATTGTATGTATAAAATTCATCATTGTCAATGTGTATATAAAAATCCGAGGACCATGTAGCTTGGTGTCTGAAATGGTATTGTGAGCAAAGAATAAATAAATATCTATTATTATACGCCTACGTATGAAAATAAAGATGTTATCATTGTTGTCTGTGAATATTTACTTAACACAAATGCCTTCTTATTTTCTTTTGATAATCACACAACGACACATTTTACACTCGTAAATTTAGGACTTGTTTTCCATCAATGCTGAGCGAGCAAAGCAGGTTTGGTGAAAATGGGATCAAATAGAAATTTTTAACATAAACTCGGCTAGTCAAAGTATTTTAAGATTACTACAAGCAGATTATCACCATCCTGAGAGGTGTCCTTTTAAATACCCCACTCCCCCATGACCTATATAAAGGACGTTCAGTGCATGAACATGGGCAATAGTAGCGATAAGACCGCCCATTGTGTCACCTATTGTAAAATTTCTATATTTATCTCTGTAATTTACACATATGGTGTACACAATAAAGAGTATTCTATTCTATTCTATTCTAATATTCCGATCCAGCGTGTCCCTTGCTGCCGTCTCCCAGCGATGCCCTAAGCTGAGGTCCGTACCCCACAGGTTAGCGTGTACTCATTTAGTTTTTCAAGCCCTGGCTTGGGGAGTTAATTTATTGAGGCACCCACAGGCACATCCCGTTAAGCAGACGACAACATCCTTGATTGTACGGTGAGGTGCCCTTACCAAAAAAAATATTGACGTGGACAGTTGCTGACAGGTTTATCACGATAATGGCAATAATGGAAAACTGAATATCACGTCTAGTTTTCTTCGTAACGGGTCCTCAGACTTAGTCACTTTGCTAAATAGCCCAGTTTTACTTACCGATGGAACGCTAGCCTATCCATTGCCGTGACAATGAAGGTGACACGGAATGCAATCTTTCGTTTTGATTACCTTGTTATGTTTATATTTTATATCTTACCTACCGATATTTATACAACGTGTAACGTTAAATGCGCAAAACCAGAAAATAGTTTGATCAGAATAACGAGCAGAATTAACTGAACCACTTTTTAATAAAGGTCACATTTTTCAAAAAATCTTCATTAAAAACGTTGCCGTGTCTATTTATTAATAGGTCAAGCAACCCAATGTCAGCGCGGCGCAGTAGCCCGGTGACGACTCCTCCTTCGATAGAGCGTCGTCGCAGACGCAAGAAACGATCAGAATGGCCAGTAAAACTAAAACAACACATAAAACCTTTACAATTTTTTTTAATGACTTATTTTCTCTCTGAAATAGGTCAATTGAATTAAAAATCAGTTGGGATGTCTGAGGTTTTGCGCATTTAACGTTACACGTTGTATATAAAAGAACAAGGTATGTTCGTAAGACTCCCGCAAATTCCAAGCCGCAACAAAAACTTGAATTTTGAATAGTAGTTGTAGTTTATAAGGAAGGTATGTACTAAGAAAGGATTTTCCGAAAATCCTTAAAGAAGTGAAAATTCGAGTAGGAAGAATTTCATCATCATCATCATCTGCCTAGCCTTTTCCCAACTATGTTGGGGTCGGCTTCCAGTCTAACCGGATGCAGCTAAATACCAGTATTTTACATGGAATGACTGCCTATCTGACCCCCACAACCCAGTTACTGGGTAATACAATACCCCTAGGTAAGACTTGTTGTTATTATTAAGTAGAAAGAATTTGATAATATGAAAAATTTTATTTTTTGGGTTTATAAACTTGAAACATTTTACGAATACGGACCTAAGTAAAAAAGTTTAACATTATTAGATTTTTATTATAATCTTTTAGTACTTCTAAACGGATCTTGCACAAAATATTTTTTTAGGGAAATTTTATTTATTTATTTATTTAGGATCTCCAACAAAGGATACACATAAACAATAGAAATTTACAATAATAAAAAGCTTCTTTTACGTGTGCTCCTTCAATTACAGGAGACCACAGCATGCACATATAACTAGGTGTAACACGATAAAAACAGAGAAAATAAACTATGAATACAAATTATAAAATTAGAAGGGAAAAAATATAAAATTAACATGTCAAGATTGAACATTCATATATAAATGGTGTAGGCAGGATAAAAATAAAAATTGAGAATTATAACATTGAATGAATTTGAGGAAAAATAGTAATGATTAAAAATTAACATGTCAAGATTGAGCACTAATATTCCAACTGTTTAGTTTAATTATAATTAATTGACATTTCAGAGAGTACTAACATACTATATACTTAGTTTGAAATGTGTAGTATGAAAGATCGTAATGATTAAATTTCCAAAACTACGTTTTCAAACGGTGGAGGGGATGTTGAAGTTCGTAGGGGAAGTACGAAATACGCGCGGACGAAGTCGCGGGCGAAGTGCTAGTAATTTGATATTATTATATTCGTAGTGATAAAGACGTAGATACTATCGTATTTTAGGCCCGTTACAGTGCTTCGGGTGACGTTATCTCTCCGAAACTGTTCACCGCTGCTCTGGAAGATTTCTTCAAGCTTCTGGACTGTAAATTGGCTGGCATTAACATTAATGCTGAGTACATCACACATCTTCGGTTTGCCAACGATATAGTAGTCATGCCTGAGAGTATGGAGGACCTCTGTACAATGCTCGATGATCTCAGTAGAGCCTCTGAAAGAGCGGGTGCCCATTCTCATGAAGATCGGAGACGCTACACTCGAAGTCGTGGACGGGTATGTCGAATCCGACTCGGCTCGGCAGCGTCCAGAAAGCTACGCGATATCTTCTCGTCCCACATACCGCAGTGTCTCAAGACGAAAGTCTTTGACCAGTGCGTGTTACCAGTAATTACCTATGGCACTGAAATGTGGTCGCTCACAATCGGCTTTATTAGAAGGCTAAAAGACACCCAAAGGGCAATGGAGAGGGCTATGCTTGGAGTTTCCCTGCGTTAACGAATCAGAAATGAAGAGATCCGCAGGAGAACCAAGGTAACCGACATAGCCCGAAGAATTGCCAAACTTAAGTGGCAGTGGGTAGGGCACATTTCTCGCAAAACAGATGGCTGATGGAGCCAAAAGGTTCTGGAGTGGCGACCGCGTACCGGAAGACGAGACATGGCGTTGGAAGGCCTCCCACTGTCTTATGCAATTTTGATGTTCAAAAATTGCTGATTCTCAGCCTAATTTGAATAAAGGCCGTTTGTTCTTTTTTTATACAAAGAGTCCGCATGCCTTATCTCGCGTATCGGTCGACAGACTCACTATGAAAATAATGAGTGCATTCAGTGCTGCACTGACCGATGAACCGACTGCAGGTAGAAGAGCACTGGATGCTACAAACATGTGGTCGGTCAATGCGGTTCGTCAGGACCGATGCTACATTCCGACGGTCGGTGAAACATTATAAATAGCCTTATTTATTAAACGCACGATAACAATGTTTGAAGAAGAAATCAGAAACATTATACCTTAGTCGTCACTATCGACAATCATGTCAGTGTTATTTAATTTAGTTGTATTTAGTGGTTTATTTGTGAATATCATTCAAACGGCGAGGATTTTAGCGGTGTTTCCAGTACCATCTATAAGCCACCAAATTGTTTTCAGACCTATTACGCAGGAACTAGCCAGAAGAGGTCACGACGTCACAGTCATCACACCAGATCCAGCCTTCCCGAAAGGAGGAGCACCATCTAATTTGAGAGAAATCGACGTCCACGATATATCATACAGACTATGGACGGAAAAGTTTATGTCGATACCGAAAGACAACAAAGGGGGTTTAACGGATCAAGTCAGATTCTTTCTGGATATGGGTCGTGTAATAGTTGATGCACAATTATATCACAAAGACGTTCAAAACTTGATCAATAATGAGAATGAAAAATTTGATCTGTTAATATTAGAAGCCTGTTTGAGATCTCTTCTTGCGTTTTCTTTTGTTTATAAAGTGCCTGTGATCCTAATGAGTTCGTTTGGAGCTTCTTATGGTAACTTTGAAGCAGTCGGAGCCCCACTTCATCCATTTCTCTATCCTTCAATCAATCGTAAGAAGAATTACAATTTGACAATGTGGGAGAAGATAACGGTAATATACAATGAATATCAGATAGCAAGAATAAATGACGAGTATGAGAAAATTGAAGATGTCTTTCTTAGAAAACATTTTGGACCTGATATGCCATCGGTTGCAGAATTATGGAACAATGTTGATATGCTGTTTTTAAATGTGCATCCAGTGTTTGAAGGTATAAGGCCTGTACCTCTTTCTGTGGTATATATGGGTGGTCTGCATCAGAAACCCGATAAAGAATTGCCAGCGGTAAGTTTTATTTTCAATAACTATGTCTTACATAATCATAGCCTTAATTTTTCACAACTATGTGGGGATCGACTCCCAGTCTAACGGGATGCAACTGAATTTAATATGGAGCAATTTTATATGGAGCAGTCGCTCCTATGTGACCTCTACAACCCAGTTACTGGGTAATACGATACCCTTAACGACTGTCTAAGATTCCCAAATGACAGCCACAACCAACGGTTTAACGTGCTTCCCGAGGCACGGATGGGTCTTGGTATGTAAAGATGGTCACACATTCACTATCTAACCGCGGCAATCATAACTTAACCTGATCGAAAGACCAGTGCGGCTGTTATTAGTAAGCCACACACTCCTGACAACCTTATGACTTACATATAAAAAAATATATATAGTAAATTAAACAGTTTTCACTGAGATAATGTCTATTTCTTTACGATGGGTAGAACGAGTACACATACACGCTAATACAATACGTCGCCCGGGCAGGGACTGGGGGTCGGGCCAGTTGCACCGTAGTTCATATCACGTTTTGCTTGCCTCAGCTCCGGGCCCACAGCAGTAAGTAAAATATGACTCTCACAGTTTATGTTTCTTATTGTCTTATTTGGTAGATAAACAATAGGGCATGAAAATAATGAGTATAAGTTTTAATTTAAGTATGTAGACTCTTACGAGGCCTCGTATATCATAAGTCAAAAAATCCTACTAAGAGATAGCAATATAACCCTCGGTTAATAAATCTACAGATTGGGACAGTTTTGCCCTTGATCTAGATAATATTATTGACCTAAAAACTCCGCTACAAAATCAAAATCAGGATCAGCTGGACTCAGAAGTAAACAAATACGTTGATCCAACAACGTGCATGGAACAACACGCCACAGTTAGAACGCAAATACGAGTATAAGGAACATGTCTATCCGAAGGAAGTTGTGAGTTTACAATCATTTTCTTTTTTTATAATAAAAAACAAAGAAAGCGGTCGCAGAAAACGAGATGCCCGCGGGATAAAACATTATTTAATAAACTAAACGACTAAAGAGGAAAATTCTGCAATTTGAGGATTGTCTGAATACTGACCTAGTGCAACTCACCAACGACCAATCAACGGATTTTTCTCTTTGGAAAGCTACAAGAAAACTTAAAAGGCCGAACTGAGGTGCCACCAGGAAGTGTGTTAGGCCCATTCCTCTACTTGCTATACACATTTGACATCCCAGAGCTGGAAAACAACATCGCGACCTTTGCAGATGACACTGCTATTATGACTACCCGATCAAGTCACAAAGAAGCAGTAGAAAAAGTTCAACTAGCTGTGAACAAAGTTTATGCCTGGACACGAAAGTGGAAGACCAAACTGAATGAGTCAAAATCAATTCATATTGACTTCACGAACAAACCCAAAGTTTATGACTGGACACAAAAGTGGAAGATCAAACTGAATGAGTCAAAATCACTTCATATTGACTTCACGAAGAAACACTGCGATTACCACCCAATCTATATAAACGGCATGCAAGTGCCTTATGCTAATACAGCCAAATACCTTGGCATAACTCTTGACGCCAAACTGCGTTGGAAATCTCACTTCAAAAAGAAAAGACAGGAAAGTGAAATATGTTGTAAAAGTATGTATTGGTTACTCGGAAGGAAATTCTGCCTATCAATACATAATAAAATTATATTATACAAGCATAATATTCTTATGCCAATTTGGACGTATGGCATCCAAATTTGGGGGGGCTATACTAAACGAAATAACGGTAAAATAATCCAATAATTCCAAAATAAAGTACTCAGGGATGCTGTAAATGCTCCATGGTACATACATTAGAAATAACGACCTCCACCGTGAAATGGAACTCGTCACCACCATCATACAAAAATTTGCTGAAGCCCACGAACACAGACTTCACCGACATGTGAATGTCGTGGCAATTCAGCTGGTAGACAACACGGACAAAGTGCATAGGCTGACGACCTACATTAATGGAAATCAAGTACATACATTAATGGAAAAGAAAAGAAAGAAATAATATAGTTTATTCTACACAAATAATCAAATTAATGATTATTAAAAACTTTATCTTTACGAGAATTGCATGACAATGAACCATTCATTGCTTTGATTACTATGTAAATAAGACAAACACAGACCAATTGATTGTACCTACCTATGAGTAATGGTATTGATCGATAATGAGTATAATTATACGGTGCAAACTGTAAATATGGTCATTAATGTACACTAATAATAAAGCTGAAGATTATGTTTGTTTGTTTGAACGCGCTAATCTCTGGAACAAAATTTTAACTAAACTAATAATCTCCTGTAAGTGAAGGAGTAGACTTACGTGATACCTATGAGGTGCCTAATTTAGTTTTAATGATCTGTGTACATATTTTGTTGGAGATCCTAAATAAATAAATAGATAAGGTACTCGTAAACTATCGGTCGAATTTGAAGAAAATCGATATGGATGTATTGGCCCCATTCTTGAGAAAGGCTATTAAATTTCTATTTAACGTCACGCTATGGCCCTTAGGAGTTGGGCAAAAATAAAAAAAAAATTGAAAGTACGCTAAGCGAAGGCGTAGTGATTGTGCGGGCAGATAATGCGATGCGTCGGGGTGAGTCAGGGAGCAAGACACGCGGACAAATTCGCTGGCAGAAACTAGTAAATAAATAAAAACACTGGTTGTTTACTTCGGATACAGCGTACAGTTTGTTTTATTTTGTATCACTGACGCCACTAAACGATCTTTCTAAGCAACTATAGGTACAGACGCCAGCACATCAAGCTACAACAATCTGTCAACTTGCTTTAATAGATTTTCAACTTTATCGCTAAAGCGAAAGGTTCAAAGTCGATTGGGAAAATTTGACAGTTTCGGGTAGCTTGATGTCCTGGCGTATTTACATATAGAAATGCCACAATTTTCTATTGATATACAATTTCTTTTTTTTCAGGATGTCAAATCATTATTAGATTCTTCCAAAAACGGCGTGATATACATAAGTTTCGGAACAAATGTGGACACTTCTCTGCTTACTGCAGAAAAAATAAGAATTCTAGTGAAAGTTCTTTCTCAATTGCCGTACGTTGTGTTATGGAAATGGGATGCAAAGACGTTGCCTGGACGCACAGAGAACATCAGGATTTCAAATTGGTGGCCTCAATCGGACCTACTAAGTAAATATTTTGTTTATAAACATCTTCTACATAAAGCCACGGATAAACTAGAGGACATTTTGTCCCGCAACACTCAATCTACGGGTCGCTGCAACGTTGCAAAGGGACCCGCAACAAGTTCCGCAGCATTTTACGTGTCGCGGAACATGTTGCTTGCTCCCGCTCCGAGAGCGAGCGCACGCCGCGACATACTCTCGGGACATTCACGTAGTTGTCGAGCGCCATGTTCCGCAACATGTTGCTCCATTTCCCCCTAGTGTTGAGACTTAAGAGGCCGTGCCTAAAATTCACTCGCTACTGTTTAGGTTAATTCGTCGCGATTCTATGTTTGTGTGCACAGTTCATGCAGATACACGCACACGCGGGTGAAGTTCGAGCGTAGTGACCGCTTAAACAATTTTGATCCATTAGAAGATATTATTTTAAGTAACATAATTATTAGTTTACGGCTTACAAATAAAAGCCTGGAATGTGTGTGTACTGTATATTTATCACAATCAACAAAAAATGGTTCAATTCGTAGATACCTTTAGACATTCAACAAAACAATAAATAAAAATGATGATACAATGATATTTATTTTTGTAGATTGTTTGTAAAAAACACTTTTACACGTCAAAAATAAATTATGTAACAGCCAATTTTTTTTTGAATTGATGAACAATACCAAAGAAAGGACATTCAGGTAGTCCACATAAATTACTCCAACTTTCACATCATCGTGCAGAAACGTACTTTTTTTTAGAAGTCAGTTGTTTTTTTTTTATATAAAAGTTTTTATTTTTCACTTGTTAGTTATACCTACCTACCCCAAGCAAATTCATATAACACTACTTGCTATGTAAATATCAGTGACAGGAAGCTGCATCTGCGTGATGTTATGTTGTGCGATTGCGTAAACAATGCATACATATGCGATAGCAGCAATCGCGGTTGTTTTACTGGTATTTATTGAAGAGTTCCGTTGTCTGTCTCCGAAACTCATCACCAGATCTTTACGAAATTTAAATGGGACCATTTCGGAACAAACTTCTATCGAACAAAAAAAAGAATTTTGCAAATCCGCCCATTTATGACGGAGTTATGCCCGAACATACATAAAAAAAATATAGAAACATCCGAATTGATAACCTCTTCCTTTTTGAAGTCGGTTAAAAAGGAAAGAAAATGACCTAAATAGTCTTCACACTACTTAGGTTTTTTCTTTCCTTTTGGTGATTTATAAAATAACAATAATGTTTTTCATAGTCTAAATATTCACATCATTGCGTAATAAATACATTCATCATGTCAAGTCAGGTTCAAAAGAAGTAAAAAAAAATACACTCCGCTCAACTTGAATAAGACCAATATATATTACAACCACATACTTATTTATAAGAATAATTGCATCAAATTAACGCTAAACGGTTTCTTTTTGTACGCTGTGTAGATTATTGCATTTTGTTATGCAACATGAAACATAATCGCGCCCTTGGTTAATTTAGTGCCCAATAACAGTGCGCCACTTGATTAAGACCAGTAGCATTTTGCTGCCTGTATAGCGAAGAAGTGCAAGTGTCTATCATCTAAGTGTACTTATTATATACTCAAACAATTGAAATGTAGTAGTGTCAAGTAGTGGTTTTTTTGTAAAATGGGTAAAAAAAATGTTTAACATCAGAAAAACAAGGCAAAATAAAAATTTTGCATGAAGAAAGATATTCACACAGAACTATTGCAAGACGGATTGGACAATCACATCAGGTAGTGAGTAAATTTCTCGAAGAACCTGAAAATTACGGGAAACGTTTTAAAGGGCGCATAAAATTTACTACCACGGAAAGGGAACGTCATGCGATATTACGTGAAGCATCGAATTCAACTTTGACAGCAAGGCAAATAGCAATTAACGTCGGAACTAAAGCCTCATTAAGAACAGTTTAGAAGATATTACAACACTGTCCACATTTAAAACGTCAAAAGATATAAGTGAAGACTGAAGAAAGTGATAACTGAACGTCTTATATTTGCTCGTGAAAAGATTCACTGGAAAACTGAGTGGTATAAAGTTATTAGTAGTTAATCTCGATGGCCCTGACGGCTTCTCTTATTATTTTCATGAATTGCGAAAAAACGAACTCATTTTGTTACGACGACGTAAAGATTTCGGTTCAATAACTATATGGGCAGCTATGTCATACCATGGGGCGATTGATTTAGTTTTTCTGGAAGGTAGACAGACAGCTAAATCATATGTTGAACTGCTGGTAAAGAAAAGGATACGTTTGTGAATGTCTGTAGGGGTCAAGATTTTATTTTCCAGCATGATAATGCGAGTAGCCATAAGGCCCACATTGCACAGATATGGTTAAAAAAAATCAGATCAATGTTCTGCAGTGGCCTTCAAACTCGCTTGACCTTAATATCATGGAAAATGTTTGGGGATGTCTTTCTCGTCAGGTGTACGCAAATTCAAGGCAATATAATAACTCAAAAGAGTTAGGGAAAGCGTTACAGCAAACATGGAATAATATTTCTGTCGAGTACCTAAAATCTCTGTATACTTCAATACCCTCCAGAATCTTTGAACTAATTAGAAGGAATGGCAAGAATACTAGTTATTAATCATTAAATTAAACTTCTGCTACAAAAAATAACATGTGTTTTTTTCAGTGGTCTTATTCAAGAGGCGCGGTACAAAGAAGCATACTCTTGTTACATGCAATGCACACAGTTTTCACTGTACATCCCAAAGGGCAATGTAATTGATCAGATTTACTTACTTATCCTCCAGACAAACTAAGACTAGTCTATCTGGCTCTGTGTCAGTCTGTTATCCAATACTGCATCCCTGTATGGGGTGGGGCGGGTAAATCGCTGCTTCTCAGGTTGGAGAGGGCACAGAGAGCTGTCCTGAAAGTAATGAATAAAAAACCATACAGGTTCCCCACCGCAGCACTCTACTCGGAATGCAAAGTTCTAACTGTCAGGCAGCTCTATGTGCTGAAATCCACCTTGAGAAGGCATCGAATAGTTCCACCTACTGCCCCTAATGTCCGTAGAAGGATGCAGGCATGCGCTCGTTCCCCTACAAGGACAGCCTTTGCCAGAGGACAATTCAACAGTCTTAGCTGCAAACTGTACGACCTTATTAATAAGGAACTAAAAATTGTAGGACTAAACAAACGCAAAGCAAAAGAGATAGTTACTGATTGGCTACTCAAAATGGACTATCAAAAGACTGAAGATTTACTTAAATTTACTGTGTAATCCATGATCTCTATCACCCACACACATTCACACACACTCACACACACTTACACACACTTACACATGAACACTCACACGCACACACACCTTTTCACCTTACTATAACCCTTTTAAAATTAATAAATTAAATAAATAAAAAATGTTCTTACTGATATTCACATTCACAACAAATGTACCTAAAGACACCAAATTGTGACAATATCCACGGCTGAACGCTGTGTCCCAAAATACAAGCATTAGCTTAGTTTGGGAACCAGTATCACCAACTCCTGCGATTAACGTACCTTTTATTTAAAAATAATAATATTGTGAATGTTTTATTCTGGTACCAATAAACAACTTTTTTTTTTTTTTTTTTTTTCTATCTTATAACGATATCATACACGGGTTTCAAAAGCTCTTAACACATTGCTTTATCAAACCAGAGCTAATGTGTGTGGTCTTATTCATGTTGCGGGGAGTGTATAAGCTCAACATATCTGGTCAAAGTAATTTATACATAAATCAAATAAAATGTCATTTATTCAAATTAGTTAGCAATTTTTTTATACATCATTTACATAAGACATTCCGCCATAACGTTAGTGGATCAAAATGTGGTAGTCGGCGTACAATCTCGGAATTATATTTACGTATAACTCGCGAGCGCCTGCGAAGCAAAGTGATACGTGTTCACGCTGGGAGAGCCCGGTTGTTACTGACGAAATCGGGTTCGCGCGGTCGATAATATAGTTCACTTTGCCTATAATTTACTAAATGAAGTTATTGATTTTTTATATAATAAAATTTAGATTCTATTAAAAGGTTAACTTAAAATTAATGTGTAATTTTTAAATTTTCCTAAAAGTGTTTTTTTAGTATGGAAAAAAATACTTATGTGTCTAAACGTTTTCTCAACAATTACGTCTTTCAGCATTTTTTTTCTGCTTTAATTCGTATTGATGTCAATAATGTTTTCAACCCATGTAACAGTAGACTATATAATGATGTTACAAACATTTTTTAATGTGCACAATCTTTTGTAGTTTTGTTGTACAACATAGCCAAACCATCACTCGCTCCGTACTTTTGCGGAAAAGGGTGTTGGAATATGGGTGCTTGCCATGATTATATACATTATTTTAAAAAATCATTCAAGCCATGTAAAAGAATAATAAGTCGTCTCTTACGATAACAAAAAAAAAAGTTCTAATTCTTCTTGCCTTTCACACAAGTAGTGATCTAAATTGTTTGAAATGAGTTGATTTCGTGCACGGGGCCTTAAAGTTCTCCAATCTTTAGAGAAAAATATAGTAACTCGAGACTACTACAATGTCACAATGTACAGACGCCAGTACATCAAGCTAGCCGAAACTGTCAAATTCTCCCAATCAACTTTGAACCTTATGCTTCACCGATAAAGTTGAAAATCGATTAAAAAAATCTGACAGATTGTAGTAGCTTGAAGGTAACGATGCAGCTGACACAAACTGGACAGAAGAGCATCGAGCACGTCAGTCAGTCTGTGGACCCGAACCAATCAAACTGTCAAACTACAAAACATAAAAGTAAAAAAACAACACAAAACTAGTACAAAATATGACCACATGTTATTGTTTTCCCTTAAAATCTCATACTTTTGACGGTCAGCGCCTATGAAAAAATGATCAGTAAGCCAAGACCAAGAGAGAAGTTACAAATGAGTTAGGTATCAAGTCTGTTGACTAAGTTTTGATATCGGATTGTAGGTACACAAGCTCTACCTACATCTACGAGGTATACAAGCGTGATTATGTCATGGAAAATAAAACACAATAAGGTACGTGAAGTACCTTAACCCTTTACCGCATAGGAAACCATATATGGTTTGACATGTTTACAGTTTATTTTACTCTAAAAAAATAAAAAACTAGCGTATAAATGCTAATGGGGTTTGTTTTTCATATCATTAGCAATAATAAAACACAACTATTTTGTCTATCATCACATACCACTTGGAAATGAAATAAAAAAAAATAAAAAAATACACTAACATTAATTCTGAAGCTTTAATAAACACATTAACATAAAAAAAAAAATTGTCACTTATTTAATATATCATGCAGTAAAGGGTTAAGTAAAAACCACTTATTCACTTAATCACTTAGGTCGGGTTAGTGGGTCGTCTTAGGGGTTATTTTTTAATAATCAAAGATATTTTGTACTAGTTGTACCATTGCATTTCCTTCTTTTCCCTGAAAACCCCATACCTTTGACAGTCTTCACTTTAGTGTAGACTGATCATCAAACCAAGACATTCTAAATGAGATACGTCACAAGTCTGTTGACTAAGTTTCAATTTTGGAGACGCAGTGTCCCATTGTCCTTACCTTTCTGCGGGGCAATTGCGTAACATACTATCAATAGCAGGTTTCATTTTGACAGTTCAACAACATTCATTGCTTTATTTACGTTGTTGAGCAGACACACTTTTCGAACATAGGAGCAACGGATTAGCAATTTACTTTACTTGTTGCTTGCTTGAACTAATTAAAAAGATATATTTTAATTTGTTTAAGTAATCGGTTTTATAGACATTGTAAACTTAAACTATCTATTTTTAACGCGCAGTGAAAACCTCGTAAGAAAAAATCATTGCTTTTCGTTTTATATATTATTTTTTGATTTGCGTAATGCTTTAGAACAAACGGGCACTAAGATGCTTCCAAAGCCAGTAGTGTGCCAGTAGTAGCCATAGTGAGAACCTCGGTGACGGCCATTTTTCAGAATTTTTTCCTTTTAAAATAACGGTTATTGCTATCATGAGATTTTCACGACGACACTATAAAGCCGAATTTACATTACGAAACTAGTTGCGCAAACTTCATTGATAATTTCACGTCATCATATGCCTAGCCTTTTCCCAACTATGTTGGGGTCGGCTTCCAGTCTAACCGGATGCAGCTGAATACCAGTATTTTAGATGGAGCGACTGCCTACCTGACCTCCACAACCCAGTTACTGGGTAATACGATACCCCTAGGTAAGACTGGTTGTCAGACTTTCGGGGTTCTGACTACCCGTAACGACTGTCAAAGAACTACGAATGACAGCCGGGACCAACAGCTTAACGTGCTTTCCGAGGCACGGAGGGTCTCGGTATGTAAAGATGGTCACCCATCCACAGACCAACCGCGGCAAGCGTAGCTTAACCTAATCGATCGACCTTTGTGGCTGTTATTATTCAGCCATGGTCCCCTCTAATTTTCATTGATAATTTCACGTGTAAATAGATAATTATTTACATAGCGAGCACAACTTGTTTTATAATATAAATCTATAAATAGTATTATCTCTATAAATAGTATTATCTGTTTTCATCATTTCTGTCATTGTTATCGTCAATGTGTTTGTGATAGTTACCAGCCATGACCAGAGCTGGGGCTCTGTCTCGCATAGGGTCTTAGCATTATGCTGAGCGTAGACCGTTTTGTGTACGTGTGACCCATGTTTTCCCACAAACGTTTTTTTTTACTTTTTATGCGTCATGTTTACCGCAAATACACGTACTTTCTTTCTTTGATATCAGCGACAATGATATTACAGATTTGGAGTGTAGTAGTGATAAATGAATGACATTGGGGTCAACTCAATGTCATCATAATCATAGTCAGTGCGATCACCAACACTTACGAACAGATTAATTTTATTTTTTATTATATTTTTTTTTTCTTTTTTGTCAATAAAGACATAGGTAATCGTATGTGTAGTCAAATATTATTAACTAGCACGTGTTTTGACTGAGCACTATTCTGCTGTCACTGTCGCAAAACTGTCAAACTACAAGTGTGAGATAGATATAAATGAGAATCGAGATCATAGTCGAAGCCCATAGAATTAGTATGTACTGTACGTAAGTATAACTAAGTAACGTGTGTTAATCTCAAACTAAGACATTCTAGTTTATGTTTCCTCAAACCGAAAATAAACCAACGGTGTAGCTATAAAAGTTCCATCTTTTCAGAGCATCCAAACGTCAAGCTGTTCATAACACAAGGAGGTCTACAGTCAACGGACGAAGCTATCACAGCTGGAGTTCCTCTGATTGGTGTACCAATGTTTGGAGATCAATGGCTCAATGTCGAAAGATATGTTTACCATAAAATTGGTGTAAAAGTGGATATGGAAACGCTTACTGAAGATGATTTGAGGAATGCTATAAACACAGTTATTGGTGATGCCAGGTAAGAAGTTGATACAGTGGAAACTCGATCAGCCGGACTGATTGTTGTCGTTAAGGATTCGGATAATCGAAAACCCGGATAATTGAATGTATGAAGAAAAACGGGCTTTGTGCATATGCAGTATAAACATAATCTGAATGTTTATTAAGAAATTATTTAGAGATACATTTTTCAACATACGATGTATGCACTTATTGGTCGTGGTTGATAGTCCGGATAATTGTGAATCCGTATAACTCGAATCCGTATAACTGAGAGCCAAATAATCGAGTTTCTACTGTAATTATTGTTTTAATATTTCATCATCATCATCAGCCTACACACCAGCCATCAGCCTGTCCACTGCTGGACATAGGCGTCTCCTATTGCACGTCATTCAACTCAATTTACGGCCACTCTCATCCAGCTGCTACCAACCACTCTGCGAAGATCGTCACTCAACCTATCTTGAGGGCATCGTACCTTACGTTTGCTGATTCGTGGTCTCCGCTCAAGAGCACGTCTACTCCAACGGTCATCGGTTTTACGGCTAATATGGCCGGCCCATTGTCACTTCAACTTGTTTATATAGCTCACAAGCTTTGCTATCACCTCGTTCCGGATCCGATACCTCAGAAAGACTCCAAGCATAGCCCGTTCCATAGCTCGCTGAGCGACCTTGAATTTATGGACTAGCCGTATCGAGAATATCGACATTTCGTCGTAAACAGTCGTTCGGTAAACAGTTGCTAACCATTACTTACAACGTTTATAAATAAAAGGGTAAGTTTTTAGATACACTAAGAAACGATTTTTCAAACTTCAGCTCCAGAGCAAATACAATGGAGTTTAACTTTGAATGGACTATATCCAGCTAATTTAGGTATACGATTATTGTTGCCATAAAGCCATTACGCAAACTGCAAACCCAAAAGGACATCATCACATAATTACCACGTGATCGCATGCTGGTCGATTTCAAATTGCATTATCATTGGTTGAGTGAGCATCAAATCACATAAACTTAATTTTAACAGCTCATTCTGAACTTAGTATCGGATGTGTTTAGTGGTCGGCGCTACGAATGGCTGGGGTCGTTCCTAGTGTTGGAAAAATTGGTTTTTAATGTTCAACAGCTTCACATCGACCTTTTCTCATCTGAGGCCTAAGTCTACTAATTTACAAACGTTGCAATGGTCTCTCCATTTTGTTTTTGACAGATTTTCGATAAAAAATCTGTTTAAAACTCAAACGGCGAGACCATTATAACGTTGATAAAAGACTTGTCCTCTAGAATTAGTCCAAGCTATTTGTTGCATTAGAGAAAAAACAAGAACATTTAAATGGAAATGGACAAGTCATATAATAAGAGCTAAGGCGGAAAAACGGATCAAAAAGGTCACAGAATGGTATACAAGCAGTGAAAAAAGACGTAGAGGAAGATAGATAAGAAGGAGGGAGGATGATCTACCAAAAGGTTGCCGAAGAACAGCTGGACAGGAACAAGTGGAGGGAAATAGAGAAAACCTGTCGCAAGACAGCCTGAGCCTGCTGATAATAGCTAATTTGCTAATATAGAGTTAGCAAGCATAAATAATAATAGTATTAAATATTATCAGTTTATAAGGACCTGTTTACGTACAAAGGGTTAAAGAAAATAAAGGCTATTATTGTTTATTTATCGATCAGGTTAAGCTACGCTTGCCGCGATTGGTCTGTGGATGGGTGACCATCTTTACATACCGAGACCCCTCCGTGCCTCGGAAAGCACGTTAAGCCGTTGGTCCCGGCTGTCATTCGTGGATCTTTGACAGTCGTTACGGGTAGTCAGAAGCCCGAAAGTCTGACAACCAGTCTTACCTAGGGGTATCGTATTACCCAGTAACTGGGTTGTGGAGGTCAGATAGGCAGTCGCTCCATGTAAAATACTGGTATTCAGCTGCATCCGGTTAGACTGGAAGCCGACCCCAACATAGTTGGGAAAAGGCTAGGCAGATGATGATTGTTTATTTATTTATTCATTGGCCCAGGCAGAGTTTCGAGTGTAACCAACGATTTTTTCTATTGGTTTCAGCTATCGCCGCAACATAGTCAACCTTCGTAATTGGATACTCGATCAGCCCCAGCCGCCACTGGAGCGCGCCGTGTGGTGGACGGAGCACGTCCTGCGTCACGGCGGCGCGAGACATCTGCGCGCGCCCGCCGCCAACATGTCGTGGGCACAATACCTAGAACTGAAACTAGTACTAGTATTTTTGCTTATAGTTATATTGTTTACTATGTCATTACTAGCTTTTGTTATTTATTCATTGCGTAAGTTCTTAAAAAAAGGAGAAAGTAAAATTAAAACCTCTTAATGTCCTCTTGATGTAAAAACCTGTTGCACTAAAATCTATCCTTTCATAAACTACCTATATAATATGTAGGTACACATCTTTTTTTTTTTACTGAGAATGAAAACCAAAAAAAAAATTTTTTCTTAATTATTACGAAGACAAGTTGTTTTCTTTGTTATACGTACCTATCTCAAAAGTAAAACTGGGACAACCTACAACGTCAAACGTAAAAAAAACCTTATTATATCATTTTAACACTTTCAGAAAAACAGTTGACTAGCTCGTTTGTTTAGTATTATTACCTACATATTATTTTAATAGCATCATTTTTAGCCATGTTTATTAACAAACGTATAATTATGAAATGCTAATATTTGTCTAGGCGTGATAACAGCTAAGTGTATTATACATAAGAGAATTATACACAGTTCGTCTTATACCCTTGAATCAACGAAAGGACTTTGTCTGGCCTAGTACGGACAAAAAAATAATAATATTTAAAAAATCTTTCATTACTTGGCAAATTTTTGCAGAAAATATTTAAATTTAAAAGATTATTATTGTGATTCAAGTATTCGGGGTGGCCTTTATGTTGCCATTTTGGAAATGAGATGGTAATTGGGACATACTTATTGTAAGAATTGATATGATTTCACAAGTATTTTTAGAATATAGAATCCCATCTAAAACATAAATGTGAAATGAGAGCCAAGTTCAATATTATGATACTCGTATATTCCTTGGTTGTTGACTTCAACGACAAAATAAGTGAGATCTAAATGGGTGCCCAGTTCAATGATCAGTCAGACCACAATTATTACTACTATGTTTGGATTAAAAAAAAATAAGGGTGATATTTCACTCGTTATATATTCACGTGAAGACCTTAAAATCCACATAAAGACCGGTTGTCATCAATTTTGATTCTTACATTACAGGCACTATAAGTAAGTGTTCCTTATAGCATCAATTAATTGAAAAATTATAATAAAATTATTAAAAAAAATACTTTTTTCTATTTATTCCTTTGCATTCACCCAACTCCCTATGTGGAGGCCAAATTTGAACTTTCTAGGTCATCTGGAACTGGGTTAGACTTTTTATCTATAGGTCAGTCAGTGATAAAAATGACGATTTTTGGACGTTCATATCTAAAGAACCGTTTGAGGTGTGTTTATGAAATTTGGAGCAGACATGTATCTCGCAAGTCTCAATATATGAGCGAAATTTGTCATTTTTATGTGAAATAGTTTTTGAGTTATGAAGGGGTCAAAACTGGCTCCAAATGGTTCGTGTAATATTACACAGGGTGCTGCTCGCCAGTTCTGTTAGCTTGAACTTGGCTTGACACCCTACCGCGTGACTAGATATCAAAACTATATTTAAAGCGTACTGAATAATAACTGCACTGTTATGAACATTATATATTTTAATAATTGATTAACATTGTATCAATTTAGTTTTTAAACAAATAGATAAGTCCAGTCTTAAAAGTATGTAATGACAGAGCTTTTTTTATCACCGTCACGCATTTGTCCATAATTATGTCATTTATGCTTTACACCGAGTTAAAACTAAAATAGCGGAAACAATGATAATGCTACGCAATATTTTATGTTTAATTTTTAAAGCCTGCGGGTCTAGTACAACAATGCTTTCAAGTTGCTGATGGGACTGCCTAGATATTGCAGCGCATCAGCGATGTTTGCTGACGCACAAGTGGATGGCTTCCATGCCATAATACGTAAGCGAGCGGCATCGCTGATGCGCAGAGTGAGGGACAGTTCCAACGGCTATCTGAGGGTCATTGCTGAGAGGGTAGATAGTCCTCTATGGAGGCAGTGGATACACATCCACGTTAGATAATTTCCTCTTGTATATGTACTAACTAAAATTATTTTTAAGTTCTTTTACATGTATTTACTAACACTATATGGACAGATTTAGTCTGAATTAAAGAAATTGAATTGAATTGAATTGAAAGCGCCAAGATTGCAGCCACCCATGGCCGAACTTCCCGATTCCAGACTCGCCCATCATTGGAGATCCTTTACTTACACTGGCTTGGATTATTTTGGACCCATAGAAGTAACAATTGAACGAAAATGAGAGAAACGGTGGGTGGCGCTGTTTACGTGCATGGCGACTGGAGCTCTCCACCTTGAAATTATTGATTACCACCTTGAAATATTGATTTCACGGTGACATTTTTACAGAATCGACCGGCTGCAATGCTATTCTGTAAAAATCTCACCGTAAAAATTTATGTGAAGTGAGCTGCCAATAGTGGCAATCCTAGCATCTGGTGGATTGACAGCTCACTGCTAGCTCACTTTACCTAAGTTATCACGGTGATCTTTTTGCAGAATAGCACCGCTGTTATACCACTGCCGTGATTTTTGACACATATCCAAACACAACTATTTAGCTGGCTGGAAGAGTCAAGTGTCCCCCGACACTTGACTGTAACAAAAATTTGAATTTCAATGCTTCATATTTTGCAAACGGATCCCTCAATCGAAAAAATAGTGTTCACACAACCGCAATTTTTTTGAACCGCCTATCCAACGACATCCTACGCCATGTGATAGACGAGAAAAACATCCCCACATTAAGTATACCCCAAAAAAAAGGTCTGTTACGTTCTGTAGGTACCTCAGTAAGGTTTTTCTGAATTTTATTATACATATATTATTATACTAACACGTTGTTAAACCGTTGGTCCCGACTGTCATTCGTGGATCTTTGATAGTCGTTACGGGTCGACAGAAGCCCGAAAGTCTGAGAACCAGTCTTACCAAGTGGTATCGTATTACCCAGTAATTGGGTTGTAGAGGTCATTTAGGCAGTCGCTCCATGTAAAATACTAGTATTCAGCTGCATCCAGTTGAACTGGATGCTGACCCCAACATAGTTGGGAAAAAGCTAGGCAGATGATGACTAACACGTTGTTATTGCGTGATATTTTTTTTATTTTCGTAAGTAGGTAAAGAAGTTTGATCAATTTTATCTAGCAAATTACGCCATCCAACAAAAAATCTTGTAAGACAAAAAATTAAATTAATTTTAGCATAATAATATTATTATAATTAATATTATAGTAAATGTCACAGTTTTTATTAGTTGATTGTAGCCTTGATAGATTCTCTGTTGGGTTCTTAAAAAGCGAATTTGCGCAATAAAAACTCGAAAATTGCATAATAGTTAATATTATTTCGGGTAGGTATAGGTACTCTGTAGGTATGGCATAGCCACCTCGTAATGTTCCACTGCTGGGACACAGGCCTCCTCTCTTCGGGAGGGAGTGCGCTGTAATCTACCACACGGGCCAGGACGGGTTGGTACCTTCGAATTTTTGGTTCTAGGACATACTGGTTTCCTCACGATGTTTCCCTCCACCATTTTGAGAGCAGGGATGATGAAATTATTTACACAGAGCAAAACCCCTGTCTGGGTTTGAACCCACGACCTACAATTCCACTTGGTCCCCACTGGTCTATATAACTCATCAATAAAAACGTTGTTCCCTCATCTTAAAAATAAGTCGGGAGTTTTACCAGAACATTGGAAAATAACTATATGCTTTTCGATTCATAAAGCAACGCTTTGCATTTTCTCAAAAGTCCTGGAGAAATTAATGAATAACCGTTTAGTTGATTACCTAGAAAATCACTCACTTCTCTCAGAAAGGCAATTTGGGCTTAGAAAAGGAAAATCGACGACTGATACGGTCGAACTGCTGACGAACATAACATCTAAACATGCAGATAGTAGCAAACGTTGTTCACACACACACCACATACCATTATGGAATTTAATGATTCACGGATAAGATTGCCATAACGCATTTATTAACACTACCACTCAATGTTCATGCAATGACATCGATAGAATAGATGAAGTAAAATAATTTGGAGTTATTATAGACCAACATCTATCATTCAAACCGCAGATTAGGGAACTTGTTAAACGCGTTCGGAAGCAAATCTACATAATGAAAAATAATGAAAATGATACGGGACAGTGAATCGGTTAATGTAAAAAAAAAAACTATTGTAGCTTTAAGTCAGTCGCTAATACAATACCGCAAAGTAATCTGAGGAGGAGCGTCAAAATCTCATCCAATAATAAAAATAGCGCAAAGCGCAGTCTTCAAAACTCTGTTACATAAACCATACCGTTTCCCTATAGAAATTCTGTTTGCAGAACTTTCCCTGCTGAGCGTAAGAAAATTGTATATACTGAACGTAACAGCGAATACCCACATCAAATTTTCGAAAAGGAGTTATATGTAGTTTGCAGGCTAAACGCCAATTCAGAGTTACAAATCCCCCAGTAAAATCCGCATACGCACAAAGACTCCCACATTTTCTGCATGTACAGACGCCAGCACATCAAGCTACTACAGTCTGTCAAATTTCTTAAATAGATTTTCAAATTTATAGCTAAAGCACTAGGGTCAAAGTTGATTGGGAAAATTTTACAGTTTCTGGTAGCTTGATGTCATTGTGCTGACGTCTGTAGCTACTTATGGACAATTTCAAAATTAAATCATAAAAAAAGTTTTACAAAAAGTAGAACTATGTCTTCAACAACTGCACCTACCCGTTTAATCTAATTAAATTAAATACAGTATTTCCTCTTCTTATTGTTCCGTTTTCCTGAGTCTCGCACGGATCACTAATAAACGTAACATTGAAGTGCATAAAAACACCTTCAGGTCTCAATTTACCTTAGTATCGCCGGCATCGCTGCGCGAGTGATAATGTCAGTGTTATATTTAGTCGCGTGTTCTATTCTAGTTATAAGTTCGAATGAAGCGGCGAGAATCTTAGCATTATTCCCAGTTCCATCTATCAGTCATCAAGTGGTCTTCCGTCCTTTGACTCAAGAACTAGCGAAGAGAGGACATGAAATCACCATCATCACACCAGACCCAGTTTTTAAGAATGGAGGAGCACCTCCCAACCTAACAGAAATTGACGTTCATGATATTTCCTACAATATATGGCAGGAGAATTTCATCAAAGCAGCTTCGAAAGGAAGTACAGACGATCTACTATCTCAAATGAACATAATTCTCAGTTCATTTCTTTCGGTGTTTGAGGCACAAATCCAATCTGAAGAGGTGCAAAATCTTATAAATGATAAGAGCAAAAAGTTTGACTTGTTACTGCTTGAAGCTTGTGTGAGGCCAGCATTAGCCTTTTCTTATATTTATAAGAACGTGCCTGTGATTCTAGTGAGTTCTTTGGGAGCTGCTCCTGGGAACTACGATTCGATTGGAGCAGCAAACCATCCGATTCTCTATCCATCTGTTTTAAGACAGAGGCTGTACAATCTTAGCTATTGGGAGAAAATTTCAGAATTGTACAATCATTACCGCGTAGTGAAACTGTATGAGAACAATAGTTTGCGCGAGAATAAAGCGCTGAGACAACATTTTGGTCCTGAGATACCGCCTGTCGAGGAGTTACAGAATAATGTGGATATGTTATTCCTGAATGTGCGTCCAATATTTGAGGGGATAAGACCTGTTCCTCCTTCTGTCGTTTATATGGGAGGGCTGCATCAAATACCTCCGAAGGAACTACCAACAGTGAGTACTTAATTCAAAACTTCAGTATGTAACTTACCTTCTTCAAATAATCGTTTCAATTAGGCTATTATTTTCCAAGGTCGCATTCAATAATACGGTACAGTATTTTATCTACTACTAGAAGTTGTCCGCAACTTTCAAATCATATGTGCATACCACATATGATTTGAACCACCGTTGAATTGTAGGGTTAGTAAAAATATTGTTTAGTGTATTTACATCCTTTAAAACAATGTTTCAGTGTAAATTATGATTGTGTAATACCTGTCATTTATTCCGTCTTGAAATTTATACTTATATTGGTATAATATAGATAATTATTTGCATGGTCATTAATATAGCGTGCGTATAATAGCGTCGTCTCAAAAAAATTAAGGTAGATGGTCTAAACTGAGCATGACTCTGAATTTTATTGGGAATACAGTCCGGGTCGTTGGTTCCACATTTACGTTTTTTGACACCGACTTCCGAAATTAAAGTTATTTTTCACTTTATAATGTTTTATTGGAAGTCGGTTGTTTTTTTTTTATAAAACAATTTTTATTTTTCACTTTTTAGTTATCCTTATCCCAAAAAAACTAATTTAACACTACTTGCTATGTAAATATCAGTGAAAGGAAGCTGCTATAAACGTGGTGTTATGTTGTGCGATTGCGTAAACAATGCATAAATATACGATAGCAGCAATCGCGGTTGTTTTACTGGTGTTTATTGAAGAGTTCTGTTGTCTGCCTTCGAAACTCATCACCAGATCTTAACGAAATTTAAATGGGACCGTTTCGGAATAAAGCTCTATCAAAAAAAAAAAGAATTTTGCAAGTCCGTCCATATTATGACGGAGTTATGCCCGAACATACATAAAACAATATATACAACGTGTAACGTTAAATGCGCAAAACCTCACACACCCCAACTGATTTTTAAGCCAATTGACATATTTCAGAGAGAAAATAAGTCATTAAAAAAATTGTAAAGGTTTTATGTGCTGTTTTAGTTTTACTGGCCATTCTGATCGTTTCTTGCGTCTGCGACAACGCTTTATCGAGGGAGGAGTCGTCACTTAGGCCGCTGCACCACGCTGATATTGGCTTGCTTGACCTATTAATAAATAGACACGGCAATGTTTTTAATGAAGATTTTTTGAAAAATGTGACCTATATTAAAGTGGTTCAATTAATTCTGCTCGTTATTCTGATCAAACTATTTTCAGGTTTTGCGCATTTAACGTTACACGTTGTATATAAACATCCGAATTGATAACCTCCTCCTTTTTGAAGTCGGTTAAAAATAGTAAATAATGGTTAAATTTTGGCAAAATGTTTTTTGATGCATTATTAGTTTACCCAACGGTCAAATAACTAACTATTAGTTACTGTTAAAAAATGAATCACCCGAAGTTGGAGAGTTAACAATATAATATGGCGGATGGTCAACTCAATCACAAGAGCTATTTTGTACAAGTTTTCTTGTTGTTAACGTCGTATTTCTCAAATATTCTTTACATTGTTTATCACGAATTTAAACATAGTTAGATATTATGATATGTCGGAAAGTTCATCAGACGATGCTATTTTTGCGGAGTACGTGTTAATAATAATAATAAGACATTTATTTCAGACGTAGTCCATATACTGTTCGTAACACAACCAACCTTAGAAAGCTATTGTTAGTACAAAAACAAAGCCACAGAAAGGAATAAAAAGAAATAAAAGTCACAAAGTGGCACCGCACAGGAGTGCCAGTTTATGCCAAGCCCTGGACGCGACCACCCGCAGTGCTGCCACATCGGCGAGTCCCAGCGGCCTTAATGAGAAGGCCGAAAATTTTTAGAACACGTAATCCACCATTATGGCTAGTGTTGTCAAATAGAAAAATATTACCCCTAAAAGACATAACTATTTTTAGGAAATTATTTCTCATTACACTGGCAATATAATAACCAATGATTAAGCTTATCTACGAGCATACTTAACCTTTTGAACGCCAATCACTTGTGTAATACGAACTTGTATATAAGTGATATACAAGTTCGTATTACACAAGTGATTGGCGTTCAAAAGGTTAAAATAGATTATGAAAAACGAAATAGCCCTTTAACCATTAGTTGACTATTATAGTTAATCTAACAAATTGTTATACCGTGTTTGACTACGGATCAAGAAATCGGCCCTTAGTCGAGATAAGACTAATTAAGTTATACAGTAAGTATAAAGAAAAAAAATATAATATCGTTCCGGAACCGGTTGAGATAACCTTACTTACGGTGACGACCTTATAATAAACCGGTTGTTTATACCGGTATCTTTTTTAATAGAAATATAACATACTTACCTATAAACAGCTATTTATATTTTGTACGAGTATAATTAGATGACTGAGCAAAATAACGACGCTAGGACTAAAGTGTGCAACACACGACCGGCACGTTGTCGACGCGTGTCGACGGCTGATGTTACCTTACCTCTGCCGTTGAGAAGTGCCAATCGTATGTTGCACACTTAGTGTCTAAACACACTATGCCGAAGTTACGCGACCGAAGTTCAGCACAATTACGCCTGCAATGCTATTTGAATTACTGACGACACACTATGCCGAAATTACGTCGCGTTATGACGCGACGTAATTTACGCCTGATCGAAGTTAGGCTGTACGCTATGGCGTACAGCCTAACTTCGATCAGGCGTAAGTTCGGGTCTCGCACCTCGAAAGTAATTACAAGATCACTTTGTTTGTAGATAACACGACACGACGCCACGACAGCGCTCGAGACACTTAATACACACACAAAGTTTCGGAACTGAATTTCTGCCGCGTAAGTTCGGCACTTATGGTGTGTCATATCAGCCGAATA
The DNA here is from genome assembly GCA_949629135.1 of Eremobia ochroleuca. Lineage (NCBI taxonomy): Eukaryota > Metazoa > Arthropoda > Insecta > Lepidoptera > Noctuidae > Eremobia > Eremobia ochroleuca. Next base: position 6,341,009 of record OX451408.1, read on the forward strand.
CGTCGGAACGTCAAATCAGCCGCCGAACTTCGGTCGCGTAACTTTGGCATAGTGTGTTTAGACACTTAGTCCTGGTACACAGACACTTACTCGTAGTACTCAGTTGCAATAGATACCGTGACTGTACCTACCTACAAACACCAGCATCATTCACAAGCCCTAAAATAGATCTAACAATTTATTTTGTTTGTTCAAGGACCTCAAGTCGTACTTGGATTCATCTAAGAATGGCGTGATCTACATCAGCTTTGGTACCAACGTGGATCCTTCAATGTTACCACCAGAAAGGATTCAGGTTCTCGTGAAAGCCTTCTCTCAATTGCCTTACAACGTGCTGTGGAAGTGGAACAATGATGAGCTGCCAGGACGAAGTGAGAACATTAGGATATCCAACTGGCTGCCGCAGCCTGATCTGCTTAGTGAGTTCACATTGGTGTATTTTTTAAATATGACGGCGCGAGCGTGGGTGTAGCGATAATAGGGCCATCATCATAGTTTCTTGGTATGGGTTCCATGAGGAAGGTGGGTACTCGGGCAACCCAGTAAAACGTAGTTTGAAGCACAAATCACAGTCACGTTTGTTCGGTAATTTACAACCACTTTATGAGTAGTAAGAAACAAAGGTTTGTACGGTGAATATGACAGTTCCGATGGTATGCACTCAACCGTCCGGCGTGCGCTCCGCAAGTCGAATGCCGGCCGCTCTCCAATCGGCTCTGTCCACGTGTAGAAAATGGCGCGAAGTTATAGCGCCACCTCACGGCGTTCACTGTACTAACCGATCAACCAATGAGAATTAAGTTCCGGTTTGACCAATATTATGAAATCAACCGGCAGTAAAGCAAAGTAGTTTTTGTAGTATTTTGATTATTTTGTCGTCTTGATATCGCTTGCGACGACAAATATACATTCTTGTTGTTTATTTGATTGATTGGTTATTTGTTTGTTGATTGGCGGATTTTTTGTATGAATGATTAAAAACATCGCATCTCAACAGCACAAAAAGTTGTACTACCTGGATTTCTCACCATAGCAAATCAAACAAACTCATTAGAGATTCCCGAGCACACTTTATTGCTCCATTTGAAATAAGTAATTTGGTGTAGTTCGAAATAACAACACCTAGATTTGGGCATTAAAACGTAGCGTTTAAACTGATTGAATGAGATCGCTTTAAAAGTTAATTAGAGCTTATATGCAAAGGCAATCTCACCCTGTCATAGACGTGAGGTATACAGCCGGTCAATTCTGTGAAAATCTCATCGTGAAAACTTACGTTGAGGGAGCTGTCAGTGTCAACACACTGATGCTAGGGATTGATCAAGCATACATTTACAATCATAATCGAGATTTTAATAATATTTTTATGCTAATTCTATTGATAATTTCATATATTAGGTCTTTACTCATGAAATTGCCGTTCTGCAGTACTGGCCATTCCAAATCAAAATAATTTTTGTTTGGCTAAGAATTCCAATTTTAAATTAATTTTATTTTAAAAACATGGAATTTTGTTTCCAAAAGTAGTCATTTGTTTATTGACTAGTGTTACATTTTAATCGCATTTCAATCTTTTTCGTCATCATGGATACGTTAAAAATTCGAGTAATTATGGAATATGAGTACCGTCGTGGCAGCAACGCGGCACAAGCGGCACGCAACATCAACGACGTTTACGGAGCTAACACTACAAACCAACGCACCTGTTATTGGTTTGCTCGCTTCCGTTCTGGAAATTTCGACCTGAAAAATGAACCTCGCGGTCGTCCGAAGACTTTGGTCGACAGTGACGAATTAAAGGCGATTCTGGAAGCTGATGATACACAATCTACGGCTGAATTAGCAGCAGCTTTCGACGTTAGCGTCAAAACAATATTGGTCCATTTGCGTCAAATTGGCAAGGTAAAAAAGCTTGACAAATGGGTGCCCCACGAACTCAATGATCGCCAGCGCGAAGTACGCGTCGAGACGTGCCTTGCACTGCTCAACAGACACACAAATGAAGGAATTTTGAACCGCATTGTTACCTGCGATGAAAAATTGATTCTGTTTGATAACCGCAAGCGCTCAGCAAGTTAGTTGGATCCTGGTTCAGCATCTAAACAATGCCCTAAACGAAAACTTACCCCTAGAAAAGTGATAGTCACTGTTTGGTGGTCTAGCGCCGGTGTGATTCATTACAGCTTCTTACCAAACGGGGTGAGCATTACTGCAGATGAGTACTGTGAAGAACTGAACACAATGATGGAGAAGCTGGCACATCTCCAACCAGCATTGGTCAATCGCTCGTCTCCGCTGCTCCTGCACGACAACGTGCGACCTCATACTGCACAGCAGACGGTCTCCAAGTTGCAAGAACTGGGGTTGGAAGCTCTCAGTCATCCGCCCTACTCACCAGACCTTGCGCCTACAGACTACTACTTTTTCCAGAATTTGGATAACTTCTTGGCGGGAAAAAAATTCAATACCCGAGAGGCAGTACAAAATGCCTTTGAAGAATTTGTTGCCTCCCGTCCAGCTGATTTCTTTAAGAAGGTCATCAATAAACTGCCACTGCTTTGGCAAAGATGCATTGATTGCATGGGTGATTACTTCGATTAATACAAATAAAAATACATGAAAAAAATTCGTTTAAATTTTTTCATACAAAACGGCAATTTCATAGGTTTTCAAAGCTAATATTTACCTATTAATTTCAAAGCTTAAAAAAAAATAGAAAACAAAAAAAAAATTGAAAAAACAACAGAAACAGACTTAGAATCTCAATGATGTTATTTTTTTTCCTAGACTATACATTTCGTGAATCGGGTCAAGTGATCACGCCACACAAAGTACGTGGGATTAAATTTCATGGTCCGTCGGAGGATCGTCTTCTAAATTAAACAGCCCACGCTTAAAATTTAAATATCATCTCTCAATAGTTCTTAAGGACGGGCAATCCTTATCAAACACTTTCTTCATTTCTTCTTCACACTGTTTAGTAGATAATCCGCGGCGAATGTTGTAGAAAATAATAGCACGATATCCGACAGCTGGGAACGACTCCATAGCGACGTATTCAAAAAAACACTGAATTAATTGAGTCAATAATTCACAGTTTATATTTTGTACTTAGAATAAGAGGGTACTTTGTAATAACGTAAACAAATCAACGCTGCGGTATGTTTGAGGGCTTAACGACAAGACTTATGCCGTGACCTACGTATTTCAATAGAATTAGCATAAAAAATACTGACAGTGTGTGAGGCAATTACTCCGCTTTATATTATAAATCGTTACTTGTGGAAGGCATTACCAGGAAAATCAAAACCAATCGGCATGTCTCTGGCTTTATTCTCTTGAAATTGATCGCAGAAACATCTTGATTTTCCACTAAAAGGCTTCCTTTTAGTACTACGACGTACATAACATCACGCCTTGTTACCCCAAAAAGTTGGGCGGAGGTTTACAATACACCCACATTTTGCCAATTATGCCTTTTTGGGAGGCGATCCTATTGCCGCCAACGTAGGTACTACGATTACTTTTATATTTCATTAAAATAGTATATAGCAGTATCTATATCAATGTTTTTCAGGACACCCCAATGTAAAGCTGTTCATAACACAAGGAGGTCTACAATCAACAGACGAGGCTATCACAGCTGGAGTACCTCTGATTGGTGTACCAATGTTAGGAGACCAGTGGTTTAACGTGGAAAAATATGTGTACCTGAAGATTGGACTTCGACTCGATCTGGATACTATTACTGAGGAACAGTTTAAGAATGCTATTACTACTGTTATTGAAGATGGAAGGTTTGTAAAGTTTAAAACAAATAACCTATTATAACTATACGCCCAGCAACCTAATTGCGTAACACAGTATCAATTTCAATCTGAATCATTTTGTACGATATTGCTAAATCATTGCTTCATACCTATGTTTAAAAAAATTGTCTGCTCAACAACGTAAACAACGCAATGAATGGTGTTGAACTGTCAAAATGAAACCCTTTGCTACAGATAGTTGGTTACGCAATTACCAGGTCCGAACTCACACCAGCGTTTAACTTGTGTAAATTATTTATCACCAATGCTCTGGTGAAGGAAAACATCGTGAAGAATTTAAGGATATTGCTAATCCATTGCTTCATATGTTCAAAAAATTTGTCCGCTGAACAACGTAAACAACGCAATGAATGTTGTTGAACTGTCTAATGAAACCCTTTGCTACAGATAGTTGGTTACGCAATTACCAGGTCCGAACTCACACCAGCGTTTAACTTGTGTAAATTATTTATCACCAATGCTCTGGTGAAGGAAAACATCGTGAAGAATTTAAGGATATTGCTAATCCATTGCTTCATATGTTCAAAAAATTTGTCCGCTGAACAACGTAAACAACGCAATGAATGTTGCTGAACTGTCAAAATGAAACCCTTTGCTACTGATAGTGGGTTTCGCAGTTACCAGGTCCGAACTCAGACCAGCGTTTCACTTGTGTAAATTATTTATCACCGATGCTCTGGTGAAGGAAAACATCGTGAAGAATTTAAGGATATTGCTAATCCATTGCTTCATATGTTCAAAAAATTTGTCCGCTGAACAACGTAAACAACGCAATGAATGTTGTTGAACTGTCAAAATGAAACCCTTTGCTACAGATAGTGGGTTACGCAATTACCAGGTCCGAACTCACACCAGCGTTTAACTTGTGTAAATTATTTATCACCAATGCTCTCAAAACGGTGAAGGAAAACATCGTGAGGAAACCAGCATGTCCTAAAACCAAACATTCGAAGACATGTGACAACTACCAATCCGCACTGGGCCTGCGTGGTGGATTACGGCCCACTCCCTCTCACCGAGAGGAGACCTGTGGCCCAAAAGTGGGGACATTATAGGCTGATTATGATGTCATCTCTATAATTTATTTGTTTATTTATTTATTTATTCTCACACTAGAACGCCATTCAGCAATTACACCAGCGGAGCAAAAAAAAAAAAAAACTTCATGTGTTGGTTTCATAAGACATCATGGATTTTCATTCAGCATTTCCAATCTATTCCTTTTATTATAGCTATCCATTATTTAATGGTAGGTACTAAAGGAAAAACCAAAAGGGGGTAAACGAAGCCGGTCTAAAACCCAGAAGGTTTTGGTAAGGCAGGGTCCAGGGAAGGACACGAGCGACGAGGATGGTTTCATCAAGGTGGAAAAGAAGAAGAAGAAGCCTCCTTGTCGGAACCAGTGCGGCACCGCGCCGGCAGGACCCAACATGCTGCTGCGTCCAGCAATCCCGACGACGCTGCTGTACGTGTCCAGGCTGCACCACTCCACGAAGGTTGAGGAGATCGTGGAGTACCTGCGCGTGAAGACCAACTGGACTTTGAGGGTCGAGAAGTTGGAGCCGCGTCACAACACGAACTTCAAGTCGTTCGTGGTGCGTGTTCCGACACATCATCTCGAGAAGTTCCTCAAAGAAGAGTTCTGGCCGAAGGGTGTTGTGTATCGCCGGTTTCGTGGCCGGCTACATGACACCAGTCAGCGAAACACGACGCCGACACTTCGTGTGCAGTAGTTATTAGTTTGTTATGTAATAAGTATGTATTTATAGTATTTTTAATGTTATATTATTATAGAATTGTATTTGTATTTGTGATACTTTTGTATGTGTTAGTTTATAAGTATATTTGTAGTAGTATGTATTGTTATTTCTATGGGCCTTAGTTGCCTGAAATAAAGGAATAAATAAATAAAAAAAAAAAAAAAAAAAAAAAGGACCAGCTTAAAGAAAAGTTTTTAGTACCTTTAAATATGGATGATTCGAAAGGACCAATTTTATCTATTTTATAAACACTTCTGAAACCTGAAGCCTAAGCTAGGTTTTATTACACACCACACGCAACACGGGGGTTCTACTATGTTCGGGTCGGTACATTCGGTTCTGCAGTACCTATTTGTTGAAAAATAAAGCACACCCGAACCAATTACTACACATATTCGGATTTAATTCGAGTGCGGTTCGGGTAAATACCAAACGGACTGTCGAGTGCCAATCGGCAGTACGTTTGGTATCTACCCTCGCTGAATCATGTTCGGGTTAGCTCGGCATGTTTGGGTATATTTACATATTTGACCTAGGGGCCTGTGGGTAAGAAGGAGCCTGTGGCTAAGTCATAACAGCCGCACGGGTTGATCACTTTGTCAATCAGGTTAAGCTGCACTTACCGCGTTAGTTACGTGGATGGATAACCATCTTCACATACCAAGATCCCTCCATGCCTTGAAAAGCACGTTAAGCCCGTTGGTCCCAGTTGTCATACGTAGATCTTTGACAGTCGCCACGGGTAGTCAGAAGGCCTAAAAAGTAACAAGCAGTCTTCCCAGGGGGTATCGTGTAACTCAGCAATGTGAAAGTCTAGAACAAAATATCATTCATGGATTTTGTGTTAGGCGTTGATACCTAAATTGTTCCTAATAAACTTTTATTATTATATTATAGTCGGGAAAAGGCTAGGCAGATAAATATTTATTATATACGATTTAGCCGCCTGGCTGTGCCGAATAATGCCGAGCCGAACAAGTGTGTACCACCCCTGAGATTCAAATAATAACGGTATATAAATTGAGCATAAAACTAAATCTGGCCTTTAAATTGAAAAAGTTTTGCCTGTAGGTAATATTAAAGTGGGAACCTAGACATTATAAATATCATTTTTTATATTTTTTCCTATTTTATTCTCACAAAATATACTTTAATTAATTGTTTTTGTGTTGTTGGAGCAAATATGAAATTACATTAAATGATTTCACAATTTTCCGCAAACAGAAAGAGAAAAGGAAAACCTCTTAGGAAATTAAAAGAAAGTCAATATTTATTATTTTAATGTCAATAGACATTGTTGAGAAGACAACATTGTGAGTGCCAGGAAACAGACATATTTTTTATCAGTACAGGGTGTACGGACCATCGACACAAAAACCGTTACCATGTACTCAGTACTCACATAATTATTCTAGATACAAAACAAAAAAACAGTTGTTCCATACATTTTGACGGTGTAAGTATTGCACTTTTAGGACAAAAGAATGATGAGATATAGAGAGGTATGAGGAACAGGGCGTAAAGTTCTCTCATCCTCCATAGAAAAGGAACGATCCTCCGACCAGACGGGTGATGTGTCTGGTGGGCAACCCCCCGACGACTGATGTCGGGATCGGGACGCTGCGTATATTCTAGTTGACTAGTAAATTTTCCTTATAGATAGATAGATAGATAGATTTATTTATTTCTGCGCCTTTCCTTGCGCGATGCAGGACTCTTGCATGACGTCAGTGTGCTGCGTAGTCCACATTTGGCGATGTAGCCACCACAGCGCTATTGCACTTTGGTATGAAATGGTTTCTTTAATAACCTTCGAATAACTTCTACGCTGCTGGGGGGACTATAATTATGTGCTGCGTATTCCCAGTAACAGTTTGCGCGTCGATGTCCGTTACTAAATGTATCATTATTCATCTGATGAATTAATTAATTTCCTAAACTTCCCCCTAAACATTGACATTGATATATTTAGCGTCAAACTAATATCTGACATCTTTAAACAGCATTTTTATAAAATCAAAAAACTACCCTGTTTGTCTCATAGTTGCAAGCGTGGGGTTCTGGGCTCGATTCCCAGGGCGGGCAAAGTGTATTTGGGTTTTTCATCATTAGGAACGTCTTAGTAACAGCCCGGAGTTCGGAAGTTGGCGGTGTATTACCCCCGTGCCTTCGAAAGCGCGTTAAGCCGTTGGACCTGCGCCTAATCTCTCTCCAGTCATGTCGGATTGCCGTCCCATCGGATAGATACTAAATTATTTTCATAAGGCGATTTTTATTTTACAATTGGTTTTTTGATTCCAGCTATCGCTACAATATACAAAAATTAAGCAGTGTGATAAAGGATGAACCTATGTCTCCACTGGAGCGCGCCGTGTGGTGGACGGAGCACGTGCTACGTCACGGCGGCGCGAAACATCTGCGCGCGCCCGCCGCCAACATGTCGTGGGCGCAGTACCTAGAACTAGAACTAGTACTAACTGTACTGATAGGATTATTATCCATATTTGCAGTATTTCTCGCTGCCTTGTATGTTTTATATAAATATTTCACTAGTGGTATGAGTGTTAAGATTAAACGTTGCTAAGAAAAGGGTCACGTATTTTTGTTTTGTTAATAAAATTGTTTTTAGTTTAAATGCCATTAGTATTAGTTATTGGTCCCGAGGGGCCCGTGGCTAAATAATAACAGCAGCGAGTGCATATAAATAATAGCGGCCGTGAGGCAGTCGCTAACTGTGCCTGTGAATTTATTGTCAATCTTCCAGGGCATGTTTTTTTGGGGTGCATGAAGAAGCCTCCTCGTGTAGCGCAGTTTTTTCCGCCAGTTATTCAACTGAACCGAGCGCTCGGCGCATCCTGGATAGTCACATCCAACATCTTATTTGACTGGCCAATTCTTCGCTTGAGGTGGTAGGGCTAACGCCCGCCTGGTTTGCGACCACCCTTCCACCAGAGTCCGGTGGCGTCAAGCTGCCTGCTGTGTTTCGTCGATGCGTGGTAGTTCCAGTGCCTTAGGCATCTTCAGGGCACCACATCCATCGCTTTCCATCAGGCGTGATGGAGGTAAAGAGCGGGCCTATTCAGCAATAAAAAAAGGTAAATTTCAACTTTCAAATTCATGATTATTAAATGCTGCTGCATTTATAGGGGCAAATAAACTTATTCATTTATTTCTTTCTACAAATTTTCACCCCTTCGGAATTGCCAATGAATTCAAGTTAGCCTATATGCAAAGACTATTATAACCACTTGACTGCGTATACAGTGCCCCGACGCACGAAAACTATTAGTATTTTGTCGCCTATGTATAGGCTACGGTACTAGTAGCAATTTTAGTTGTGTCCAAGTGTTAGACCTGCGTGCACGCTAAATTAATATAATTTTTTTATAACGTTTATGCAATTATAACGCATCAAAATGCCTTCATGCGCGGTGAAGTGGTGTGGGAAACATTCTTAGACATCTAGTTACAAAAAGGATGACATAACTTTTCATCGGTACATAAACATTACATTGATTTAATCAGATTATAAGCCACTGCAGGGGTCTATTTAAAATGGTGGCTGGGTAAACGAGCACACTTTTTGAGTCGCGCGTTGATGTCTTTTGGAAAAGTCTCGTTCTTGTATTAGACAATTCTAATGCTTCTATCCCTTTCTTTCCTTTTGTATGTTTATCGTAAAAAATAGTGCTGTTATCTTTAATAGCTGAAAGTTGATATCGAGAAAAATAAAATGAATACATTTTTTATTCAATTCACATACTTTAATAAAATAACTATCTACTATTAACCGACTTCAAAAAAGAAATACCGACGAACTGAGAACCTCCTCGGTTTTCAGTTCGTCGGTTTTTTTTTTTTTTTTTTGTATTTTCCGGGATTTTTTAGTTCTTTCTGTCCCCGACCGGGGCCGATCAGTCCATTTCCGGGATTTTTTTTTGGTAATTGATTGATTTTGATTAAATATTATTTCTATGATTTTGATTTAGTATTTATTATAATGTTAAAATCCATTTTATCGATATCGACTATTTTCTATTAATGAAGTAAAGCAGCCCTAACGATGCAACTTGACCTTGAACTGACCAATTGCAGCCGCGCGTTCTTCCTCATCCCCCGGCCCGCAGTAGTGAGTCGTGTGCTTCGAAGAAATCGGCCCATACGCTCTCTAGTGGTTATATTCTCTATGCCTATATGTATCGCGACCACAGTACCAAAACCGCCGCGTGTCAACTCGGCATTCACATTCAAGTACAAGGTTCAACGATAAGAAGTTGCCCTTACATCACCATCAGTACAATACCTAGACATCTGAAGGTTCATTTAATTCCAAGATATCAACTGAATGCGTTCAATTCTCACCCTTATCTCTGTAATGGTGGAGGAAACTTTACTCATGAGCGGAATCGGCGTGGCCTTAATGCAAGCGTGGAAATGATTATGGAGGTGATTATTTTTGATGAATGATAATGATCGTTTTTTGTGGGGCTGAAAGTTTAAGTATAGACGGCAGCACATCAAGCTACTACAATCTGTCAAATTTCTTTAATAGATTTTCAACTTTATCGCTAAAGCATAAGGTTCATGGTTGATTGGGAAAATTTAACAGTTTCGGGTAGCTTGATGTGCTGGTGTCTGTTCTTGTAAAGGTGTTGTTTTTCATCATATTGTGGGTTTTGATGTGTCGGAGTAACTGGCAAAGAGTGGTTTATTCTCTAAGTGAATCGTCGAATCGATACTTATTTTTTTTTCAAAAATGGACCTAATAGTCCTGGAATCGATTCCCAAGACCGAAAAAGTGTTAAGGCTTCCACAGACAGGCGCAACACGACGCGATATCAAGTCAGAAAAAGTGTTAAGGCTTCCGCAGACAGGCACAACACGACGATCCTCTAAGAAGTTATTGATCTTCTAATAACAGACACTTTAAAAATTAATGAACCTCTAAATACTAACACGCAAGCCGCCTTTATTGCAGCTCTTAAGCTTAGGACACCCTGACCAGATGCAGGCCAACACCTGGCTGGGGGAGCGTGACGAAATGCGCAAGCACTCCAGCACCCCGGCTAAAGGTAGCAGTAGAACACCGTGTGGTTTTAGTCAGTGCGAGTCCCCTCCACCCACCCCAGGGTGGTGGACATCCATGAGGATTTCCACACGATAAAAAAAAGGACACCCTGACCAAATGAGCTGGGCTAGAACTGTGACCTGCCGGTCGCATCCAAATTGGTCGCAATTACTTGGCTATTTAATATTGTCATCATCAGATCAACAGAGGGGCCCGTGGCTAAATAAAAAACAGTCGCACAGGTCGATCGATCAGGTTAAGCTACGCTTGCCGCGGATGGTCTGTGGATGGGTGACCATCTTTACATACCAAGACCCCTCCGTGCCTCGGAAAGCAAGTTAAGCCGTTGGTCCCGGCTGTCATTCGTAGATCTTTGATAGTCGTTACGGGTAGTCAGAAGCCCGAAAGTCTGACAACCAGTCTTACCTAGAGATATCGTGTTACCCAGTAACTTGGTTATGGAGGTCGGATAGGCAGTCGCTCCATGTAAAGTACTGGTATTCAGCTGCATCCGGTTAGACTGGAAGCCGACTCCAACATAGTTGGGAAAAGGCTAGGCAGATGATGATGATGATCATCAGCCTGTACCACTCCACTGCTGGACATAGGCTTCTCTAACTGAACGCCATTCAGCTCTGTTCTCAGTAACTCTCATCCATCTGCTACCAGCAGTGCTATTCTGTAAAAATCTCACCGTGAGAACTTAGGTGAAGTGAGCGGTAAGTGAGCTGTCATTAGGGATTAAAACTATTGACACTGCTCACTTCAAGCTCACTTCACTTATGATTTCACGGTGAGATTTTACAGAATCGACCGGCAGTTATAATAATTTATTATTTTAAGACCTCAAAATTGGAATTGTTTGAGGTTCACAAAAACAGGTGTAATCATGATATTATGTTCCACTAAATACAAGGCATATGAAAATTATCAGTTGTATGAATATTATCGTACTGAAGTGTGTCATTATTTTTACTTACGGTTAATTTAACCATCAACGTCAGTACCAACTTCTTATCATTGAAATTGCAACGGCCTCCATTGGTAATTCAAACTACAGATAAATAACTCGTTTCGTTTCATGATTCGTTTATTATACAACGTGTAACGTTAAATGCGCAAAACCTGAAAATAGTTTGATCAGAATAGCGAGCTGAATTAATTGAACCACTTTTGAATATAAGTCACATTTTTCAAAAAATCTTCATTAAAAACGTTGCCGTGTCTATTTATTAATAAAAGTCAAGCAAGCCAAGGTCAGCGCGGCGCAGCGGCCCGGTGACGACTCCTCCCTCGATTAAGCGTCGTCGCAGAAGCAAAAAACTATCAGAATGGCCAGTAAAACTAAAACAGCACATAAAACCTTTACAATTTTTTTAATAACTTATTTTCTCTCTGAAATAGGTCAATTGAATTAAAAATCAGTTGGGGTGTCTGAGGTTTTGCGCATTTAACGCTACACGTTGTATACCTATCTTTTAATCTACAGTGCCCTCTAAAAGTTAGTTGACATTTCTCCACTTTAGTTGTGACGACACATTATGATTTATAACAAAATCGTAATCAGGCAATCCTAAAGGGTTACGTGATTACTTTTTATGATAAGTCATATAAGTCATAAGTAGATGAATTAGTCAATAAACACGTTATATGTAGTGTTACAGCCGGTTGATTCTCGGAAAATCTCACCGTGATAACTAACGTGAAGTGAGCTTAGAGTGAGCTGTGAGTCATGCTGATGCTAGGGATTGACACTATTGAAGACTCACTCCACGTTCACTTCACCCAAGTTTTCACGGTGAGATGGTTACTGAATCGCACGGCAGTTCAAACATTTGAAACTAGAATGCTAAATCATAGTGCGACATCATTGCTGAAACGGAAAAATATTAACTTACTTTTAGAGGGCACTGTATATAAATAGTATAAAAGAAAGTCACTTTACATGTCTGTCTGTGTGACTGGTTAGGTCGTCTGCTAAACTACGTAATAGATTTTAATGCTGTTTTCACCATAATTTATTTCGGAAGGCTTATGTGTACAATACATTAATATTTAATACAGTTAGCACAGAAATGAGGGGCTTATAGCTAAGTAATACATAATGGCCGCACGAGTAGGTCAATCAGGTTAAGCTACGCTTGCCAGGGTTGGTCCGTGGATGGGTGACTATTGTGCAAACCGAATCTCTTCTGTGTCTCAGAAAGCATCTTAAGTCGTTAGTCCCGGCTCTCATTAGTGGATCTTTGACAGTCGTTACGGGTAGTCAGAAGTCCGAAAGTCTGACAGCCAGTTTTACCAAGGGGTATCATATTTCCCAGTAACTGGGTAGTGTAGTTCAGATGGAAAGTCGCTCCATGTAAAACACTGGTATTCATCTGCATCCGGTCAGACTTTTTTGAGTCTTTGATTGAGATTGACAGAGAGCACAGAAATCTCTATATTTGGACTTGTCACCATTGTGCCCATGCGAAACAGGGGCGGGTCGTTAATTATCTGTATAGAGAAGACTAATAAGACCCTAAAATAAACAAGATAGTATGTCTTGAGTAGATAATTATGTCCGATAAGATAACATTTAATCAGTTGTGGGTAATATACCTTAATTACACTAAATGCAATGGTAACCTCTGATGAACTCTTGTTATGAGAGGTTTACCTCTGTTACGATTATTCTCCGTGTTTATTTTTGGCTGGCTGAAAATAAAAAAGTGTGTTTTATATATAGGTAACTAGGTTAGAAATTGCTAGTTTCTAGTGCCTCGTCTTCTTCCTGTCCTTATTCCATATTACGTCGGCGCAACACGTTTTCTTCTTCCCTTCTCCCCTGTCATAGTCTAAGATACGTAGAGGAACGACCTTCACCGATCGAGTAACCGGACGAAATGTGTTTTTTTTGTAATAAAATATGCTAATGAAAGTAACGATGATGGGTTGCCTAATGAAATCCTGTCAAGGATATTTTTAATTAATAATGTAACAGATAACCCTGATTGTTGACAGACTTTTCATAGGCAACCTTTTACCATCGTATTCGCAAAAAATAATCTTCATTTTGATATATAATTTATTTGGTTAGTCGATCGGTGAAGGTAACATTTTCGATTCACCTGTTTAAACTAAGCAACCCTACAGCCTTTACAAGAGAAAGGTAGGCAACTCTATGTTTGCATATTCTATAGAGTTCATACTTTCGATTAGCGCTAATTTTTTTTTTGTGTCATGGGTTAAGGTATCCAAAAAAACTACTTAAAAATCTGACAACCAGTCAGTTGTCAGACTTTCGGGCTTCTGACTACCCATAACGACTGTCAAAGATCCATGAATGACAGCCGGGACCAACTGCTTAACCTTTTGAACGCCAATCACTTGTATACAAGTTCGAGATTTTCGTGCCCTCAGCGCCACTACTTGATTAGAAGTAATAATAGTATAAAATAAATTTACGACTTTTACAAGACCTTTTATTTTGGTTTTATGGAAAATTGCCCTGTTATAAGCCATATTTTTAACTTTTTCACACATAATAAGTTCTTGTTTGTTTTATATTAAATAGAAACAAAAACGCCAGAAAATTTTTTCGTGCCCCCAACGCCAAATACTTGATATAAAGTAAGCCAGTGATGGGACACGATGAAGACATCGCTATATTTCATCTCGTCGAAACGATCATAAATACTATTATTGCAAGAAAATGACGTGAATAAATAATATTTTATAAATGTTGTAAACTATAAACTACGTTTTATTCACCTTAATCAAGAATAAATAGGTTTTCTAATCATTGTCGATAGTGAAACACCGTTTGAAAAACCCATCCCTACAAAGCGGCTAGTTTTCCGTGCCCACAACGCCACGAACTTGTATAGAAGTAAATCTGTGACGTCATAAGCGGACGGGTTTCAAGGTCATAGTGACTTTGTGTATTTTAGTGTAGTGCAATGTTTACATCTTGCGTTGGCGCACATGTTCTTACAAAAAAGGAGTGACGGTGAATATGACGAATTATTGCGAGTTTTACAAGGTGTGGAGTCTGAATCAGAATTTGATATAATAAATGAAATAGTTCGTCGTCTTGACATTCCGTTAAGTCGTCAACTTCCGTTTCAGGAATGTACTTCCGTTTTCTATTAGTTTCTAAAAACAAGAAAAATCATTGCTAGTATTTTGCGACACCTATACCTACCATTATGGTTGTAAAAATACCGTATAATACCCTAGGTATTAAACAGGTATTTTTCCATAACTTACGGTATTATTGGTATTTTATGTATTTTATATTTTGATTAACTTTTTAAGATCCTGCGTTATTACGAAGAGTTGTAGTTTAATAAATAAAATATATTTGAAGTTTCGATTGTATTCTATATTTTAGAATAACTAATTCTAATATAATAATCTAATCTAATAGTCGTGTACACGACTATCAGATCAGCGTATTAGGTTTCTGCTTGAAGGCACCCAGAGCAGTACCGACAATCTACGAAGATCATCATTATCATCATCATCGTCATCATCATCATCATCATCATCGTCATCGTGATCGTGATCGTGAGCGTGATCGTCATCGTCATCGTGATCGTGATCGTCATCGTTATCGTGATCGTGAACGTGATCGTCATCGTCATCGTGATTGTCATCGTCATCATGATCGTCATCGTCATCGTGGTCGTGAGCGTGATCGTGATCGTCATCGTGATCGTGATCGTCATCGTCATCGTGATTGTCATCGTCATCGTGATAGTCATCGTCATCGTGATCGTGATCGTGAGCGTGATCGTCATCGTGATCGTTATCGTGATCGTGAGCGTGATCGTCATCGTGATCGTGATCGTCATCGTGATCGTCATCGTGATCGTGATCGTCATCGTCATCGTGAGTGTCATCGTGATCGTCATCGTGATCGTGATCGTCATCGTCATCGTGAGTGTCATCGTGATCGTCATCGTCATCGTGATCGTGATCGTGAGCGTGATCGTCATCGTGATCGTGATCGTGATCGTCATCGTCATCGTGAGTGTCATCGTCATCGTGATCGTCATCGTCATCGTGATCGTGAGCGTGAGCGTGATCGTCATCGTGATTGTGATCGTGATCGTCATCGTCATCGTGATCGTCATCGTGATCGTGAGCGTGATCGTCATCGTGATCGTGAGCGTGATCGTCATCGTGATCGTGATCGTGATCGTCATCGTCATCGTGATCGTCATCGTCATCGTCATCGTGATCGTGATCGTGATTGTGAGCGTGATCGTCATCGTGATCGTGATCGTCATCGTGATCGTGATCGTCATCGTGATCGTCATCGTCATCGTGATCGTCATCGTCATCGTCATCGTCATCTAGTGATGAGCAAAGCAAGACCAAGACCAAGACTGGGACAGTCTTTGTATTGGTCTTCGTGTTGCTTACTCAGTCTTGGTCTCGGTCTTGCTTGTTCGGTCTTGGTGTTGGTCTTGCTAGTGTATAGATAGTCTTGGTCTTGCTCAAATACTTCGAGTCTTGATCATGGTCTTGGTCTTGGATTTTGCTCATCACTACTTCTATCTCATTCTCTCGCACGTTAAATCCTATAGATGTGTGTTTATCTCTTTTTACCGTCGCTTTTTCGTTTCACATTGATTTTCAAATCACAACGATGCTAAAGAAGTGTTCACTTCAAAATACCATTTCATGTTTTATATCTGTGCATTTCCACCGTATTTTCAGTATTTTAATTATTACTCAGATAATTTACTTAAAAAATACAAAAACAATCGATTTATACATAAAATACCGTGGCAAATGGTATAATACCGTATTATACGGTATTTTTCGTTTTATACGTTTCAATACAAACGGTATAATACAGCACTTAGATCTCTACCTACCATTAACAAATAAAGAACTGTAACATCTGCGTAAAACAGTCACCCTCCATTTTAATAAAAAAAAAAAAAAAAAAACACGTGGAAAACCACGTATCTAGCTTCTATTGATTGTATTTGGTTCTATTTGTTGTAAGTAAACGAAATAAATTATGCATGAATCGGTTGAGGTTATGCACGTGTAACTCGACCACAGTGAATAGAAAAAAGAAAAATACCATAGAACTCGACATCTAGACATCCTTATATCAGAAAGTATTTTGACGTGCCTCGAGCGCCAACGACTTGATATGAAGTAGAAGGATTACATTTGGAGACAAATAGGGATGTGCCTGCTAGAACACACGTCTAATAAATTTACAATTCTTTTCTTTTATTATGGCAAATATATATAGGTTTTCATATTGATTTTTTTAATGAAATAAAACAAAATATGAAAATACGGTATCAGTTTTTATTTAGCTTCGTAAATTGGTGAATAAACATTAATTTCGACTTATAATATTATTTGTCGATAGGACTGCATTAATCCCATCCCTACGTTTTACTATAGATACGTTATACATTTGTAGCGTGGCGCTGGAGGACACATCGCGTATTATATAGATGGGCGTCGAAAAGGTTAACGCGCTTTCCGAGGCACGGAGGGGTCGTCTCGATATGTAAAGATGGTCACCCATCCACAGGCCAACCGCGGCAAGCCTAGATTAACCTGATCGTTCGACCTGTGCGGCTGTTATTATTTAGCCACGGCCCCTCATTATCTTTTTTTCTACCTTAATAAGACATTAAATACCTAAACAGTACAATTCAAGTTTACCTAGTGCGGCCGACGAGAGAATGCGTTCTTGACACCTGTCAGTTTCATACAAACGAATACACGTTGTGCGAATTTGATCTTTATTTAACTACTAGAATTGTCGCACTGAAAGGCGTCAGGAACTCGTTCTCTCGAATGGCCACTGTAATGTTATTTTGCCGAAAAACAGCGGTAGGTACCCGCTTCTACTGAGACCACAATCTTAGTGCGAAACAAGCGTCTTTTATATTAAGTGCGATACTAAAAGCATGACGCTTACATAATATTATTGGTTTTGTTTTTACTTACATTGAAACTGTTTTGCTTATCTTTTATGTTGTGATTTAGAAATAAATTTAAATTAACTGTCCGCATCAAGACACTCGGGTGCAAAAAGTTGCTCTAAAAATGTTACAGGCGTTACTAAGAATATGACGATGTTCCGTGTTCCGCATCAGATAGTTAATAGTAAGTAATTAATTATTAAGTAAATAGTAATAAAAAATAAATAAATTTAAAAAAAAAATATATAGTATGTTACTGTTAGGAAAAATTATTATTTTGGCTCTATGTACCTAATAAATTAATAAAAAAAAGTTTACTTAATTAAATGCCTGACTAACTAAATATCCAAGTAAACATAAAAAGCAAGAGGACACTTAGGCGTCGAAGTACTTACTCGTCCACAGCGCTGTCGCTCTGTATTCATTCAATATTCCAGTTAATATTGTTTATATAAACGTGAACTGCCGAGCGACTCTGTAACCATCTCACCGTGAAAGCTTGGGTGAAGTGAGCGTGGAGTGAGCTGTCATTCGGTAGGGAATAACACTATTAAGTGCTCACTTCACTTATGATTTCATGGTGAGATTTTTACAGAATCGACCGGCTGTATTATTTTCAGGTCGTCCTTTTCCAAATTAGTACCATTAATGTGTATAACACAGAAACATCCCCTTTTTATTACGAAATTGTAAATTAATATTCAACTTTATTCTTAACGGTGGGAGAACTTTTTTAAGTGGAAACTTTTGCAAAGTGATACCCGCAGGATATTACGGAAAAAACTTCGAACCGTTCCTTGTTAAAGTAACTTTAACTTACAGATAGGTAGAGTTTAAAGCTAAAATGATAGTTTAGTATGTACAGACGCCAGCACATCAAGCTACCCGAAACTGTCAAATTTTCCCAATCAACTTTTAACTTTATGCTTTAGCGATAAAGTTGAAAATTGAAAATATTAATTATATTTAATTTGAAAATCTTTTCATCCGCTTCGCCTTTTCCCAACTATGTTTGGGGTCGGCTTCCAGTCTAACCGGATGCAGCTGAATACCACTATTTTACATGGAGCGACACAACCCAGTTACTGGGTAATACGATACCCCTTGGTAAGAGTGATGGTCAGAGTTTTAGGCTTCCGACTACACATAACGAATGTCAAAGATCCGCAAATGATAGCCGGGACCAACGGCTTAACGTGCTTTCCGAGGCACGGAGGGGTCTCGGTATGTAAAGATGGTCATCCATCCACAGGTCAACCGCGGCAAGCGTAGCTTAACCTAATCGATCGATCTGTGCAAATTATGTCAAAATTACAAAAAGCTCAAAAAAAATGCTGTTGTTGGGTACTCGTACTTAGACTACTTCAACCCAGAATGTGGCTAGGAGCTTGGCACCTTCAGTAGAAGGTATTATACTCGTAGTTTCTCTCTACAAATTCTTTAAATCACTACATAGTATAAAACAAAGTCACTTCCCGCTGTCTGTCTCTATGTATGCTTAAATCTTTAAAACTACGTAACGGATTTTATTGCAGTTTTTTTTAATAGATAGGAAGAATTCAAGAGGAAGGTTTATATGTATACCTAATACATGCATAATATAGTAGAGAAACACTGATCATTTTAGGGGTTTCTAATGTGATGTCGTAAATAAACACATTTTTTTGCGATTACATTGCAAACGCTGGCTTAACCCTACGAGATAGATCAAAATAAAGTACTACAGTATTGTACACCTTAAAAAGGTCTACAAAAAATCCGCGATAGCATATGTCTATCCCTTAGGGATAACCCACAATAACCATTTTTTATCCTATACTTTTTAAGATAAATAATGGCTCTAAAATTATCAGTGTTTCTCTACTATATTATGCATGTATTATATGCATATAAACCTTCCTCTTGAATCACTCTATGTATTAAAAAAAACCGCATTAAAATCCGTTGCTTATTTTTAAAGTTCTAAGCATACATAGAGACAGACAGACAGCGGGAAGCGACTTTGTTTTATACTATGTAGTGATAGTGATCAGCATTGCACCCGTGCGAAGCCGGGGCGGGTCGCTAGTTCCTTACAAAGAAAACAATTCCTCGAAATCTGCATACAGCGTAGTCATACAAAACAAAACTGGCGCTTGTTATAAGAAATCATACAAATTTTTATCGTCCAATTATTTAAAGTTCAAAACTAAGTTCGCGAGGTAATTTCCCTCAAGTTTTATATGAAATAAATTGGATTCTTTTGACCCTCGAAATTTTTTGCTGTAGGATCTACTTAAATAATATCTTAGTTCTGAAATTGAAGTTTGGTAATCTATGAGAATGTTCTGCTCAACATTTTTGTGGTCACAGGTGAAATATGTATTTATAGCACTGTGTGACCTAAACCCGAACTTTCGTCACGCTTTTCTGTGACTTAAGAGCTCTTACACACGAGCGGCATGTTGCCAACGCCAGCGAGCGCCAGCGCGTGTCGACGGCTGCAGTCATCACCTGTAACATGCCGCTCGTGTGGTAGGTAGTCCATTTTTACAGAGAAAAGCGCGAATAAAGTGCGAGTCTAGGTCACACGTATACATAAAATAGTATACGACACGTGTGACATAGGTAATATTTGGTAGTATTTATTAATGCACGGTGCTTAGCAAATTACACATTTCTAATTTCACGCTGGGCAATAATGGACTACTAAGGACATCAAGATACCCGAAACTATCAAATTTTTCCAATCAACTTTGAACCTTATACTTATGCAATAAAGTTGAAAATCTATTAAAGAAATTTGACAGGTTGTATTAGCTTGATGTGCTGGCGTTTGTACAATTTTAAGTAGCAGATTTTGTATTCAGTTACAGAATACAAAGAAAACGGTTCTCTCATTTAAGAGCTAAAACAAGAGCTTTGGATTTTAACTTAATGAATTTCTAGCCATTCTGTTAGCGAGAAACATTGTTGAGTTAGGGCTAGGGTTGGCAAACTTTTCGTACAGACGCCAGCACATCAACCTACCCGAAACTGTCAAATCTTCCCAATATACTTTGAACGTTATGATTTAGCGATAAAGTTGAAAATCTATTGAAGAAATTTGACAGATTGTAGTAGCTTGATGTGCTATCTGTACACAAGCTAAAGGTGATACATGAATTTTAGATTCTTAGCAAGTAACGCATACAAAATGTGAAGATCGATTAGATTGATTATTCACAAACATTTGATACGCTTCCATACCGAATAGAACCTCAATCAATGTTATCGAAAGAGTCCTCTAATGGAGTTTAGGCTTTTGCGGTCGAGCAATAAAATTTAAAAAAAAAAAAAGCAAATTGATTTTCAACTTTATCGCTAAAGCATAAGGTTCAAAGTTGATTGAGAAAATCTGACAGTTTCGGGTAGCTTGATGTGTTGGCGTCTGTACCTAACCGAAAATGTGTTATTTTCGTCTCGAAAGTCTGTGAAATGGTTGTGAATAACTATACTGTACACACTTGCAGAATAGGCTCAGTTTGCAGATTTCGCCACGACTAAGACATAGATGCCTGCCGGTCGATTCTGTAAAAATCTCACCGTGAAATCATAAGTGAAGTGAGCACTTAATAGTGTTAATCCCTAGCGAATGACAGCTCACTCCACGCTCACTTCACCCAAGCTTTCACAGTGAGATGCTTACAGAATCTCACGGCTGCTCAACCTTAGGGCCGGTTTTTTTATCCGTAGTTAATTCAACCAATAGTTAAAAATAGTAACTAATGGTTTAAATTTGGCAAAATGTGTTTTTTGATCAATTGTTAGTTCATGCAATGGTCAAATAATTAACTATTGGTTATAAAAAATAACCACCCGATGTTGGAGAGTTAACAATATGGCGGATGGTCAACTCAGTCACAACAGCTGTTTTGAACGAGTTTTCTTGTTGTAAACGTCGTATTTCTCAAATATTCTTTGTATTGTTTATCATGAATTTAAACATAGTTAGTTCTATATTATGATATGTCGGAAAGTTCATCAGACGATTCTATTTTTGCGGAGTACCTACGTGTTAATGAGAAGGTCGAATTTTTTTAGAACACGTAATCGACCATTATGGCTCGTGTTGTCACATAGAAAAGTATTACCCCAAAAAACAAACAATAACAACTATTTTTAGAAAATGATTTCTCATTACACTGACAATATAATAGCTAATGGTTAAGCTTGACTATACTTAACCTCCTGAGTTCCAGACATACTTTTTTTGGAGTTTCCTTTTGAAACTCTTGTAGTGCACTGCTTAACAACGTCTTAGTTTGGGAAAAATAGTGAAAAAAATCATGCGCTGGAAAAACTGGTTTTTCGTTATGTTCTACTTAAAGGACAAGGGAATTAAGCTCATAAGTAATTTATATAATATTCTTATATTTCATTCAAGACACTGTCAGAAATTGTGAGGTTAATCCTCACAATATTAACAGAATATTAATTTTGTAAAAATTATTTTTATTAAAATTTCCAAAATCAACAAAAATTAAACTTTTTCTCAAATATAATCATCAAAAACGAAACTTATACAGTCTTAATCAAAACAAATGTAGGTACTTTTTAATAGGAACATTATAGAGATCAATCCTTTCCAATCATTTACTCTTAAGCCTAAGTTTTTTATAACTTTAAATGTCTTCGTGAAAGTTTGTAAAACAGTTTCGATTAGACGTGAAACATAAGTTTTCGAATTTTTTGCAGAACACTGTGGTTTTTTTTAACACAGCCACCTTTTCTGCAGCGCCATTGTTTTTCACCATATTCTGGTAAATGTGCAGCACTTTTGGTATGGATTTCTTTGGAAGGAACTGGCTTTATTATAACCTTACATTCGGGATCTTCATCCGAATCATCCCCAGAATAATCAAAGTCAGAGTAGTTTAAAGCTTCTGTTATTTCGCTGACTGTGATCTCTAAAACAAACATAAAACATTGAAGAAACCTTAATGTACTTTGCATAGTACATGGGAAGACACTCTTGGGAAATATTAATTGCATACTGTCGTACTATGCAAAGAACATAAAAAAACATAATCTGATCACAAGCCCTTTATTTAATTTTTCGTAAAAATAATACGTTAAATTATTAGTTTTCATTGTTAATTCGTTAATTAATAGAAAAAAGAACATAATAATGAAAGAATTCATTCGATGAATAAATATTAACTTACCTTTGCGCGGACGCACGCTCCGACGTTTGTCCTCCGACGCCATTTTTTTAAAGAAATGACAGATTACGTTTGAAATTCAACTCTTATTATAACACATGAAGCCAATAGATGGCACTGATAAAATATTTTGGTGTTGCCAATTAAAACGAAGAAGATAGATTTTTTATTTTCTTATGTACTATGCAAAGGACAGATGTACTCAGGAGGTTAAAATAGATATTGAAAAAAGAAATAGCCCTTTAACTATTAGTTGACCAGTTGACTATAGTTAATCCAACAAATTGTTATACGGTGTTTGACTACGGATCAAGAAACCGGCCCTTAGTGTAAGCGACGCAACTAGCGTGAGAACTTTTTGCTAAAGACTTTTTTATAGAATATCAAATACTTTTCTTCTTTTAGCCGTCAAATTGAATGCTTGACGTTATAATGTGCTTGGTGTAAAGCAAAAAAAATGATTGTTTATCCAAGTGACTACAAATACAATCTCAAATTGTTCATAATACCTATATTCAAATCACAAAGGCCAAAGTGTGGAACTCTCTGCTAGCATTTGTGTTCCCTTCCACGTAAACGGTATAACCCGTCAGCTTTCAAAGCAAAAGTGAATAGGCATCTCCTGGGCTTGCTCGTTCCGTCATATGTAGATCTTATCCATCGCCTTCCACCAGGCGAGATCGAGGTCAAGAACTGGCCCATCTTGCAAAAAAAAAAAAACTTTTTTATGCGCAGTGTGCCAATTTGAAAAAATTTTTTTCTGGCTGTACATATTTCGACAGCTTTCAGCAAGCATAATTTTCTTATTTTAAAAATCTGACCTCTGATGTTCAAGGTTGGCCACCCCTAAACGAGGCCATTATTTGTGGCATTTCCGTCCATACAAAGGGTGCTGTCGTGGTTTACACATTGTTGTGGTCAGCTCCCGAAACGTAATTCTTATTGTTGTCTGTCCTAAGTTATGGGGGCCGAATCTCTTTTGATTTTCTTTTGTTTACGAGGATTTTGTTTTGATACCTACCTACTAAAAAAATGTAATACTATGTGGGGTCGTTTCAAATATAAGATATACAGGAGTGATTAAAAATACAAATAAACCTATTTTCAAATATTTTTTTAATTTTTTATTATTATCTCTTTATTAGTTAGCGCTTTAGTTTGTCGAGCCAAAATTGGGTCACGCGCTAACGTTCGTTGATCAAAAGTTCCGTCGACCCATTATTTGTCGAGAAAACAATCAGTTGCACTAACGTACGTCAAGCTAGTGTGCCATCGCACCACTGTTGGTCGATGTATCGTACTGTCGCCCTAATATTTATCGCATATTGTTTGTAGCAACCATGATGCGAAGTCCTGAAAAATATGTGAGAGCTTCAAAATGTAAAAAAAATGAGATATCATGGGGTGTGGACAAGAAATTCAAAATGGTATTATGTTCAGACGCTAGCGCATCAAGCTACCCGAAACTATCAAACTTTTCCAATCAACTTTGAACCTTATGCTTTGGCGATAAAGTTGAAAATGTATTAATTGAATATGACAGATTGTAGTAGATTGATGTGCTGGCGTCTGTACATCAAAAATTACTACCCAATGGGATCCTTAATGGCAATTGACGTCGCGATAGGCGCAGACGGAGATGTCAGGATGAGCTGGACTCCTGCAACAAGAACTGCCGGTCGATTCTGTAAAAATCTCACCGCGAAATCATAAGTGAAGTGAGCACTTAATAGTGTTAATCCCTATAGCGAATGACAGCTCACTCCACGCTCACTTCACCCAAGCTTTCACGGTGAGATGGTTACAGAATCGCACGGCTGATCCTTAGTAGCTTTAAACAGAGAAGCGGAAAGAGAGTAGGCCTTTGTCTTGCAAGCCGCTACAATCTGTCAAATTTCTTTAATAGATTTTCAACATTATCGCTAAATAATAAGGTTCAAAGTTGATTGTGAAAATTTTACAGTTTCGGGTAGCTTGATGGGCTGGCCGCTGTACCTACACAAATTTAAGTGACTTACTGGGTTCGAACACAGGGGCCCGTGGCTAAATAATAACAGCCGCACAGGTCGATCGATCAGGTTAAGCTTCGCTTGCCGCGGTTGGTCTGTGGATGGGTGACCATCTTTACATACTGAGACCCCTCCGTGCCTCGGAAAGCACGTTAAGCCGTTGGTCCCGGCTATCATTCGTGGATCTTTGACAGTCGTTACGGATAGTCAGAAGCTCGAAAGTCTGACAACCAGTCTTACCAAGGGGTATCGTATTACCCAGTAACTGGGTTATGGAGGTCAGATAGGCAGTCGCTCCATGTAAAATACTGGTATTCAGCTGCATCCGGTTAGACTGGAAGCCGACCCCAACATAGTTGGGAAAAGGCTCGGCAGATGACTGGGTTCAAACACACGACCTACGACACGTAAGTAGGGGCCGATACCACTTTACCTACCACTGCTCGCATCTACAACGTGTGACGTTAAATGCGCAAAACCTGAAAATTGTTTGATCAGAATAACGAGCAGAATTAATTGAACCACTTTTTAATATAGGTCACATTTTTCAAAAAATCTTCATTAAAAACGTTGCCGTGTCTATTTATTCATAGGTCCTGTATGGGCGGTAGGCCCGGTGACGACTCCTCCCTCGATAAAGCGTTGTCGCAGACGCAAGAAACGATCAGAATGGCCAGTAAAACTAAAACAGCACATAAAACCTTTACAATTTTTTTAATGACTTATTATCTCTATAAAATAGGTCAATTGAATTAAAAATCAGTTGGGGTGTCTGAGATTTTGCGCATTTAACGTTACACATTGTATAAGCGAGCAGTGGTAGGTAAATTGATAAAGTGTGGTGTTGGTGGTGAAACCTGGTTGTTTCTACCACTGAGCTATCACTGCTTACGCTTTCATAAAAGCTCAACTGTCACTCTCATTAGTGACAGTTGTGCTCTTATGAAAGCATAGATAAGTATACAACAACTTCATCTATTGTTACCGGAATTAATTAACTTACCTAACAGACGAGGTGCTAAACTAAACCCATAACTATACATTTTTAATACCATATCTAACTTCATTATAGGCCGACCGCTTAACTGAGACGTTGTCTGAGGTAGCTGCGCGGTGCGGGAGGGGTGATAGTTGTCACAAGTTGACGAATAACTGAGCTCTCGCCACACGTCACCACACCCCTCCCGCACCGCGCTGCTACCTCAGGTAACATCGCAGTTTAGCGGTCGGCCTGTGTATACATACGGACAAAATATGATTAAGTTGCTACGTACCGACGTAGCAACTACCCTACATAATATTTAATTACTCTAAAATCCTCTACAAAGTTGCGTTACACAGATAACTATGTTGGCCACATGTTCGGAACTTTATAGTTTCTAACACATCATTTATTAGGCAGTCCCTTGTGGAACGCATCTAGTTTGGGTTGGACCCTGAAGCTGGTGTTGGTAAGTGACGTACAGACGCCAGCACATCAAAGTACTAAAATCTGTCATATTCCATTAATAGATTTTCAACTTTATCGCCGGAGCATAAGGTTCAAAGTTCATTGGGAAAATTTGACAGTTTCGGGTAGCTTCGGGTGGCGTCTATACATATATACATCACGCCTGTATTCCTCGAAGGGCAAACGCAGAGATGCACCTAAATTTCGCCCACATTTTGTCAGTTATGTTTACGTCCAATGTAGATAATAGGGGTGAGCCTACAGCCATCAAGCAGGAACGGATCCTGCTGGAATTAGATACTAATATCACTATCTAATATCAGAAGGGCAGTTCCCGTATTTTTAAGAACGTTGGCATTCTAATCTATCTCAATCTGTCAAAGAACCCTCTAATTTCCCTATAATTTTGACACTGTCATTGAGATGAGATTGCGACTTGAATTTAAACGTGTTTTAATTACAAAATTTGGCATTCAGATTTTAACGTTACACCATTTACCACCAATTACAATCTAGCTAGAATAATTAAAAAAATATATATTGATTATTGATTATTCAGCATTGTAATTTGTAATCTGCGGTCTGTTTATCACAAGGCTGTATCTTTTTAGCGCTCATATACGTTAGCGGCACGCTTCAACGGCAGAGCCAACCAAAAGCTTACCTTTGGTATGGGATGCAACCTGTGTCGACACCTGGCTCTATCCCATCTTCCTAGCACAGTTGGCTGTGCTGAAGTGGCTGCTGCAGGTGCAGAAAAACTCAAATTGCGCAAATATAACAACCTTATTGGAATATACATATTTTTGAGACATTTTGGGTTGAAACACAAGAGCATTGGATTCCGAGTGCTCATCGAGTATTTAGAGGCATTGCCAAGCGGTTTGGTAGGCCTACTTTAAGGTCTAAGAATCAGCATTGCCATCCAACTTGGCAACGCTGCCAGCCTTTTGGGAACTTTTCCACTGACAGCGATGCGGACGAATTTTTTGATGTCTATACAAGGTGAATTTTACAAGTGGGCGCGGATGGCCAAATTCGAAACTATGAGGAATAGCGAAAAGTACTCAAAGGAGTCTCGTGCTCGATTTTGATAAAAATTAGAACTGCATCATTGGAATTTTGAAAAATCAATATTTCTAGCCAGGAATCGAAGCCATTGATTTTAATAATAAAAACACACACACTGTATTGTTACACCATTCGATAGAGTCCCTAATAAAGATCAAATAATAATAATAGATCAGATAATCATTTCATGACACCTTAAAATTCTCCGTTTTTCAATTGTAATGTATTTATTTTGGAAAATTCATTGTGTATCAAAAAATCGCAAAGAATATGCGTAATATGGAAGGAGTGATGGGACTATGGAGTTTCTTGAGGATGCGTGAACGTGCGTGATCCATCGCCGCCCGTTCGATGTCCACCGCGCACAGGATGGATGGAAACCAGCACTTGATGTGATTTTTTGCTCCGTTGGTGTAATTGCTGAATGGCGTTCCAGTGTGAGGATAAATGAATAAATAAATAAATTAATTAATTCTGGGAAGTAATCGGGCTCGATTTTGGTGAAAACTAATTCATCGAAATCGAGCCCGAGACTCCTTTGAGTACTTTTCGCTATTTCTCATAGTTTCCGGATTTGTTCATCCACGCCCACTTGAAAAATTCACCCAGTATATTTTAGTGGTATAGATTGTATATTGTATTTAATTTTTTTTATAAGCATGTAGGTAATAATATATATACAAAAAAAGTCCGGCTCGCATTTGCCGATTTTTTCAATTTTTGTTTCACACATGCACTATACAAATTGAAAAATGTAAATCTATGAAGCCTAGCGCACACCGATACTGAATAAATAAAAAATACCGGAGTTCAATTTCACCGATTAAAAAAAAAGTGTTAACACTCAACGTAGTGGTTACAAATCAAATTATCTTGGCCACCAATGGTTGTTAATATACTTTCAGTGTTTTTGAATTGATGCTTTATTTACAAGCTGAAATATTTCAGATAAAAACGATGCACTATCCATATTCAAACTAATATTACAAATGCGTAAGGAACTCTGTCTGTCTTTTAATTTCACGCCTAAACGGGTGGATGGATGGGACATTTCCAGCCGTTTCATTTTTATCTAAAGGCAAATCCGATGCACCGCCATCTAAAACTATTTCCAATGGCACATTACGTACTGTTTCTCAAACATTTTTTCCTTAACAAAATTAAGTTTTCCTATCCCAAGAACCCAAAACAGTCTATTATTGTCCTTCTTTATTTCAACATCAACATGGATATCTAAAGCTCTAAAATAAGAAAAGATTAAGAGATAAGATCCCATAGCCCGGGGCTATTTTGTGCCGCGCTAGTCGCTACAACGATGCGTCCAAGTATCCATTTTGCTGCGAAACATAAATTTTTATGTTTCTCATAGTTATAAAAATATATTCAGGGCTCTTTTCATTTTATAAGTGAAAAAAGAAACTGTTGGGACAAGGTTATGTTGTTTAGATTTTAGTTTTGCTGTGTTTCGACTCCGGCGCGGTAAACGAGACACAATAGACGTTTTATAGTTATGACGGCTATTAGCCGTTTGGTGCCCTTGAAAGTGTTAAAGAAAAAAAGAAAACTTGTTTATTTTGCAGAAACTAAACGCACATTACAAAAAAAAAGAATGAAATATAAACATACAAAGTAGTTAAAAGCCTCGTACTCAGGCATATAAAAAGTTGTCAATTTTGTCCATTCCTTGACTTGGGCCAGGGACCAAAGACAACATATAATATGAATAAGTAGGTGTTATGGAAATATTTGGCGAAATTTTGGGCTAACAAGATCTAAAATATAGTCGCGACACGAAAAAGAAGACGTAAATATTTTAAAAGTAATAAATCCTTTACACAGGTTGCAATTGCTTTCAAAGCGCTCGTATTTCTACGACTTCAACTCTTTTAACAGAATTGACATAAGCTCATATTTTTTTCACTTTTCCAATATTTTAAGGGTTCCGTACCTCATATGGAAAATGAAACCATAAGATCACTTAGTTGTTCGTCTGTCTATGCGCCTGCCAATATTTTTTTTTCTCAGGAACGCGTGGAGTTATCAAGTTGAAATTAATTTCAAATACTCAAGGCTGCAATCCCTTGAAGCAGTGAAAAAAAAAATCAAAATTTTAAGTCAACGCAATCAAAAGGTACGGGCGTTTATGTTCCGTTTATGCTGCATATTTTGACACTCGCAAGTGAATCAAAACCTATAGGGCTCCCGTTGACCTAGAATCATGAAATTTAGCAAGAAGCAATGTCATATAGCACAAGCAAAGGACAAAATCTGAAAACTGTAAAGTCACATACCTAGAAATTTTTACGGAACCGCCGACCGTTTTTTTATCACTGATGTCACTTTTTCTAGGTTCTCAGACCATAATCATTAAAATATTATGCCTCGTTGGTCTCGTAATCGCAAACGCTACCGGTGGGCATGAGGTCTAGCACCCTAATTGCGTAACACACTATTACTCTCAATTTGAAGCATATTGTTAATCCATTGCTCCATATGTTCGAAAAATGTGTCTGCTCAACAACGTAAATAACGCAATGAATGTTGTTGAACTGTCAAAATGAAACCCATTGCTACTGATAGCGTTACGCAATTACCTGCTGGTGGATGTGACGCAGAATTTCCCCCAACTTGTTCTTTTTTGTGTTTGTGTTCTTCTCTGCGTTCATGTTTACCACAAATAAAAGTATTTTGTTTCCTTTTAGTTTCTTTCAATTTACGGGTCGAGCAAAAAATTGTTGGGCTTTTCTAGGAGGCCTGTGTCCCAGCAGTGGGAATATTGTAGGCTAAGTATGATGAAATCATATTCCACATTACGTAACTAGTGAAATATGGGTGTATTGTAGATACACCTCCACCTAACTCTTCGCGAAATAATGGCGTTGTTTATGTTGTGTTATTTTAATAACAGGGTGCGTAATAGGGTGTTTCCGAGATAAGATTTCAGGGCAAAAGCCGTTACTATGATAAACAGGGAAGAGTCATTTTCCTAGATTAAAACCCCACAAAATAGTAATGTTTTGGCAACTAAAATACAAGCTTTGAAACTATATAAAATTATTAATATAGTTATCATAAAAAATATTATTAAAATCTCGATCAAGGTTGTAAATGTTTACTTGGTCAATCCCTAGTATCAGTAGTGCTATTTTGTAAAAATCTCACCGTGATAACTTGGGTGAAGTGAGCTTAAAGTGAGCAGACATTAGTGTCAATCCCTAGCATCAAATAGAATGACAGCTCACTTCACTTAACTTCTCACGTTGAGATTCTAACAGAATCGACCGGCTGTTATCAAATAATGAAATGTACACTATCTGTTACTGAAGATTGACACCCAGGTGGGATGATGCTGACAGCTCACTCCACGCTCATTTCACCTCAGTTTCACGATGAGATGGTTACAGAATCGCACTGCTGGTGCACCTTATATAATAACCATAGTATTTTAAGGCGTAATTTCTTTAAAAGATTTCTGAGTGTCGTCGAGATAGCACAGCCTTCATTATGCTGAACAAACTGAAATAAGTCAATGCTGAAACTTAATTAAGATTATAATTATGATTTTAATCTTGTATTTAACGTTAAAATAGTTTCTGGGTAGATTCACATAATATTATAAGCTAACATTGGTTCGTTGATTCTGCGCCAAAGCGAGCGCCATAGTTGGGAAAAGACTAGGCAGATGATGATGCATACACACGTCACGTTCCAGTATAAAACTAATTTACATCCGTTACCTCACACATCTGGTCCAGTTGAAAAGCAGCGCCAGGCACCAGTTGTCTGGCATTTTTGCAGAACTGGCCCTTTTTGGCGCTGCCGTGAGGCACACTTTCCTGTTTAATTTCTTCGGTCCTTACACTTTTTATTTGATTTTTATTTGTTTTTTATCTGATGTATGTCTCAGGTGTACTGTGTGTCTTATAGTCTGTGCTAAATAAATGTATTTTCTTCTTTCTTTCATTCAACTAATCTACCTTTTACATTACTGAGGATCCGAGGGTATTTTGTTGGTCATTATTGAGCTCATTATACATACTCAGAGTTTAATTTTCCCACTGCTGGGACTCAGACCTCCTCTCTGTGAGAGGGAGTGGGCCGTAATCCACCACGCAGGCTTAGTGCGGGTTGGTAGATGTCACATGTCTTCGAATGTTTGGTTCTAGGACATGCTTGTTTTCTCACCATGTTTTCCTTCACCATTTTGAGAGCAGTTGTGATGAAAATAATGAACAGACGCCAGCACATCAAGCTACTACAATCTGTCAGATTTATTTAATAGATTTTCAACTTTGTCGCCAAAACGTAAGGTTCAAAGTTGACTGGGAAAATTTTACAGTTTCGGGTAGCTTGATGTGCTGGCGTCTGTACACAAAGTTTGGGTTTGAACCTACTACCTACGATTCGTCAGTCGCTGCCGTTTCCACTGGGCTACCACTGTTCTGAGCTCATTAGGGATAGTTAAAAGCATTAACCTCCTTTTGGGCTCCACCGCGGTCGGGTCAAAATAAAAAATCAATCGGGTTCTTATGATGAAGTGGATGATGGATCACCATTTAGATCGTTACTAAAACATCTATCGTTTTTTATAGAAATTACTACATTTTTATATTAATAAGTACCTACATATTTTATAGAAAATTTGACATAGATAAATCACAAACCAGCCGGGCAGCCGTGCGATTCTGTAACCATCTCACCGTGAAAGCTTGGGTGAAGTGAGCGTGGAGTGAGCCGTCATTCGCTAGGGATTAACACTATTAAGTGCTCACTTCACTTATTATTTCACGGTGAGATTTTTACAGAATCGACCGGCTGTTCCCAGTTATTCAAAAGATATAGATCATGACACTACCCAAGCTCAAACGAATAAAATTTTAAATTCGCAATGCACCTGCAATATTTGAGTTATAATAATCTTGCTATCCCTTTCACGGGCACTGTTAATCTGTACGAGGGAGGGAGACAGATATAAGAATATAAGCTCCGACGAATCCTGCTCAAGTGAGAGGCCACTGGAAAATAACGAGCCTCTAAATTCTCTGTGAGATGGGTTAAGCGTGATGACACACGGACAAATGCTTGGGCGTTCTGACGGTCTGTTCTGTAGAAATCTGACCGCGAAAACTTTGTGAAGTGAACTGTCAATAGTGTCTATCCCTAGCAACTGCACACTTTACCTAAGTTTTGACGGTAAGATTTTACAGAATAGACCAGCAGGACTATAATATTACATTATAATATTATACTATAATATTCAAACCGTGATGGCCTGAAAGTTTTAGGACTCATTTTTACACTATCAAATTACTTACTTTGCTAATATGACAGTTGCGAAGTAAGATTCAAAAATTAAATAAGGCGGTTTCTTTAGATCTTTAAGCCTTCGTTCGATTGTTTAAAAATGTATAATAATCCAGGCTATAATCATTGCACGACCTAGACGAGTCGATGGACACCTCATGTGTGTGCTAGAAGCTATCCAACCAATCGTTAGGCTGCGTCGAGGGCATAAAGAATCTCACATAGGTATGTGTGAAAAATATAACTCTGCCTTTACTGTCAAGCAGTTAGATGAAGAGGAAGAGGGGAGGGAGAGCAAGAGGGGTTGAGGAGGGGAGGGGTGGAAGAGAAAGAGGGAATCTTATCTCTCTTGACGATAAGACCGCCCTTTGTAAATTTTTTATATTTATGTCTGTAATTTATATGGTGTACATAATAAAGAGTATTCTATTCTGTTCTATTCCATTTCTTTTATATTTTAGCAAAGGATCTTTGAGAATAATTTCCTATGCATATTTGAGGGGAGTAGCTGTTGTGTTTATAGGCCTAGAAAATTAATTTCCAATACATCGTGAAACCACTTTCCATAAACTTTGTTTTTTTTTTTTATTTTAGCTAAAACTGCATGCCTTAGTTAAGGTAGTTAGTATAGGATCATTTTAAACTTAACATCTGTAACTTGTACCTACTTTCTGTGAAAATAAATAACTATTCTATTCTGTTCTATACGCCCAAAAAATGACTGCCATTTTCAACCTATAACAATGGAGAAAACGCAAGCCCCGACTTTATATCTACTCTCGAGACACAGAAACAGCTGTTACATCGAGATATTTTTCGCTTTCAACTAAGTTCATACCAAGCATACGTTTTACTTTCTTCTTAACAGAAAATCTGGAACATTTATCCTTCAAACTACACTCCCGTATTTCATGGTTGTAACTCATTCAAGTTTTGGCACACACCTGTTACCAAATTCCGGCGATGTGGATTTTCCATGTGAACGGATTTCGAGAATAACCGACCTCATTTGAAATATACCTCCCATATAGTAAATATTTTTGATCTCTATTAGACCGTGAGAATGTTATAAGAATATACAACGTGTAATGTTAAATGCGCAAAACCTGAAAATAGTTTGATCAGAATAACGAGCAGAATTGATTGAACCACTTTTTAATATAGGTCACAATTTAACAAAAATCTTCATTAAAAACGTTGCCGTGTCTATTTATTAATAGTCAAGCAAGCCAATGTCAGCGCGGCGCAGCGGCCCGGTGACGACTCCTCCCTCGGTAAAGCGTCGTCGCAGACGCAAGAAACGATCAGAATGGCCAGTAAAACTAAAACAGCACATAAAACCTTTACATTTTTTTTAATGACTTATTTTCTTACTGAAATAGGTCAATTGAATTAAAAATCAGTTGGGGTGTCTGAGGTTTTGCGCATTTAACGTTACATGTTGTCTATTCAAATTCAAAATTCAAAGTTAGTACTTGTCAACCCATGCTTTCAACCAAACACATATGTGTGTTATGCCGTTACCATATTGTTTTTGGTTCTTATTTTAAATTAAAGAGGTTCCCCCTTAACTTTACCCCTTTGACTTTAGCTTATGCCCGTGAATTCGTCCGCGTGAAATGTTTTGTTTCTATGACCCACACCGTCGCATTTTTATCATTTGCATCGCCCGCCCGCGCTGCTACTTTGATTTCGCTTAACGTTCTTTTTGACGTTTTCTTTTGCTTGGTTCCTAAGAGTCCCAGCATAATGTTAAATTGCCATTTTTTATCAAATAACTTCTCCCGCTCAAGGCGGAGCGGGAGGGCGTGTCAGACTTTTACTGAATAAAACCCACCCGTTTTCCTTCAGTTGCCTGTGTCAAGGGCCACGGTAACTCTTTCGAACAACCCGCGACCCTGGCAAGTATCGGACCCCGTCAGTTACTGCTGACATCTCTTTGAGGCGCGCGTGGAACACAACGCGCCGTCGACCCGGGCCTGGTCCTTACCGGACGGCGAACTGCCCAATGCTCGCCGTCCGATTGCCTATAGCTTTCCTCGAAAATTGGGCTATTGTATGGATACATATATTTTTTTCAAATCAAGCCGGTAGTTCCAGAGATTAGCGCGTTCAAACAAACAAACAAAAAAGACAGACAAACTCTATTATATTATTAATTTAATAGTATAGATGATCTCTACAATCCTTGTAATTACGATACCATAAAACACAAAATTTGTGATTTAACCTCCTAATTTTGCAAAACGCAGCTTGTGCCCTACGGGGTTATAACCACACCATAACTTGCCTTGCGCATAACCGGGTAGAATAGAATAGAATACTCTTTATTATGTACACCATATAGATTACAGATAAATATAGAAATTTCACAAAGGGCGGTCTTATCGCTAAGAGCTATCTTTTAAAGACAACCTTTGCCTTTTTCCTTTGCTTTACCTGGTAGGTTATACGCAAGGCAGATCAAGGTGACAGTAATAATTGCATCGCATTGGTACAAAATCCCTTTATACTTTAGTATAGTATATACATGGTGGCAAGTATATTAACGCGCAAGTCGTTACCATGGATTCAATACATGATATTCTGTTGTTGTTCTCTCAGTGAATTCACAAGAATCCATTGTTTATAATTAGTTGTAGATGCTAGTATAGATTAAGTTATTATCAAGCGCATTTATTGCATCGGGTTATCCTGTAACGGTAGATGTAAGTAGATAAAAGTAGATGACGGCGTGGTTGGCGCAGTGGTTAAGCGATTGACTGCTGCGCTGCGTGTCTCGGGTTGGATTCCCGCACGGAACAAATTTGTATGACCTACAAGTAGTTATTCCGGGTCTGGCTGTTTGTGTACGTGAGTTTAAATGTTTGTAAACGCACACACAGTACAGGAGAAAATCATAGTGTGGGGCAAAGTTTATTTAAAAAAAAAATGTTTTTTGTTTTGTATTTTCTGGTGTACAATAAAGTATAATATAAATAGATAAATGATTTTCGAGCCCCTAAGTTGAATTTTATGTATTTAAAAAAATCAGTTCATTCATACCCTTAGACCACGTAGCATTCGTCGCATTTGTGGGAAACAGCAGATTTTTGCTGCATCTCTTGCATGGTAACAGTTTACGCGTTGATCTTCCTCACCCTTTATGGTGTGTACCTCCCAGCATCTATCAATCCACTTCCCCATATCAAATAAGACACGTGTAACCCAATATACCCAAGTAAACAAATGACAACCAATATATTTAGAAATCAAATGCCAACAAAAAGACGATTGCCTCATCAATAAATCTACTTCCTGAAATCAAAATACTTCAATGATCCAAGATCACAAGGCAAATGATTAGGAACCAATATGTATCTCGTACCGAACACGATTGGAATCAAAGTAACTCCCGTCTGCAAAGGAGTAATTTTCGATGGCAGAAATGAGGGTTGCTCAGAAAATTGGGTCTTTACTTTTGACACAAGAAACACCTTTGTGGATAGCGAGACAATACGAATCGTGTTAAAAATTGTGAAAACGCGACTCGGTCTTGTAAGACGAAAGGAGGAAAAATTTGGATGTATTTGAGTATCTTACTTTCCTCAATACTGTTTCCATATTTTTTGTTGGGATGCTCTTTCAAGATGCTTTGGAGCCTTGGAACTACTTATTTTTTTCCACAATCTGTTGTCCATAAATAGCGTTTCTTTTTAATCAATCTCATCTTGACGTTGACTGTGGCTATTTTCAGATTTCGCTTTAGCTGAAGAAAATGATAGGATCTCTTGCAAGAAAACCAATGAATGTTAATTTTGCCATGTAACTTTCGTTAACAAAATAACTCCGCGAAATGATGATAAATTATTGTTAGAGATGTTTTTGAAATAATTATATCATGATGGAGATAAGAGGGCATGTCCTAGAAGGACATTATAGTCACCTTTTTGGTGATGTTCCTTACAAAGGTGCGTAGCACTCGCAAGCGGGGTGCATGTAAGAACAGCCGGTCGATTCTGGAAAAATCTCACCATGATAACTAAGGTGAAGTGAGCTTAGAGTGAGCTGTAAGTCATGCTGATGCTAGGGATTGACACTATTGATGACTCACTCCACGCTCACTTCACCCAAGTTTTCACGGTGAGATGGTTACAGAATTGCACGGCTAATGTATGAACGTAACGTATGTACTCATATCTAGGCGTGCGTTTATATATCTTGATGACTTCAAAGTTTTGGAAAACAGAGCCAACTTACAACAAACAGTATTTCATACATTTGTGACTATCCAAATTCTACGGTACGGCATCGACGCGCAATCTGATCCATAGATGAAGTACAGACGCCAGCACATCAAGCTACTACAGTCTGTCAAATTTCTTTAATAGATTTTGAACTTTATTACTAAAGCATAAGGTTCCACGTTGATTGGAAAAAAATGACAGTTTCGGGTAGCTGGATGTGCTGGCGTCTGTACATGATTCTGCACCCAGGCGATGAAGTTTGTCGTCGGTTATAAAAAACAAAAACTGCTGTTTCCTACAAAAATTCAATACCTACGCGGTCAAAGTGTATGGTACGGCAGATTTTATAACAGGTTGTGCCGTTAATGTCACCGCCATACAGCTTATTTTTACCAAATAAATGCGTCGTCTCTTTTTTCACAAGTCAAGTATATTCGAATGAATTCTAAAACTATTTCAATTTACCTAGAAATGTACTTACTTAGTCCAAAATGGTCTCAGTACAGTATTAGTGGCTCTTAAGAGCTCTCAAGATCAAAATTATCCTAGAACGGGACCCTAATGCGCTCTCGAGTATTATATCAAGTCGTTCTATGCTGAGGCTCGAATTTATTACGATAAATTCAATATTTCGTTTTCACAATAGAATATCAGCCCAATACGTTCTCACTGCTGGGACAAAGTCCTCCTCTCTGTGAAAGGGATCTAGCCGTAATCCACTACGCAGGCCCAGTGCAGGATGATAGATGTCAAGTGTCTTCGAGTTTTTGGTTCAAGGATATGCCGGTTTCCTCACGACGTTTTCCTTCACCGTTTTGATAGCAGGGGTAATTATTTAGACACACTAAAGCGCTTGTCTGGGTTCGAATCTACGACCTTACAACTCGTAAGTCGCAGCCGTTTCATACTCCTCTCCCGTTTTCACTGCTATTTCGTTTTTACAGTAAAAAAAAGAAAATCAAGAGTTATTTATTTAAAGTAGGCTCAGAATCAGCACTTTTTGAACGTCAACATTACATAAAATAGTCCCCCAAAACGCTCACCCTTCACCACATCTTAGTGCTTTATCTGGGAAGAAGTGGCACAATTATCTCCCCAGCAGAGCATTGGAGACGGATGGTATACTGGGAGACTTTACAGAACCGGCAAATTATATTTTTATTCGAAATTTGCGTTTTGTATTAGATACCTATCATTATCTACCGAGCTTTGTTCTAACTATGTTGGGGTCAGCTCCCAGTCTAACTGGATGCAGCTGAATACCAGTATTTAACATGGACCGACTACCTATCTAACCTCCATAACCCAGTTACTGGGTAATACGATACCCCTTGGTAAGACTGGCTGTCAGACTTTCGGGCTTCTGACGACTCTAACGACTGCCAAAGATCTACGATTAGATAGATTTTTATTTGTATTATAATTGTTGATTTCTTATTGGAACAGTATAACAGTTTTCTGATTACCAATCAGCTATTTGGAAAGACTTCAAGATTTAAATCAACGCGCACAGCTTCCATCCGACAATCCAAAAAGCAAAGAAGTAATACTAACTGTTGCAAAAACCACCGCGAAGAAATACTTCTAGCAACTTTTGCAAAATCACAAAGGTACCCCACTTATCCAACTCAAAACGTGTCACCCCGTTACCCTGAGGGGTAACTTTGGAGATAGCAGTCACGTTATGTATAGCAAAGATACATAAAAAAGGCAACATGCACTACTTTTACCATTATTTTACGAGCCCAAGTCAGCGTGAAACATAAAACCCTACGTGGGCTATACAGATACAAATAAGCAAGAAAGACATTAGAGTTTACGATAATAGTGTTCTTACAAGCTGTATGCCTCAGCCAAAACCTCGCCGGAAAAGGAAAATTACAAGTCCGTGAAAAAATTAGACACTCGTTTTGCCTTATCTACTACATATCGTTTTAATACCGTTTTAGTAAAGTAAGTCTCTTCACGACTAGATACATTTTGCTCTTTCTCTCTAAAGTATATTAATCATGACTGACATGACATATTCAAAGAACTCATAAAACCCTTTTTTCTGTACCGTTCCGGGTTCCGTACCCAAAGGGTACCGACGGAACCCTATCACTAAGCCTCCTGTAGCGGGCTGTATCTCATAAACCATAATAGGTACACAGTTGAGATTATCACAGAGTGTGTATTTCTATTGCTGCTTTAATAAAAAAATTAAATACAGTAAAAAATTAAAAGGATCTCCCTTTAATTTTTAATAATTCATACAAGCGCATTTTTTTTTATTAACTTAACAAATTAATGCACTACCTACTTGCTAATATGACTTGTAGAACGCCTGTCAGATGGAGCAATCTATAAAAAA
This sequence comes from Eremobia ochroleuca, assembly GCA_949629135.1. NCBI lineage: Eukaryota > Metazoa > Arthropoda > Insecta > Lepidoptera > Noctuidae > Eremobia > Eremobia ochroleuca. Next base: position 6,380,213 of record OX451408.1, read on the forward strand.
GCCAAAATGAATGGCTTGACTATTCATTCTGTCTTTAAATACAAGGTGTAACTTAAATAACGCACAACCTCTTAAGGGGTCATTGTACTCATCATTATGAACAACTTTTACTATGGGACCAAACCAGAAATCGCGAAAAAAGAATCAGCTGTTCCCTACATTTTGACGAGTTATGTGAACATAAATGTAGGGAACAGCTGATTTTTTTTTTCGCGATTTCGGGTTTGGTCCCATAGTAAAAGTTGTTCATAATGATGAGTACAATGACCCCTTAAGAGGTTGTGCGTTATTTAAGTTACACCTTGCAGAGCTTCTGTGACCAGCGACCATCGATTGGTTGTCATCAGAAAATATCGTACAAATATCGTCCCCCAAAATCACAACATCCCAAGTAGAAAATTATGTAGATATTTTAAAGCAAAAACGACAATGCAAAAAATGCAGTAATGCGCCTAGGGTGCCGCTGGGGCTACCACGGTTTTGCAGCGTTTCTACGATATTCGCGCAGGCGCAAACCGATGACTTTTATGCTATTACTAGGAAGCGGAGCGCCTCGCTCCTAAGTCCCTTCCGACGCAGCACTAACAGTATCCTGAGCGTATTTTCCGAGCGGTAGAACTCGGTGGTGTTGGAGAGGTGGATTCACCTGCATGCCAGTTCGTCACGTGATTAAAACAACGCGTAATTAAACTAGCTGCGCCCCGCAGTTTCACCCGCATAAGTCTCGATCCCGTAGGAATATCGGGATAGAAAGTATTCTATGTGTTCTACTATCTGTGTGCCAAATTTCATCAAAATTGGTCCAGCCGTTTGAGCGTGAAGAAGTAACAAACATACACACGCACACACACAAATTTTCGCCTTCATAATATTGGTGTGATGTAATCAATTGAATATTTAACCTTATAACTATGATTGTACTTTAACTTAAATTTATTTTTAATGCAACGGTTTTAATGTGTAATGTTTAATGTATATTTCTATATGATTTGTAGTGTTTAATATGGGAATAATTTCCTGAAATAAATGATGATCATTATTATTGTGATGACCGCAGAGGCGGAATAGCGACACTCGCGCGTGTTCTTTTTCATTACTTTCTTCAACATTTCTTTCAAGTAAAATTCTGAAGTTGCAACCGGACATATGAAAAGAAGTGTAGGCGGGAGGATGATAGTACTGGACGATATTAAAGACGCTTTGAGTGAAGCACATGGAGGTTAAGAGGGGCTTATACTCGGGAGAATGTAGACTTTTACTGTAAAAGATTCTTAGCAGATACTTGGTGTAGACTTAAATTGTATAAGTTTATGTCGCTTTCTTCATAAGTACTAGCATTAGGTACAAAAAAATGCTGGTAGTGTGATTGACTACCTAGAGTTTTCTTCACTGTACGTACTAAAGTACAGTCCGTCTGCAGTTATTTTACTCCTGAATTTGCATCAGTGACAAAATTACAGTGATCTTTAACGTCATTATAATAAGGTTTCTGTCGGTTTGCTGACACTAGAAAGTCTGTCAAAATAACAGTGGTCTTTATTCTCGTTATAATAAGGCTGTTGGGTTGCTGCTGTCATAGGTAATAACGCACAACCTCTTAAGGGGTCATTGTACTCATCATTATGAACAACTTTTGCTATGGGAATCACGAAAGAAAAAATCAGCTGTTCCCTACATTTATGTTCGCATAACTCGTCAAAATGTAGGGAACAGCTGATTTCTTTTCGCAGTTTCGGGTTTGGTCCCATAGTAAAAGTTGTTCATAATGATGAGTACAATGACCCCTTAAGAGGCTGTGCGTTATTTAAGTTACAACTTGTATACTTGTACATAATGTAATATTTTAGTGGTATTTTGTACCTATGATTTCTTAATAAGCATATAAATAAATGAACTAAAAGTATAATATAAAATAAGTGATACAGTAGGTAACCGTATAGGCCCGCGAGGTGGATTACGGCCCACTCCCTCTCATCGAGAGGAGGCCTGTGTCCCAGCAGTGGGAAAATTATAGTCTGATCATGCTCACGTTAGTAGGTAACCTCAAGTTATCGACCATGCAATGTCACACAAATCAGACTGATAGATTTTATCGCTCGGAGGGGCTTGTGGCTAAGTAATAACAGCCGCATGGGTCGATCGATCAGGTTAAGCTACGCTTGCCGCGGTTGGTCCGTGGATGGGTGACCATCTTCATATACCACTCCGTGCCTCGGAAAGCACGTTAAGCCGTTGGTCCGGCCTGTCATTCGTGGATCTTTGACAGCCGTTACGGGTCGTCAGAAGCCTGAAAGGCTGACAACCAGTCTTACCTAGGGGTACCGTATTACCGAGTAACTGGGTTGTGGAGGTCAGATAGGCAGTTGCTCCACGTAAAATACTTGTATTCAGCTGCATCCGGTTAGACTGGAAACCGACCCCAACATAGTTGGGAAAAGGCTAGGCAGATGATGAGATTTTATCGCTCAAAAACACCAATAAATTCCTTTACAAAACTCTTCAAGGTTCTTTTATAGCCCACACATTTATGTCTAACTTCCGTCGAAAACCAACAACTTGGTGGTACATAACGGTAACAAACAACCACTTATTCAACATTACAGTCACGTAACTGAATGAAAAACAAGATTTACCCACCGATAGGAACGACTCAACGTTTTCTTAAAAGGAAGCAGTAAAAGAAATCTTACTTCCGCGCTCAGAGACGGTTCTGATTAAATATAAATTAAAATGCTGTAACTGACGTACTCAAAGACGACACTTGAAGTTAATCAAGCATTGACTTTAATTGAGCAGCAAATCGTAGCACATTTGTCTACAGAATTGTTTTTTTTTTTTCAATCTGTCATAGTTTTGACGGACACCATTTACAAATTTACGTAACATAAAATTACGTAAACATAACATAGTATCATGATTCTTATTCTACAACGTGTAACGTTAAATGCGCAAAACCTGAAAATAGTTTGATCAGAATAACGAGCAGAATTAATTGAACCACTTTTTAATATAGGTCACATTTTTCAAAAAATCTTCATTAAAAACGTTGCCGTGTCTATTTATTAATAGGTCAAGCAAGCCAATGTCAGCGCGGCGCAGCGGCCGGTGACGACTCCTCCCTCGATAAAGCGTCGTCGCAGACGCAAGAAACGATCAGAATGACCAGTAAAACTAAATCAGCACATAAAACCTTTACAATTTTTTTAATGACTTATTTTCTCTCTGAAATAGGTCAATTGAATTAAAAATCAGTAGGGGTGTCTGAGGTTTTGCTCATTTAACGTTACACGTTGTATAAGGGCTAACCCTTATAGAATAAGAGGCCGAAGCACCTGTAGTGCGTGTCTACTTCGCCAATTAGGTATGTTTTTGCCCCAGGTAATAGCGGGTGAGCTTACAATGCCATCAACCGGGCAACCAGCCTCCGGGCTGCTAGTAACAAATTCCTGATGGAAAAACCCAATTACACTTTTCCCAATCTGGCAATCAAACCCTGGACCTCACCCTCAGCAGTAATTCTTAAAACCGCTAGACCAACGAGGCAGTCCGATAGTCAAATAATAATATAATATAATATTCCACAACTTTCACACAACGCCATCTAGTCCCAAACTAAGCAGAGCTTGTGCTATGAGTACTAGACAACTGATAAACATACATATATATTTCTAAATACATACACATTACAGATAAATTACACTCAGACAAAGAACAAAATAATGATCGTGCTCATCACACAAACATTTGTCCTGGGTGGGAATCGAACCCATGACCTTGTGTATAGTAGTCAGGGCCACTGACCACTGGCCAAACAGGCCTGTTAAATAAAGACTCTGAGTACTTATCAAGGTTAATAGAATTTATTTTTAATGAATATTGCGATGTCTTTTTTTGAATTACGCGACCGATGTCTTCTTTGCGGTCAGTTTGATTTCCCGGGGGAGCTTGTTCTCTTTGTTGGTATGTTTTCGTGTTCCTGTGAAGGCAGGAAATTTTTACAGATTTTTTTTTCTTTTGGCAGCCTTATTGAGGTTTGGAATTGCTTGAAGGTCATTGTCTATTGTCTAAGGCGAATGAAAATATATTTTCATTCATTGGTATTTTGAGCATAAGTGATCGATTTTTCGTTCCAATAGATTCAATTACAGGCAGTTATGAATTAACTAACAATTCAGCTGTAAGTAGATGGTGATTATGTAATTTTATCTTACAAGGAAACCTCGCGAGGTTTTCCTCACCGATTTAGTTGCGGCTTTACTATAATAATCTACATGAAAAATTATGAGATACGTATTTTTTCTTTTTTGCTAACAAACGTTTTAAAGGGGTGAAAACCACCCTCAAAGTTCGTACCCCAAAATGAAGGTTTGCAGTTTTCACATATTTCTAATAATTTTTTTCCAAAATGACCTTAACCATTAAAAAGAGCACAAAAAATTATGAAAAATACCTTTATTCACATATTTATAAAAATTGTGGATATACAATTTTTTTTTAATTAAAAACAACAAAAAATTCATAACTCAAAAACTATTTATAATTTTTTAATGGGACCAATTTTAAGTCTTATAAATATGTACGAACTTTGAGGGTGATTTTCACCCCTTTAAAACGTTTGTTAGCAAAAAAAAAATACGAATCTCATAATTTTCCATGTAGATTATTATAGTAAAGCCGCAACTAAATCGGTGAGGGACACCTCGCGAGGTTTCCTTGTTAGCAATCGTTTATTTAGCAGTCACAATAATCTACGTACCTACATATTATAGTGTCATACACTTAGTTCATCCACACTTTGCATCCAGTCTGCCCGAGCCATCTTCAGATCGCCGCTATATAATAATATGCTTTTCCACGCTGCGTGTCTATCCGTAATCTCAGAGACTCGTGTCCTTCATAAGCTGCTATCATTTTTTCTACAGATAATAGCCAATCTGCTAATTTAGCTTGCTTCCTCTTTTTTGTAAAGTCAGGAAATTTTTTCTTAAGCAAGTTTACTACACTCTTGTAAATTGTATTGGTAAAAATGTAATCAAAATACTTACTTTAATGTATCTACTAGCGCCATCTAGTTTAATGATTTGTAGTTAATGTCATTTGAATACTTACTAAATATGTATATAATTTTCAAGTTATGAAACAACAAACTGAACTTCATAAAGTTCAAATTCCATTGCAACCAAAGACTTACGACCTTTTAGTTACAAATGGTCACTCAAAAATCAACTTAGAATACATTTTACTAAAGTAGATATTTGAATAAGTGGCAATTGAATGGAAATTATCTGAGATTGTGAACACTGCTATAGTGTCAGTTATCAAATATTCTTTAATAATATTGTCAGTTTTGTCCGTATATTCAAATCACAACTGCCGTGCGATTCTGTAACCATCTCACCGTGAAAGCTGAGCGTGGAGTGAGCTGTCGTTCGTTAGGGATCAACACTATTAAGTGCTCACTTCACTTATGATTTCAGGGTGAGATTTTTACAGAATCGACCGGCTGTCATTCTTTTAGTTATATGAAATGGATATAAATTGCTAATCTGACGTAGGTTTGCTTACTTTTCCCAACTGTACATCCGTGTTGAAAACAATGAAAGCACTGTCATAATATATCTATAGAGTGCTGAAATATATTCATATTAGGCGACAAATAAATGCATAACAGGCCCACAAAATGGGATTTGATTTACGAGTTTTATGCATGACCACGTATGTTATGATTTATACTTACGTAATTAAATGGCTAGGGCCGATTTAATGGCTTGCAAGTTCAGTGAATCCGTCCATCTAGCTGGGGGGCATCCCACACTACGCTTGCCACTCTCCACTCCAGGACTCGTCTGCCAGAAGGTGGCTGGGGTAGACTGGATGCGGAAGGCGGAGGACAGGGTGTTGTGGCGTAGTCTGGGAGAGGCCTATGTCCAGCAGTGGACTGCGATAGGCTGAGTTGAAGTTCAGTGAATAGAACAACCCAATATAATACAATACCCTGCAACTATAGTGCAGTTTATATTATAACAAACAGTAGGAGACACTGGAGATACTAAAGTTTCTTCAATCTTCTTCTCCTTCGTGTTACACGGCTATTTCTCGTATCGTCCACTTTCCCAAAACGACCACAAATCTACGATGCCCAAAAAGTCCACCTCCCATAACGTCAACTCTCAAAACTTCCAAATAGGTTTCTTTTTTATCAAAGCGTTACTGGTTCCAGTCCCGAACAAGACAAATGGGAAGTGGACTTTTTGGGCATTGTAGATTTGTGGTCGTTTTGGGATGTGGGCGAAAGGGGAAATAGCCGCTGGCACGACTGGATTTTATATCTTGTTGACCAAAAACTTTGTCTTCAGTGGCAGCACAGATGTCGCTTTTACTGCATGTTTTGGGACACAGAGGACAGGCTAGGAGGTGGAGCATGGTTTGCGACATGCTCAAAATCAAAATATTTTGTTTCACATAAGCCTACATGGGCACTTATGAAACGTCAGAAGCTAGGTGCACGGTTCCAATTGGTCGTTTCCTACGGAAAAGAGCCGGCAAGAAACACAACGGCTCCACAATCACACCCTGGTGCCGTCCCGTCAAGGTAGCCTCACTTTACTAGGTTGGACTTACATCTTCCCATTTGTGTCCGGAGACGGTTCAGGGACTTCCAAGTGGACCACGGAAGGTTACACCCTGCAGGGAGATTCTCATTTGGTAGTTTGTTCAATAAAATAGAGGTTGAATGATTCAATTTCAGAAATAAAATGACAATAAAATGAAAATGTTTATTGAGAATGGAAATGTTTATTTAGGTTTACTTTACATTGTCAACCCCAAACACATTGGGCAGAAGAACGATGAAGAGTTATTCAGTTTAACTTTTTGAATGTCTTAAGTTACATAGTTCGACATAAGCAATTGCCTTTCTATTGTGTCTTTAATTACGGCATTCGATGAGTTAATCTAACTGCAGGGCTAAGAAAAAGGGAGAGGCAGACCTCTCCCTTTACACTTTGTGTTATCCTCAAAATCAAAATCAAAGTACTTACTAGTGTGATTTTTGCTGATGATCTACTGTAGGTCTTATAGTTAGGTTGTGGTATTTCACCCATATATGGACATACACTATTTATTGTGGAAGTGACTTAGACTCTGCATAACACACGCTCGAGGAGTACTCTGCGTGGGCCTCTGAGTGGCAAGTTTTGGTCGCCAGGATCGGGCGAGACCTTTCTCTGCCAGCAGCAGTGAGGGCTATGCTGACGGAGACAGAAAACTGGAGGGAAGTGATACCGTGATGGTCTAGAAGAAGGCTGCCGAGCGGGATCGTAATAGAAAATTTTACTCGAAGAAGAAGGCGTCGAGGAGGCAACCGCCTCGACGTCTAACACGCCGAAACCCCACTTGCATCACTCAATCCAGGCGGGACTTTGGAATCGCGGGCGATCAGAGTGGGGACTCTGATTGCCCACCGAGTGATTTCAGGTAATGCGGTGGCACTGTGATCACGTGCTCAGAGGCTCAGTGGAGAACCCTTTATAGTCTCCCCAGAGACGTGCCCTAATAGTCGTTGCACTGAAGGGGTTCCGGATTGGTTTATTAAGAAGTAACGGGACCCCCTCCATGTGCTGATGGTGATCACCGGGGTGGTTTTAGTGAGGTAAAAATCCCATACTACCTGGTCTTTAATTAGCAAATATTTCAATTTAGAATACAATCAATTATTAAAATAAATATTCAGAACACAATGAATAAGTCAAGTTTTTGAATTTTCAAGCATATAAATACATTCGTCAATGGTATAGTAGCTGTTGGGGTTATGTGTGTCTTGATGTGTGCGGGACGCAGCGGGTCTTTCCAATGATGATCTTTATTTATTTACTGTGACTCGATTTATTGGTATATCAAATTTACAAAAATATATTTGCAACGTATAAGGACGACGCGAACGCGCGGCTGTCCAGAGACCTCGAAAAAGACCAGTGTGTCTTTCGGAAACGGATGTGGCAGCCGTCATGGCGCTGCGACGAGGGGGGCGCGCTCAGCGGGTGCGGAGCGCGCGACAGATGATTAAGGCCAGAGTTGCCCGTTGCGGTGAATAGATGGCGCCAACAGTCGCTTCTTAACATGCCGGCAGCCTTGGAAGAACCGTTCCAACACGAAGAACACGATCATGATGTAGGTAGCGGGCAGATCTTTGAGAAGGCCCGCCGGATGGTGCCCGTGGCTGTACGGATGTCAGCGACGCGGGAAATTCCGTCCTTACCAGGGAACACTTGCGTGACTCGCCCCAATTTCCACTTGAAAGGAGGAAGCCTATCCTCTTTGATAAGGACGAGGCTGTCTTGAGCGATGTCTTCATTGCCAGTCTTCCATTTCGTACGTTGCTGGAGTTCGGACACATACTCCTTGGACCAGCGTTGCCAGAAATGTTGCCTCAGTAGTTCCACTCGAGCATAGCGCCCTAGTTGTGTAGGCGTGTTGGTCGTCAGGTCTTCGCAGGCTGGCGCGGTCAGCGGTCGGCCGATCAAAAAGTGAGCTGGAGTCAGAGGAAGGTAATCGGTCGGGTCGGAGGAGAGTGGGGACAAAGGACGGGAGTTGAGGACGGATTCAATTTGAGTTAACACAGTTTCAAATTCCTCGCGTGTCAACCGCGCGTCACCCAGTACACGCCGCAGATGGTACTTGCAGGACTTGACTCCTGCCTCCCACAACCCGCCAAAATGAGGACTATAAGGGGGTATGAACGTTAGACGAATTTGATTTTGATTAGTAAAATCTACGATATCATTCGAATTTTCAAAAATTACTGCTAATTCTTTTTCAGCACCCACAAAATTCTTTCCATTGTCTGAAAAGATTTGATACGGCTTACCGCGACGTGATATAAAGCGTTTCAAAGCTAAGATATAATCTTGTGTGGATAAGCTACCAACTAACTCCAAATGTATGGCTCGAGTGGTAAAGCAAATAAACAAACAAATGTATGCTTTTATTAACTTGGCACCTCTGCCTTTGCGGTCCGATATGAGCAATGGCCCTGCGTAGTCAACGCCGCATTGCATAAAAGGAAAGTTTGGCTTCAATCTTTCGGATGGTAAATTACCCATAATCGGGGTCAATGTCCTACCTTTCATACGTGTGCATGTAACGCAGTTATGTACTACCTGCCTAGCCAAATTTCGAGCTCCCAGTATCCACCATCGTTCACGCATGGAATACACTAGAAGCTGAGGTCCTGCGTGAAGTAATTTTTTATGTTCGTATTCACACAACAACCTGGTAAAACGATGTTTACTACTCAGCAATATCGGGTGTTTCTTATCAAAACCAAAATCAACCGCGTTGTTTAACCTACCACCTACACGAACAATATTTAATTTATCTAAAAATGTATTTAAACCCGCTATTTTATTAAATAATTTATTTTTATGGTTTAACGGTATATTATTTTTAAGATTGTAGTATTCATCACTAAACGACTGTTGTTGAACTAATTGAGTCAACACAGTAAGTGACTGTTGTAGTTCGCTTACTGATAACGAACCGGTTTTACGGATTCGACCGTCGTCGCCGGGAGTGAGCGCACGCACATTACTTATGAATCGCAACATATAAGCACAAGCCCGTTGTAAACGATTAAACAATGAGAAGCGGTCAAAGTCAACTACTTGAAGAGACTGATTACAACTTAAATTAATTATGGTTTGTGATTTAACTTCCGGTAATTCGGTGGTTATTATTTCTTCATTATTATTCGAGAATATAAATGTGTTAGGTTCACGTAAAAACGTTGGACCGGTCCACCATATGTGATTGTTATTATATTTTAACGATTCTAAGCTAGCTCCTCTTGTTATGAGGTCAGCAGGGTTCTCGGTACCCCTAACGTGCCGCCATATGATATCGTCAGTAAGTTCGTTGATTTGTACCACACGATTTTGCACAAACGTTTTGAGTGAGTGAGGCGACATACGTAGCCATCCTTGCACTATGGTCGAATCTGTCCAAAAGTAAACCTTATCGAATGTTAAACGTAGAGAATTTTTAATCTTATTATATAACTTTGCACCTACCAGCGCGCCGCATAATTCGAGCCTAGGTATGCTTACGGTTTTAATAGGTGCTAATTTGCTTTTTGCGCACAATAGATGCACAGAGATAGGTATAGAATGCTTACAGCTATCACAGCAAGATCTGATATACGCGCAAGCACCGTACGCCTGTTGAGATGCGTCTGTAAATATATGTAGTTCTTTATATCGCGAATCGGTTGTTGTTATATAACGAGGTATTTTAATATTACGTAAAAATTGCAGACTAGAAACGAAATTAAGCCATGTATTTGCAACTTTAATGGGAACTTCTTCATCCCAATCTAGTTTTTGAAGCCATAAATTTTGCAACAATGTCTTTGCTGTGATAACTGCTGGCGCTAGCAAACCTAACGGATCATACACCTGTGAAATGATTGATAACATAACACGTTTAGTGACTATTAAATCATTTTGAGTGAATTCAGTAGTAAAATGCAATTCATCACTTTCTGTGGACCAGCCTAATCCTAATGTTTTAGATAAATGATTGTTACCTATGTTAAGATCTTTAGTACTGTCAGGACAGACTTTGTGACTGAATGTCCACTTGTGTAACGGAAAACAACCCTGACGCAAGACTGCTGCCGTTTTATTACATAAATCGACGAGTGAGTCAAGGTCATCATCACCAGTGATCAAATCGTCGACGTAGAAATCGTCATTAATTGTTCTAGCGACCAAATCATTATCACATTCCCGTGCTAATTGTTGCAAGCATCGCATACTAAGAAAAGGCGCTGATGCAGTGCCATACGTAACAGTTAACAAAGTATATAATTTTAACGGTATATCAGGATTTTCCCTCCATAAAATTAACTGTAAGTTTTGCTGATCTGAATCAATTAAAATCTGCCTGTACATTTTTTCAACGTCAGCGCAAGCGACGTATTTATACTGTCTAAACCTCAATAAAATTGAAAAAATGTCGTTTTGTAATGGCGGACCTATGTATTGTATATCATTTAGAGATTTATTAGTAGACGTTGTTGCGCTCGCGTCAAACACAACGCGTAATTTTGTCGTGAGACTATGCTCACGATAAACACCGTGATGCGGTAATATGTAATGTGGTTTATTTAGTAAATCGGTAACATTAGATACCGGGGACATGTGACCCAATGCTTCATATTCTCGCATAAATTCACAATATAGTTGTTTATAGTGTGGTGAACGATTTAATTTTCTTTCAAGAGATAAAAACCGATTCTTTGCTGTGGTGTATGAATCACCTAACGTATCGACAGATTCCTTCAAAGGAATGCGCACGGTGAACCTACCGTGTGCATCACGCTTTGTGGTCTCTGTAAACAACGTTTCACAATAACGATCATCTTTTGATAACGCAAACGATAAATCCGGTAATTCTTCCAACTCCCAAAATTTACGCAATTGAGAATCAATGTGAACAAGATTACATTGTACTTGGTTTATTTTAAACGAATGTTTACTCCGAATAGGGCCAGAAATGATCCACCCTATTTTCGAGTCATATAACGTAGGACCCGAAGCGAGCTTTATTTTCTTATTATTTAACAAGTCCCAAAATATATCCGCGCCCAAAAGTATATCTATATCAGACGGGACACTAAACTTGGGATCTGCGAGCAACATATTTTTAGGTATACGTATGTACTCGCAATTAACGTTCAACGAAGGTAACTTTGATGTTATTCGAGGTAAAACTAAGCATTGGATATCTGTATTGAAATCACTAACTTTAGATTGTATTTTTATTTTACAGGTGTGAGAACTTTTAGAAACGCTTTGTCCTACACCTGTTATGTGAACAGTGGACTGTATAATCGGCAATTTTAAACGATTGCATAATGATTCTGTAATGAAACAATTCTGACTACCGTTGTCAAGAAGAGCCTTTACAGTGTAATATTGGCTGTCAGCATCAGGAACATCGATAAGAGCCGTCGATAACAATACCGGTTGTACCGCGGCGCTGCACGTCAGCGCATTACGCTCCGATTGAACCTGCGCATCAGCTGTTGACATAGGACGCGAACTTAACGTGGACGCGTTCATCCCATGAAGTAACGTATTATGTTTCCCTTGACATAATTTGCAAGGGCCATACGAACAATCATTTAACGAATGACTGGAACGAATACAATTTTGACATACCTTTTTATTATTAACAATTGTAAGCCTATCTTGCACCGACATATTAAGAAACTGCGCACACGAATACAGATGATGATTATTACCGCATAATTCGCAAACGCGCTTCTGTTTGTTGTTATCCGTGGTTTGTTTACCTTTGGCGACGTAAGAATGCGAGTGATGAGGTTGACTTGATGGTTTGTCTTTTTTGTGAGAACCTTTGGAATCGACATTACTTTTCTTAAAATTAACCATTGATAGCATATCTGCACGGTTTCTCAAAAACTCCATCAAATGATGTAGTTTTATTTTATCACCATTTAATTGAGACACCAGTGAACCCGTATGTGTTTCCCACTCGCGTTCGGTGGCCGGGTCTAGCTTTTCTACAACTAAATAAATGATAACGGTATCCCACGTATCAGACGGTTCGTCTAGAGATTTTAGTGCACGTAAATTTCGTAAAGTCGAATCAATAAGTTTTCTAATCTGTTCACTCGATTCATTTTGAAGCGGCTTGAATTTAAACAACGATTTCATATGATTTTGCACCAATAAACGATTGTTATGGAACCTGTTTTCCAATAAATTCCACGCGTGAAGGTAGTTTTCGCTAGTGAACTCTAATGCGCTGATAACTTGCGAAGCAGAACTGCTAAGCGATGACTTAAGATAATGGAACTTTTGTATGCTGTTTAGATCATTACGATTATGAATCATGGTAATATACGAGTTTCGATACTCAAGCCATTGATCAAATGAACCGTCAAATGCAGGTAATTTAATATCTGGTAATTTTATTGCTGAAAGATTTGGATTACTACTACCTACATTTTTAGTTTGATTGTCGTCATCGCTTATAAAACACTTCGCGGCAGCCGTAAGACGAAAATATTGCTCTTCAAACGTTTCCCGATAATCTATCTGCTGTAAATCTATTTGCTCAATTTCATCTTGTATTGAATTAAATTGTATAAACATATCAGAAATTGACTGTATTCGTAACTCAAGTTCCTTACGTGTAGCAATATTTATGGAATCTACTTGTTCTAATTTTGAAAGGAACTTCTCGAAAAGCGTCAGCCTGCCCTTTAGCGTGCTTCGGCTTCGTTTCAATTGCCCGAGCTTTAGTTTCTGATTTATTGTAAGGGGATCCTGACTAACATCCTTAAATGCTTCGTCATCACTCATTTTGGCGGTTGAGAAAGGCAAAAGTACTTACAATATTCCTGCACAGCACGTGCCCACGGCGACGCACAACTAGGCAACTGGATAACGCACGACTGAAAAACGAGAAATATCACTGGTTAATCCTTATTGCTGGAAAGAGGAGAGGATGGAACGGGATACGCTACCATTCCAGACCGTGATTCGCTACCTTTCCCACGATGCACTTCAGATCTCCTTGTGACGCCAAGATGGCTGCGTCTCGTCAGTCTCGTGTCGTTCAATTTCGGCTCGAAGGTCCAAATGTTGGGGTTATGTGTGTCTTGATGTGTGCGGGACGCAGCGGGTCTTTCCAATGATGATCTTTATTTATTTACTGTGACTCGATTTATTGGTATATCAAATTTACAAAAATATATTTGCAACGTATAAGGACGACGCGAACGCGCGGCTGTCCAGAGACCTCGAAAAAGACCAGTGTGTCTTTCGGAAACGGATGTGGCAGCCGTCATGGCGCTGCGACGAGGGGGGCGCGCTCAGCGGGTGCGGAGCGCGCGACAGATGATTAAGGCCAGAGTTGCCCGTTGCGGTGAATAGATGGCGCCAACAGTCGCTTCTTAACAGTAGCATTTTTCAATTAGAAATTATTTTGTCTCCGTTTAAATCAAGTGTCAAGTTTAAATCTTTAACGTCATTTGGTATTTTATCGAATATTTTTGGAGCCATACTGAGGATGCTTTTGTGCATAAGGGCGGTCTTTGGAGCTCTTAGACATAATTCGTGATGATAGTTTTGTCTTGTCGATCTATTACGTTGCTCTGAAGCTTTTTTGAACAGTTCACTGTTTTTCTTGACGAACAATGCGGTCTCGTATCGTTTTTGTAAAGTATGTATCACTTAACCTCAACAAATCACTTACGAGGACATTGGCGCCTGCCTGCCTTCCTCATTAAAACCTTAAAAGCGTTTGAAATAACAACCAACAGAAAACAGGTGTTCTCGTCTACGCCAACAGTGTTAGTGTTATTTGTACCAAATTTGTCCCTAGGCCATCGTTAGGACAATTCTCACGTACTTTCTTGCTTATTAAGGGCTCTTAGGACGGCCAATGTGGAAAAAATCCTTTGAATTCTATTTTCGCGGGAATAAAAAACTTTGGTTAGGTGCGGTTAGGGTTACCATTTCGAAATTTGAAACGTCCTGACAAAAAAAGAATTTCGCTATCACTAAAAATTTGCAAAAAGTCCGGACATACGGTTATTTTATCTCTGACAGCAGCAACCTTATTATAACGTAGATAAGGATCACTGTGATTTTAACAGTGATACAAAATCAGAGGTTAAAATAACTGCGAGAGGACTGTACTTTTTAATTTATCTTTATACAGTAGGTCCTCATTTAAATTTTTCTATTAAAAAAAATCCCCTTGTATCGAAAATTTCGGACAAATGACATGTCCAGGTAAATTCCAGACTATGGGGGCAATAAGCCGGACTCCCTACAGGGAGTTTATCTGGAAGCTGGACATGGCTGGACAAATTCCGGACGTGATGCCAAAAAGCCGGACATCTCCGGACAAATCCGAACGGATGTTTACCCTAGGTGCGGTCGAATTGATTCACCCGAATTTCTTAGTGGTCGTCCCACTTTCTTAAAAAGGGAACAGAATTACATTTTGATGGGTTAGTTGTTTTCATAGGGAAAAGGTTGGTTAGTTTTTACGTAGAAGTGGGTACGCCAGATGTTTACTTAAGAAGTAAAAGGACTTAGCTCAAATAAATGCGAGAGGTAGTACTTAGAACTTGCGGTGATTATGGCTGGATGGGAAAAACTGAAGGAAAATTATAGTCGATTAGGGCACTTACTAACGTGACAAAGGAGAGACAGGTGTTATTAGTTTTAATAGGTTTATGCGTATCTTTATATTTAAAATATTTATTCCTCAGTTTCCAAGATTGCACCTACTTACTACTGTTTGTCTCTGCATCAGCATCAAGTCCGCCTCTGCACTTTTATGTGCTTGAAGTACCTATTTAATAAATAAATATTAGTGATGTTACGAATGAATAAATAAATTAATACATTATTTTATTTTTAAACACAAGTGTTTTTGTAACTCGTGAGTTTTTTTCTATTTTAATTTAAAAATACTGTATCGTCATCTTCTCTCCCTCCTCATCAACCTAGCCTTTTCCCATCTATGGTGGGTTGGCTTCCAGTCTAACCACATGCAGCTGAATACCAGTATTTTACATGGAGCGACTGCCTATCTGACCTCCAGTACCCAATGACTGGGTAATACGATAACCCTTGGTAAGACTGGTTGACATACTTTCAGGCTTCTGACGACCCGTAACGACTGCCAAAGATCCACGAATGAAAGCCAGAACCAACGGTTTAACGGTGATGGTCACCCCTCTCCGGAGCAACCGTGGCAAGCTTAGCTTAAACTGATCGATCGACCCAAGCGGTTGTTTTTACTTAGCTACAAGCTCCTAGCAAAAAAAAAAGTGTATATTAATAAAACATTCTGTTAGATTTAACAAAATTGTAAATGTTTGCCCAAAAATGTCCTATCTAGGTATATCAGAGAGGTACGGGCGTATGGCGCTGCATGCTGAGATACGGTTTTTTCACAAAGTCCGGATGCAGATGCTCTCATGTTGTATTGTTTTCATTATAGTCTACATTTTTTACGCAATATGGTTGTTGGCATGTGGTTTTTATCCATTTTTATTTTCGGTGTCAATAATAAAAAAGATATAAAAATAAAAAAAATCTGCTGAATAAAGAGATTATGCATTGACTGAAATGAAGAAAAGACACGCAACTAAAAGGCTTGTAACAATTTTACAACGTAAACGCAACGCAACGCAGGGAAATGGGGAAGGGAAAAACATGTATAAAAATAATAAAATCTATTACGAGTAGATACGTGTACTAACAAAAACAAAAAAAAAGACAACGCTTAAACATTTTACTGTGGAAACAATGACCGATCATGGATAACGAATAACAGAATAAAAATAATTTAAAGCTAATTCAACCGAGCCTCATAATATCTGAGAGAAAGGAAATTGAACAACTTTTACAAAGTGTTCCCAGTTCCCAGTTACCCCTCCTAATTTCTTTATGGGGCCCATGATAACTCCGAAACATCTTGGCATTCAAAGAAATTGTACAGATGCCATTAAAGTAATTGTTTTGGGTACTTTTTCTTTTGAATTTTTGACCGCTGTGGTTTGGATAGAGTGAAAATTTGTTGTAGATACGAAAGATGGAGATAAGGGTACGAGGACGATGATAAGTTTCTACTGGGAATGGTAAACTCCGGTACAACTACCAGAATTTGCGTAATCTTCTCTGTCATGTTGGCAAAAGCCATGCAAGAATAGCTCATGAATGCGCTTTGCTGATTAGCCAATCAAAAAGATTCCTTATAAAAGATCACTTATCGATACCCTTGTTTGCACAAGTGATGACGACAAGATGATACAGTCCTTTCATAGTTATTTAACTTCTGATTTTAGATCTCTGTCAAAACCTCAGTGACTTTTATTCTCATTGTAAGGGCTCTTTCCCACGGCAAGATCCCGTTGTTTGCCGGACACTGCCAGCAGGATGCATGTGTGAATAATATTTAAACACGTACACCACTCAACGGGATCCTGCAAAAAACCGTACCTGCAAAAAACGGGATCTTGCCGTGGGAAAGGGCCCCAATAAGGTTGCTTCCAATGATCAGTCTATCAAAATCATTGTGATTTTTATTCTCGTTACAATAAGGTTCCTGTTAGGTCGCTGCTGTCAAAGGTAATGTAACTGTGAATGTACTGTAGGCAAAAGTGCCTTTCAAACACAATAAGAAGCGATGATCAACCTCCTTCAGTTGTGGCAATTCTTATTTTGTTTTTCCATTGATTAAGTTTAGCATAATAAGGTGAATAGGTACTTAAATACTCTATTTATAAGGCTACGTACGCACTGATAGGTGGCTTATTTAGCGCCAAGAGCCTAGCGAGTCACCTTGCGAGCAGAGAAGTGAAAAACGAACGCTCTAGAATTTTCGCAACCGGCCGCACTGCGCGCTTGGCGCCTTCATTAGCCACCTAGCGTGTATCGAAGGATGTCACGTCACTAGGCTCTAGGCGCTAAGCAAGCCACTTGTCAGTACGCACGTAGCCTCAGTGTGCACGTAGCCTGAGGCCATTTCGCGTATTCTTAGAAGATATTATTGTATATGAACTATGATATAATTTTACTATAGTTCACAACAAAACGTACGATCTCATTAATCAGACAGTTTTCCTAGGACTCACGCTAGACGAGAAATTACAATGGGTACCTCATAATTTAATAACCTGTCACTGCTTTCGTTTTAATTCTTTTTACCTTTTGTGGTAGACTAGTTTTATTCTAGGTGCATCGTCTTCACATATAATTATATGATTAATGTATACAAAACCTTGTAAAACATTTCAAACAAGTAACGGTGGAGTTTCTTGCCCTTTCTTCTCCATACGAAAACTACTTTTAGGAAGGGGCGACTAGAATCAATTCTATTTTATTGTAACTTTTGACGTTCAAAGTGCCTTTTATGTGCCTATTTGAAATAAATGATTCCAAAAAAAAAACTAAAAATAAAATATATATATATATTTACAACGTGTAACGTTAAATGCGCAAAACCTCAGACACCCCCACTGATTTTTAATTCAGTTGACCTATTTCAAAGAGAAGATAAGTCATTAAAAAAATTGTAAAGGTTTTATGTGCTGTTTTAGTTTTACTGGCCATTCTGATCGTTTCTTGCGTCTGCGACAACGCTTTATCGAGGGAGGAGTCGTCACCGGGCCGCTGCGCCGCGCTGACATTGGCTTGCTTGGCCTATTAATAAATAGACACGGCAATGTTTTTAATAAAGATTTTTTGAAAAATGTGAACTATACTAAAAAGTGGTTCAATTAATTCTGCTCGTTATTCTGATCAAACTAATTTCAGGTTTTGCGCATTTAACGTATAAAATTGAAAATAAAACAACAAAATACACATGACATCCAACACTTTTACATTAGCAAGCCACACAGAAGAACAAGTAATACAAGGAAAAAAACGGACTTCGGGCAGTCGGAGGCATCAGGGAGACCGTTGAAGGAATCTAAATTCATCAGCTTGTTGAGAGACTTGGCGGACGGTCGCGGGTCGCCGCCCGGACAGTTGTTGTACATCATGTTGGTGTCGCAATCCTGAGAAAGAGAATAGACGTGTGTAAGATGTTTTTTTAATCTACTTTTTTAAGTTATTGGATGGCAAACCAACCAACGGCCAACCTGAGGCCCTAGTATGAACGCGTGATGTAAACGTGACGTAAATTGTAACGATTTTTTTTTTAAGTTAGTATCAACCGTACAAAAAATATCCTATAGCATTTTGGTTTAAATTTTGCGGCCAGCACTATTACTATCACCCATAGAATAGAACAGAACAAAATAAACAAGCACAAGACTGCATATCCTGTCGTTTGCACGTTACAGGAACTGATGGACGCTAGTGATGGCGCCAAACACGTAGCCGAATTGGGCCGAGTCCATTTAGATTGTCATCGATACGCTAAGCAGAAGAAGAAGAAGAAGACAAGACAAGAGACAAGTCTTGGTTGACTTACGATAACTGTGACACTTGATTAGTTAGAAAATATTTTGGAATTGTTAAGTATGTATTACCTAGAGATAAAAATTTCCTGAGACAGGTGTTCAAGTCCATTCCTGGAAACTGCACAGGCTCGTTTCCATGAAATTGCGTTTGTTATCAAACAAAATTTCAAATGAAAACGTCGTATAAACAATACAATGCAACGAACATTTATTTTTATTTTTCAAAATACATCCCTAACATGAAGTAGGTACGCAAAGCAAAAGTGCCAGAAATTGTTCAAATTGTAGTCTCTTTTGCAACAAAATTGTAGGATATTCCAAATTCGCCAGGAATGCTGACGAGGCTCGAGGAAGGACGGCGACCGAACAAATGGGATTGTGCACGAGGGTGATGTAACCACATCGCTCATTATTAAAATGTAGGTAGATATTTAAAGGGTCAAGGACAAAGGTCAAAGCATGTGTTGGAACCCCATCGATTTTGCTATTAACATTTAACACAAGTTGATTGGCTTTTTAACATGCTTTTATTAGTTTCACCTGTAGCTATGTTTGTTTGTTTGTTTGTATGTAACTGACTAGTTTGGGCTCGATTTACCCCACTATAAGCGATCAGATTTACTTTAAACGTTGTAGACTTATCAACGACCAACGACAATTCAATATTTTGTTAAAAAAAGTTGAAAAAAAGTAAATAAAAAACAAAAACATAAAAATAGTAAAAAAAACTCGCTTTAATAGCAAATCGAACTAAAAATCAGAAAATAACTTTTAATTTAAAATTCTAAAATAAAAATAAAGTTATGAAAAGAAAATTAATTTCATTGTAAAAAAGCGTGGGGTGCTCGATATTGATTGTTGTAAATATATAATTAGTAGTTATTTGTAAACGTAAAGTTAGTATGGAAATATGATAAAAACCACCCCACGCTTTTTTACGGGCGCAGCTAGTGAAGAACAAGTTTTTACATCCCAAGATTCAAGAAAACTAAATTAAATAGTGTCATATCAATTTTCTTAACAAAATTCCAAAGATCGTTCATTCATTCAATGACTGACAACGCACAACCTAAACTACTGGGCCTAGAAGCATGACAACTCCGGTTGGACCGAGGTTGGCTGAAGCAAAGAAAACCTGTTCAGGTTGAGATTCAAAGACTACTCCGCCTTGGAGTGTAAATGTCACCACATTTACACTCCAGTGTAAATGTCACCACATTTACACTCCAGGATTGATGAGAATTCATTTCCTAAAGGAATTAAATAGGAGATGAAACTTTCTATAGAAGTTCATTATTTATGCCGATGGAAAAGCCCATCGGGCACAATAAATAGTGGTCACGCCATCTCAACGCACACCGTATAATAAATGTAGAACAAGGTAAACTTTGTTCGTAACTTCATTTACTAGTCAAACAAGAATGTAATGCATATAAAAAGTATTTTTTGTTAAATTGAAATGTGAAACATTGTAATTTTAAATGCAAATGAGTTTGAATTGTTAAATGCAGCGCTGGGACCTGCTGATGATGTTTTTGGGGATTAAATTATTAATCTTCTTTGTGTTTACTTTTGTTGGCTATGGGTTTATGTTGGGCTTATGTTGGGGTTTTATGTTAAAAATAATATAGTTTTGCCTTGGTAAATAGCATCTCGCAGATCAACCGAGGAGGTTGTGGGCTGCTTTACGCCTCCAACCAGGGCTTAAAAACAGAAAAACTAAGCGACTTTGCGCTAAGGGTTCTGTGGAGTACGGATCTCCACTTTGGGTATCGTTGGAGGATGGCAGCATGAGACAGGCTGGATCAGATTATTATTTAAAAAAAAACTTCATAAATCGCCAGTTTCTGAAGGCCAGTTCCAGTAATTAAAAACGAATAAAAACTAGTCGCCATCTCATGTCAGCGACACTCAATATCAAAAACTAGTAAAAAAATATGAAAATTAGCTCGTATTTTTGACAGATGAACATATGAGAATAGCCCCACTAATATGTAAAGAAAAGGTCACCAATCTACAGATTGGCCGCACAATATGTAGATAAACCTTGCAGATTGATTAATATGCGCAAAATATTGCCCCATCCTCCGGAGCTGATAACTAGGTAGCTATTTCGTATAGTGAAAATGTAATTGAAAACGTTTTTGCTAGCGATGACATTTTGAACAAAAATGAACATTGTTTGAAAAAAAAAATAGGCCATAACGATATGAAACTACTGATCCGTTCAAAAAGCGTGAATGTAATATTAAAATTCAAATGCTGATAGTATCGATAACTATAAATTGGCGAATACAAATAATAACGGACTAATAAACAATCACGCTTCCATGGGCCTCTGTTCGAATCGCTTAGCACGTCAGCGAAATCAAAAACATTTTTCACAAACAGAATATAAAATGGCATAGAAATCCCAATGCGATATTGTGATGCGCTTTTCACACAGTCACGTAAGGTTAGTGTGCATACACACAAGTGACACGCGTGGACTACAGAGGCAACTGCAACCTTCGACGCGTGTCAACGGCTGCTACCGACACGCGTTGTCCCGATACTTAGGTGTCCTAAGAAAGCGATTCCGTCAAATTATACATAAACATTTTAAAAAAATCACTAGTTTTTGACATGAAGGTGTTCAAAAATTTTCTGTATTTGGACAGCTGTAAATGTATAATGACAACAATAAAACCATGGTCAGCAAGATGACCAGTCACCACAAGCAGCACCAGTTCACGAGCATAACGCAAAGATCAGCCATTACCCCACTTGCCATATTTGAGGTAAGGAGGCAACCCGACCCCAAACGCTACCGCAAGCAGTGATGTCTACAGCCAAACGCACATTACAGCCGCAACGGGCCGCAGCGCAAAGCATTTTCATACAAAAAAGTGCGATGCGGCCTGCCTGTAGTGAGCGATGGTTCATAGAAAATGTACGAAAGTGATGAAGGAGGATTTTTGCAAAGTGTTGCGGTGCGACGCGGCCCGCCTTAATCTGCGTAAGCCTTAAGGGAGCATGACGAACTTGCTGCCGATTGCTCAGGTAAGAATAATATGATCAATCGTCGAGGTCGCTAGCTAACCACATATTGCAATCACCTCATTAGAAAACATTGAAATGAGTAGATTATGTCAATAATAAATTAAAGTAAAATTAAACTGATTTCATTTATACAGTAAAGACATTAAATTATTTACTAAATACTTAGACGGGACATAGCTCTAACAAAATCGTAATCCGGTACATTTGTCCTAGTGGTTAAAAGTCACTCAGTCACGCTCAGTCTAGTGTGGTACGCCTGCGTGTCAAGTCGCATTCGTGTCTACCAAAAGAAAAATATTTTCTAAGAAAATATGCCAAGTTGCTCATTACGATATTGCAAAAATATCGTGATGGCAAAACGGCTGGAACTAACGTAGGTTTATTTTCGTATGAATTATTTATATTTACTCAGTAATTAGAACTAAATAATTTTCATAAATGGACCTAGAAAATTTGCTAATTTTGTAATAAACACTCTCCTTTGCTGAGTAGCTTTACTACTGTCTTGGAGAGATGTGATGTTGCTTATCGATTTTGCTGTCGATAGTACAATATTTGTTAAGGTAAATAATAAGTAACACTTAAAATACAATACTGTTTGAACATAATAATGTCATTTTATTTAAATGTCAACAAATGAACAAGTACAATTTTATTATTAATCTTATAATAATAATAATTTTATTTTGCTAAGATTACAATCGTGTGGATTGAATACCTACTCTAGGATTACCTACTCTATAGGCATAGAAAGCCCGAATTTGTGAAAATATCTTTAGCGACACAAAGCAAAGCTTAACAATACCAACAAAAAAAAAATCCATACCTGATACACATCTCCTTCGGAGACAATTACTGAAAATTTTTGCAACGTGACAGCCTGTTCATAGGGGCAGATTTCGGGCATGTCAAAAATTGAATCCAACGTGCATCGCCTGAATTGAGCTCGGGCACTGTGAAAAAAAAAAGGAAGAAAAAAATTGCATTTGTCACTCGCTTTGGTATTTTTGTTGAAATATCTGTAGCGCTGTAGCGCCGTCGATTTGAATTCGCGCTTCATTGGTGCAGCGGTTAGGGTGAACGGTGGATGGCTTTTGTTCAAAGGATTAGATAGATAAATGGTGGTATCCTTTTTAGTTGTACTGGATTTTATGAGGGCTTTTTGGTAGCGCGATCCGTGCTAGAAAAGTTTGATCCTGATTTATAATAATAATAATAATATTCCACACCTTTCACACAACGCCATCTAGTCCCCAAACTAAGCAGAGCTTGTGCTATGAGTACTAGACAACTGATAAACATACATATATATTTCTAAATACATACATATTATAGACTAGCGGCCCGCCCCGGCTTCGCACGGGTGTACATTTATTTTTTAAACATTTTGGGATAAACGCAGAATAAAATGAAATACTTACAATCACTTAAAAATATGCTAATTAAAACGTCCAGACTCAATTTGTTCAAATCTTCAAAATTAAAAACAAAGACTTCAATCTTTACGCTGATTGTCATTGACGTCGAAATAGCAACATAACATTTTATTGTTTATATTTTTTTACAACGTTTTACATTTTTATCCGTATAGATACCGTTTTGTATTTCCTAAGTTTTTTTAAAAATATATTTTCAATATTTTTTTTTACTTACGTTATTTTTTTACATTTCTTTATTTACATTTTTTGTATGTACAGACGCCAGCACATCAAGCTACTACAATCTGACAGATTTTCAACTTTAGCGCTAAAGCATAAGGTTCAAAGTTAATTGGGAAAATCTGACAGTTTCGGGTAGCTTGATGTGCTGGCGTCTGTACATTTTTATTTTAAGGCTTTATTTAATTTTATATGTTTTCACTTTTTTATTTTGCAATTTTTACCTTAAAGCTTCACTGTACATTATGTTAGTAGTGGTTTTCGTAGGTGACAACAAAACATATATTGATTTTCAGGAGATCCTACTCGAGAAAGGGCAACATATAATTGCCCATGAGAAAAGCACTCTTTTCTTAGGTCGATGCCAACCATCGAGTAAGTTTGTCCCTGGGATTTATTTATTGTAAGGGCAAACGATATCTTTACAGGAAACTGTAACCTTTTAAAAGATATAGGCAAATCCGTCGGTATCATCGGGATCCGCGGAATGTGACCGAGCTGTCCGGCCGCGGGGCCGGTGATGATTGTTGCTACAATCACATTGTCTCGTAATTCCTTTATCAAAATTCTTGAGCAAATTAGAGAAAATAAGAAAACACAGTGTACATAAAGCAATATTATAAAGTTTTGATAAATACTTATTAAAAAAAAAGTGTGAGAATACTATAAAAATTAAATAGTAAAGGTTGAATAAAGTTATACTCGTAAAAAAAAGGAATATATTTTATTTTTCTACATAATCTCTCCTTCTATTAACACATTTTTCCCAGCGCAGGGGATGTTTCTTGATGCCAGTATCGAAGAATGTAGTCGGTCGTGCCTTTAGCCAATAGCACACAAATGATTCCACTATCTGGTCAGTGTGAAAACGGCGTCCTCCACACTCACACCACTTGAATTTTTTTTGTGCCATTCCTACACTTGAGTTCTTGAAAGCGTATTGTTATCGAACTGTAGAGTCAATGGATGCAAAATTTCGGATGGTTTTATGCCCTCCCGTGTTAAAAATATGATAAGTCGTTGCTCAACAGACTTATATACCTCCTGCTCATGCATGATGCTACTGGCGCGCAATAAACTAAAGTGAGCCGGAGCAGTATAACCCCCCCCCCCCCCTAGATGATCCCCCCTAACACATACAACAGCACCAAGCGCGTCACTTCACTCAGCGACCAGTAATAAAAAAGTCCTGTTTATATTTGATTCACCTAATATATAAAAATAAAAAAAAAAAAACAACGAGGAAGACTACCATCGACGCGAAAAGGAGAAGAAGTAAATTAAGTAGATTAAGTTGTTAGTAAGTTGTAGAGTTGTAGAAAACTTATCAGAGGTAAAAAATTAGTTTACAATACATGTCTGAAACAACGTCAGTATATATTGACCTTAATCGGGTCTTTTGGTGTCTGCGTGTGTAGATTAATTCATTTAGTCATATATGCACACCGTTTGCCAGTTTTTCCCAACCCCGTGGGACAATGGCATGTGTTTATACCTGCAGTCCTTTCACAGTTATTTTACCTTTGACAACTGCAACTCATCAGCAATCTAATAATAACAAGAATAAAGATCCCTATGATTTTGACAGTCATTCAAAATCACAGGTAAAATAACTATGAACAGACTGTATACTCTCATTCAAACCGCAATGACAATCCCGTTATGACAGAACTAACAGTTTTGAAGGAAACAAAAAAAAAACAAAAAAAAACTCTTTTAGGCTGATTAATATAATGATGTTTCATATTTTGAGAAAAATAGCCTACAAGGATAATATTATGAATTGCTTTCTGAAACTGTCAACTACATTATTATAATTTCAAGCAACATAAATTAACGAAATAATAATATTCATAAAAAAATCTTACTATTATTATATTCACTGTTAGCCACCAAATAGTCTACATTTCTATTACATTCGTAGCATTTACCAACACGAGAAGTGGCAAATATCCAACCACTGCAATGATCCGAGCATTGAATACTTCCTGACTAGAATATCTAAAAGTACACACAAAATCCTAACTATGCTTAACAAATAAATGTAATAAGCCGTACCTTACGGCTATTCGATTCCGAAATAATCCCAAAGCAAGAGTTTGAATATTGATGCTTGAGGGGTACTTAAATATGTTTCAATCGAATACTGGAAAGAGGAGTCTTGCACGCGTGCATTCAACGCACGGAACGAGCATTCATTACTACAAGCCTCTTATAAGCTCCTTTGTGCCTCAAAATACTGATAAATTGCAGAGTATTGCGTACGTCACATAATTTATGCTTGTTTAGCGCGTCGTTTCTAAGCGCTAGAGGCTTTACCAAAACTATATGTGTATTTTTTAGCCTTTTTAGCAATATATATACATTCTACATGGCATGAACTACAGAGCAATGAGCTTGTCTTTGGACTGACGTGTGTGGAGTAGGGCAAGCCTCTGCCCGGCGCTGGGACATATGGATTAAATAAAAAGATAGCTAAACGCCGACTTGAAAACCTCCTCTTTGTTTTCGTCGGTAATATCAGCTCAAAAAAATAACTTACTATAGCAGTGTTCATAATCTCAGATAACTTACATTCCACTGCCACTTAATCAGTTATCTACTTTGGTACAATGTATTTTAAGTTGATTTTTGAGTGACCATTTCTAACAAAAAGGTCCAAATAAGTTTTTGGTTGCAATGGAATTTGAGCTTTCTTAAGTATGACATTCAGTTTGATAATTATCTGAAATTCTTAATTGAAATACATATACATATTTATTTTCCAATTGCATCCAAAAAATAATAACGCATCCCTTGTATTTGCTTATAGGCGTCAATTTTCCTTTCAGTTAAGCTTAGACTTTTACAGCCTAAAAATATACACAAAAACTACAAACCAGCACATATGAAAATGCGTATCAAAGTGAGTCCATTCGTGTGTGGTATTCTTTTGTTCATCTACCAGCGTTTTGAAGACTGTGTAGCAACTTTCCCAAGTATCGGAGGCGCCTTCGATACACACGGGTAGTATGTCGTATCCTGAAACAAAATTATGATTAGTTTACTGCTTCTTTGGTCTATCTTAGCTTAGTATATTCTATTTTATTATTAAGTCTTCAATTCAGTGACAGACAATTCACAGCCTAAACCACTGGTCCTAGAAGGTTGAGTTTCCTATGAAACGAAGGTTAGCTAAGCATTTTTGAGAATTCATCCTTTTGCGATGGAAAATCCTATCGGGCACAAGGCTTGTCAACCTATAATGTTTCCATTGCTGGAAGGTCTCTTTTCTGTGAGAGAGAGTGAGCTGTAATCCAACACGCAGGCCCAGTGTGGGTTCATGGATGAGGGTTGATGGCTAGCGTAGCACCTGCGAATCATAAGACCCCTGGTTTCAAACTCGAAACGGGACTTGAAATAAGCTGGATAGTTCTGTAAAGAAATACACAGTAACAAAGGCAGCAAAGTGTCACAAAGCTAATTGGCATTACTGAATAGTTAATATATAGGGTGACTGGTAATTAGTGACCGATACTTAAACACATGATTCTACTCATGACAACAAACAAGTTTTATAATGGGACAAAAAGTGAAATGACGAAAAAAAAATCAGCTGTTCCCTACATTTTGACGACTCGTACGAACATAAATGTAGGGAACATCTGATTTTTTTTTCGCGATTTCGGATTTGGTCCGATAGTAAAAGTTGTTTGTAATGATGAGTAGAATCATGTGTTTAAGTATCGGTCACTAATTACCAGTCACCCTATACAACGTGTAACGTTAAATGCGCAAAACCTCAGACACCCCAACTGATTTTTAATTCAATTGACCTATTTCATAGAGAAAATGAGTCATTAAAAAAATTGTAAACGTTTTATGTGCTGTTTTAGTTTTACTGGCTATTCTGATCGTTTCTTACGTCTGTGACGACGCTTTATCGAGGGAGGAGTCATCACCGGGCCGCTGCGCCGCGCTGACATTGGCTTGCTTGACCTATTAATATATAGACACAGCAACGATTTTAATGAAGATTTTTTTGAAAAATGTATCCTATATTAAAAAGTTACACGTTGTATAGATGCAACTGCTATTGATATATACTTCGTGCCGATACTAGAGGAGTTAATATCATACAGTAATTGAGCCTTAATGTGCCCAGCTGGGTCATAAGCCTCCTCTTTGTGAGAGGAATTGAACTGTAATCCACCACGCGGGCCTAGTACGGCTCAATGGATGTCACACGTCATCAAATTTACTACGTCAGGACATGCCGGTTTTCTGACAATGTTTTCCTTAACCATTTTGAGTGTGTTATAGAATAAAGACAAGCTGAAAAGTTGTGGAAATGTCATGGTGTGGGCATGTGATACCGAGGAATGAGGAAATGGCGTGATGAAAGTTTTGAGCACGAATGTCGATGACTATAAGAGTAGAGGAAGACCAAAGTAACGATGGATGAACTGTGTGAATGATGATATGGTTACAAAGGAGTGACTACTAAATTGACGAATAATAGGGGCAGAAAACTGATGATGAATAGCAGAAAGACAATAGTCAAATACTTACTAGACAAGAACCACTCGTCATCACAGATATTGTTAAGCACATGCATGTGTCCACGGATACTTTCTTCGTTGAAGTGGCTTTCAGTGACGTCTTTACAATCCGAGTTCCAGTCTATAGCACAATTTGTGAGGTGGCGTATTGCCCTGGAAGAGAATGAAGTAGTATTTATATTATAGCCGTATGTTTAGACAGATTACTCATAACTAAGGAATATATTTATTTAAACTTTTCGCACAAAAAATACAAAGGCGGAATTAATGCCTTGGGCATTCTCTACCAGTCAACCAATTGTGGTGGTGGATTAGATGACACATTTTTATCATTGTTCCTCTCAACTAGAGCATAGTTGAGAGGAACAATGATATAAAATAAAACTAGGTATACAAATACATAAATAGGTTCTAAACACATACATATGATTTACTATAATATACAACGTGTAACGTTAAATGCGCAAAACCTGAAAATACTCGTAGTTTGATCAGAACAACGAGCAGAATTAATAAAACCACTTTTTAATATAGGTCACATTTTTCAAAAAATCTTCATTAAAAACGTTGCCGTGTCTGTTTATTAATAGGTCAAGCAAGCTAATGTCAGCGCGGCGCAGCGGTTCGGTGACGACTGCTCCCTCGGTAAACCGTCGTCGCAGACGCAAGAAACGATCAGAATGTCCAGTAAAACTAAAACAGCCCATAAA
Source organism: Eremobia ochroleuca (assembly GCA_949629135.1). NCBI lineage: Eukaryota > Metazoa > Arthropoda > Insecta > Lepidoptera > Noctuidae > Eremobia > Eremobia ochroleuca. The sequence goes on from OX451408.1 coordinate 6,409,185, forward strand.
ACCTTTACAATTTTTTAAATGACTTATTTTCTCTCTGAAATAGGTCAATTGAATTAAAAATCATTTGGGGTGTCTGAGGTTTTGCGCATTTAACGTTACACGTTGTATATATATAGTCGAACAATATCGCTTATAATGAAACAAGGTTTATCTTTTTAAGTCCGGGTCTGAGTTTTCAATTGTGTATTAAGAACGTTATCTCAGTCTAAATAAGTTTCGAAACATAAAAACTTGCTCAAACGTCCCAGGCTCCCAGTGAGCCCCAAGTCGTTACATCGAACCAAGGGCAAGCAAGTGCTTTACTTTTTGTAAATAATTTCATCACAACTACTCTCAAAACGGTGAAGGAAAACATTGTGAAGAAACCAGCATGTCCTAGAACCAAAAAATCGAAGAAATGCGACATTTTTTTTTTTGGTATCGGGTTGGAAAATCCTCATGGAGTCCCTCCGCCCTTGGGGAAGGGCGAAGGGGACTGTCAGACTCTTACTGACTAAAAACCAACCCGTGTTCCTCATGTACCCGTGTGTCGGAGGGGCGGGTATCGCCGAAGCATTCGTCGCTACCCCCCGACGGGTATTGCCCCGCCAGATGGTCAGGCGGGCCCCGTCACCCACTGCGGCCGCCACCCCATCCGCAGGACTCCACTATGAGGCGCGCGCGGAACGGAACACGACTCGAGGCCTGCTGCTGGTTGGACGACAAGACGCCCCAAGTCGCCGTCCGCAGGCCGCGCCCTACGGTGGCCGGAAGTCGGCCACCCTACGACACCCAGTGAAGACATGCGACATCTACCAACCCGCACTTAGCCCGAGCGGTGGATTCCCCCCCAACTAGCAAAAAGTGGTTTTTATACTATCCTAGAACCATCATTTATCGAGGACTATATGAGACTTATATCCACATATAAATCGCGAAAAGGGCCCACTTTATAAGTCTACTTTTACTTACAACGTATTTATATTACACCGCTGAAATGCCATATATGCCTATATTGCTCCTGTAATTGAATTACGTCAGTGCAAATACTCCTGTTAATCTCAATATAAGTAATTTATAGTAAAAAATTTGATTAATACGCGCCTAGAAATGCTTCCATAAGCTCATATATTGTGAACAGTCGAAGTGTTGTGCTCTGTAAAAAATATTTTTAACATCTTGAGGGTAAGTATTTATATGAATCAGTATTTATATGAAATAGTAAAAAATAAAATGTTATTATTGTCAAATTGTTAGTCTTATAGCTTATTCGTAGGGGAACATGAATTTTCTGTGAAATCTATCATGGTTCTGATAACAATTTTAAAGCGCCTCTTGAAATTTGCTTATTTACATTTTAGTATTAATTAATATTAAATTAATATTATGAAGGCAGCTGACATTTTCTTAGTAAGCATTTCCAAGTGTGACGTAGTGCTAAAATAAGTATTGTTAGCATTTCCAAGTGTGACATAGTAACAATATAAGTATATTGGTTCTATATTGGGTTATCTCAAAACCGAAGAAGATTCGCCATTGTTAATGATTAGGGTTCCGCAATGCTCAGATGAAAGTCGATTGATATTTATTTAAGTTAAAAAAATATTATAAGGTTTGTTCTTTGACATTTATTTGACTTAATTATATAACAGGTTGCCGACGATTTAAACAAGACTATGCCGATGTTCCTGGATATCGATCGATTTTTAACCAAAAAAGATTTCCGATCTTTAAAGAACTTAAAATGGCCTTGGAATGTTACATATTTCTTGTTATCTGAGATATGTCCCGGTTGTCACAGCGTGGTGTCTATTAAAACTAGAGATTTACATTTCACTAAGAATCAAGAACACATTAGATCATTGCTATACCTACCAAGATTGGTTTTGGTGTGAGAATTGTTCTTACGCAATTTATGATCACTTCCCAAGAGACGAATGTGAAATGTGCAACTAGTACCTAACTGAATATGTACCTAACTACGTAACACAATATTTATTATTACGAACTTCTATGTGAGTAAAAGTGCAAATCCCTATAGTTACCTATATTTAAACTAACTTACTTAGATATCAGTTGGAAAAGATTTAAGTACCTATCTGATGTCTGGGCAATACTACACAAATGTTTATGGATCCCCTACAATAACGCAATTGGTACGGCCACAGCCTTCTCTATTTTCTTTCAAGCCATGCGGTTAAATAAGGCAACGTCGTCGGTGAACAGATCGGGCAATCCTGTGTGTATTGTGCTGTTGATTTGAGATGACGACTTCTTTTAAAATTTTTGTAGTTGCTATACGTCTATGGTAACAACTACGACAATAATTTAAAAAGAAGTATTTTACTAGAAGTTTATGGTACTTTTTTGACCATCTCAAATCGACAGCATAATACTCGCAGGTTCATACGATCGGTCATGCGCAACGTTGCCAAACTTCAATAGCATGGCTTTGTGCTACGGGGAATTACCCGCGCGTCTCTAATCAGTTATTTATTTGCTGTTAGAGCGAACAAACACCGAGCACTACGAGCACTGAGCAGTATTAATAAATCAGTTGAACAGTGAAGACGTAGTCTGGTGCAATTTAGTGTATAATTTTTATATTCATTTGTTCCTAAAACATTGTCAATTAAGTTAAATTTTAAAATTAGTACCCACTATGCAAGTTTAATTTATTTAGTAGTATCAAGTAGTTTCAATATTTAGGCTTTTGTTTTTCGGAGTCTGAACCTCTTCCATCTAAAGAAGTACTACAATTATCTTGTCCGGAACCCTCGCTAGAATTCACGATACGGTCTTCACCAGTTAAATTAAAAAAATCGGTGCTCACTGCGGTTAACATTTCTTTATATGTTTTTTTAACTTTTCTTTTATATGATCCACTTTTTTTAAACCGCTTCCACTTATTTAAATCCGATTTTCAATATTTGTAGGCAAAAACGGTTGTAATCAAAACGGCTGATGTCAAATCCTACAACAGAATACGCAAAACTATATAAAGCGTGTTTTCGCCTGTACTGGTTGTTAGAAGCAAAAATAGGTTCTTAAAAGTTTTAACCAGGACTGTTTGAGAATACTTAGACAATAACACTACTGTGGAATGCCTATATAAATATGTCTGGGTTTAAAACGGCATACGATAAATCAAAAAAAGAATTATGTAGTGAACATTTTATCCTACCGAGTGCTGTTATAATCTTGGTGGTTTATTATTTTTAAAACGTGGATATGAATTTCATTTAACAGTTACTTCTAAGCTTTTATGTTAAACCAAACCAGATACATAAATGACTTACAGTAAATTAACTTTAATTTACTTATATTGGTCACAAAATATTAGCTTACATTTGGCTATAAGTAAAAATAACAAGAGTGATTGCTCCTCAGTGCATATCTTCCTGGTACATGCTCCTACAGGAGTATTAAGATTAAAATGGCCCGCATATGTTATCTTATAGGCGCATTTAAGTCTGACTTACCGGAGTAATTACTCTTGAGTGTAATTACTCTTATTTCATGCTTTTATAGGAGTCTTGATCCTATATTTGTCAAGAAATATGATCCTATATACGGATTTAAGTACAAATTATAGGATACAACGTACTTGAGTAAAAACAGTATGTATTTATGCTGTTAAAAGCGTACTAGCAACCACCAAAACCTTTATCGGAGCTTTATAAGTCCACGTAGCATTATAAAATCGCATTCCAGGATTAATTTGCTAGTTGGGCCATTCCCTCTCATTTATAGGAGGCATGTGTCCCAGCGGTGGGAAAATTATAGCTTAGAGCTTTGAGGATAATCAGTATCCCCAAAGCTCTAAGCTTGGGCCAAAGTAAGAACTCGTTTTTTTTAGTGCGACGTTAATATAAACAAAACGTACTTGCACCAATCACTGACTTTAGCAGGCATCGGTGGAGACTTTTTACTAGAATTATACATCAATGCAGCTTCAAAGGTACAGTTCATTGCATATTTCGCGAAGTCATCACAATTTATGTTCTTCACTATAACAATTTTTTCTTTGTCCTTTGTGAGTGTCAATAGTGGTTCAAATTCTAGGTCATCGGTCGAAATGCGGGGCTTGAATATTGGATCATCTTCGTCGTATAAATCTGTAAAACAATTGAGAAAATAAGATTAGTAATACTGTATTTCCCGATAGGGTAGCTATTATAATAAGGTAACGATTGTTAAGCGTGAGCGAGAGTTATCTGCATTACAAAAACTCACGCCTGTTTTTCCCTGAACGGTTAGGCAGAGGTGTGCCTCTGGTGTGTACAGACGCCAGCACATCAAGCTACCCGACACTGTAAAATTTTCCCAATCAACTTTGAACCTTATGCTTTAGCGATAAAGTTGAAAATCTATTAAATAAATTTGACAGATTGTGGTAGCTTGATGTGCTGGCGTCTGTACATACACATTTCGTCAGCTGTTACGATTTAGACCTATGCAAACGGGGGCGAACCTATTATCTCCAGACTACGGGCATTTACTGAGAAATTCCAACTGGAAATACCAAATTACTTTTTGACTCCAGTAGTCGTGCTTGGCACAAAAGGAGGCCTATCTCAGCCGTGGGTAAGATGAGGATGATTTTATGAGTCTTCTACGAAATGCTTCACATTCAACGTAACATTTTCCTTTCTAGTTTGGGTTAGAAAACCTTGGCACTAAACTGCTGGACATAGACATTTCATATTATACGTATAAAGTGAAAATCGTCACACGACATTGTCGTATCAAAACAAAAACGAAAGAACCGGACGAGGAAATATAAAACGAAACGCTTCTTCACGGTAAAGTACGACGTATGCAAGTGTATATACGTCCTATTTTGCCGTCAAACAGCGTTGCTAAGCACTCTTAAAACTGTGAAAAATTACAAGGAAGTTGTACTCACAGGCGGCTTGCAAACATTCCAAAAGGATTGTTACGAAGTAAAGAATTAGCATGTCTCATTTAAAACACGGTTTTTCTAGCATCTCTTTAAATTTTACATAGCTTTTTCTATTAATAAAGTTAATACTCTAATGTCAGGGAATTCTCCTTGAAGTCAAACTGTCAGTTTGACTTCAAGAAGAATTCCCTTTATGGTTTCTTGTGAATACTTAACTTTTTTGAAAGTGTAGTTTTCAGTGACGGCAGGAATTGTTGAACGGGTAAAGTAGAAAATGTAATAATGAGAGTTGAATGGCGGGAAAACAGACAACGGGCGCGCTTCCTAAGAAATCATTACTATAAAAATTTAGATATCAAATAATAAAAAATCAAATTATTTATTGGTTTGCTCACACGGGATGCGGTTGGTTGAGTTGGTGGGTCTTATGGGTGCAAACCCAGTCGTATACTTTTAATTTATGGTGTGAATAAATCAAAATCATTATAAATATTAGCAAAACTTCACTTGTAAACATCTACGTTGTGAATGTTATATCAGAAGAATGAAGCGATGCAATATAATACTCGTATATGATCAAACGAACTTCAGCAAATGAAGTTCGATCGATATTATATCAATCGCTTCATTCGAAGATATAACAATCACCCACTCCATTTCGCTATAACAAAGTTTTTGCTAAATTATACTTCACAGTAAAAAATAAAATAGATTTGAAACATTGATGGTAGATACCTCACAAAAAAATGGGGTAATTTAAAAAAAAACATTTTTAAAAGAATTCTGTTTTACTTCTCATTTCGCAGGTCAGCTGGAAGAAATTTCTTAAGAAATAAGCAGCACCTTTGTACTCAAATTTTAATTACGTCATATCCATGTGTATTTTACTGTGTGTACATAAATAATAAAATAAATAAAAAGTGCGAAATTGCCCTGTAAGTTAGAGGAACTACGTTGTGAATGTTGTAGCGATTAATATACTATCGATCGAACTTCACTTGCCGAAGTTCGTTTGATCATAATATATTATACGCTATGCGACACAAGAACTAATAGGTTTTGTCGCTAAATAATTTTTAATCATTTATCAACTCAATCAGTGTACGCGAAATGTTAATTTTAATCCTAACTGTCAGACATAATTTCACCAAAACCATTTCAAATCCTTTTCCTAATTCCTTAATCCCCATAGACATTTATACCAATATAGAGTATGTAATAACACTAATTTTGAAGCAAGAGCGGCCCAATTGATGCTAATTGATTAACTGTAGAACCCTTGTATCAAAGGATAGATTAGATGGCAATATTCTGATAACGTGTATCTTGAGGCAATTAAGTTTAATCTCTGATTTTGGGTGTAGTTTTGATGTGAAGACGCCAGCACATCAAGCTACCCGAAACTGTCATATTTCCCCAATCAACTTTGTACCTTATGCTTTAGCGATAAAGTTGAAAATCAATTAAAGAAATTTGACAGATTGTAGTAGCTTGATGTGCTGGCGTCTGTATTAATGATAGAATAAGCATAAGCATAATCAGCCTTTAATTTTCCCACTGCTGGGACAGTTCCTCTATGACAGAACAAAAATTAGAATTCAATGAAGATAAATACTTTGTTTACTCGTGGCTAAGCAATAACAGCCGCATTTACCGAGGCTGGTCCGTGGATGGGTGACCATCTTTACATACCGAAACACCACCTCCGTGTCTCGGAAAGCACATTAAACCGCTGGTCCCGGCTGTCATTCGTGATTCATTGTCGTTCCGGGTCGTCAGAAGCCCGAAAGTTGGACAACCCGTCTTAACAAGGTGTGTCGTGTTACCTAGTAACTCGGTTGAGGAGGTCAGATTGGGAGCTGCTCCATTGTATACAAATGTTGGTATTCAGTTGCATACGGTTTGAATTGAAGCCAACCCTAACATAATTTGGGAAAAGGCTATTTATTTATTTACTCAAAACAAACGATTGTGGTACACGTTAAAAATACAGTTTTACAAAATCTGGGTCCGTACTATGACGTGTTAATGCCATCGTTGGTCCGTTGTGAAAAAGAGATAGCGCTATTTAACCTGTATAGCTGTATCTCTGTCTGACACTGGAACAACGATGGCATTAACACGCCATAGTACGGACCCAGTACTATTTCTACAAACGCATGGGTGAGCACTGCTCTCCTAGCTAGGTTATTGAAACCTGTGTTAAGGAGAAGCAGTCTGTACCTTTACGTCAATGACGTAAAGGTACATAGTGCTTCTTATGTTACTGCTACAATTTCGAAGAATTGAGTAAGACCATTTAAAGTTCAAGATTCGTTTTGTTATCATTAAAAATGATAAATATTGTTTGAAGAGTCCCATGGTTTTGAGTCGATTTTCTTTAACTTCATTATTTTCTAAATACTAATGAGCCAAGTGATTAATACCCACTTTAGATTTTCGATTTACTGTCACACCGTAAAAATCTCACCCTGAAAACTTGCATGGAGTGAGCTGTAAGTGACATCCCACCTAGGTACTAGGGATTGACCAAGAAAACATTTACAATCATAATCGAGATTTTTTATAATATTTTTAAGCTAATTCTATGGATAATTTTAAATAATTTCAAAAACTAGCATTTTAGTTGTCAAAACATTTCTATTTTGTGGGGTTTAAAATAAAATAGCAAAACAGAAACTTAGTCAGAATATCAATGGTGTTTTTTTTTTTTCTAGACTAGTCCTTATATAAGAACTATGCCTAGGACTAGGATGATGGCTATATAAGGTCGGCAAAAAAGTTCATTAGCACTGTCACTTTTACATATCAACAAAATTGACACAAAATGATTCGGTAAACTGCTTGTTAGCATTTCAAAAAAACTATAATTTCACCATCAACACGCTAAGAAGAAAAAGCGTTTAATATACCTAATATCCGAGAGTTAATATTCTTTTAATTTTTTCGTATTTTCCGATATGAAATAAATATTTTGCTCCACAATAAAAAAAAAGTACGACAGGCAAAAGTTTTAAATTTAACTGCCCACAAACACATACATATCTAAAACCTACACACATATCATACAAAACATATCAACATATCATATAAAAGGATTATTAACGTTTATTTAATTATTTGACTGTCTAAGTCTTTTTTTCTTGTCTGTTTACATGTGGGTATGTAAATAGACAAGAAAAAAAAAACGGCCAAGTACGAGTCGGATTCGCGCACGAAGGATTCCGTATCTATAAAAACGTGTGTGTGTGCAAAATTTCAGATTAATCGGATATCGGGAAGTGGGTCATATTTCTTTTCCATGATTCCATTACATACAAGTGAAGCTAATAGAAGCGTGTTAAAAATCACGTTTGTTGTATGGGAGCCCCCTTAAATATTTATTTCATTCTGTTTTTCGTATTTGTTGTTATAGCAGCACCAGAAATACATCAAATTTCAACTGTCTAACTATCACGGTTCGTGAGATACAGCCTGGTGACAGACGGACTGACGGACGGACGGACAGCGGAGTCTTAGTAATAAGATCCCGTTTTGCCCTTTGGATACGGAACCCGAAAAAAGAAAAACATGTCGTTACGTTATTAATAATAATAGTAATAGATGGGTTAGGGTCGGTAACCTTTTTTTTTTTTGGATGAGAAATTATCATATAACTACTCCCGCTCTGGGCCGAGCGGGAGGGCGTATCAGACTTTTACTGAAACCCACCCGTGTTCCTTCAGTTACCTGTGCCATGGTACCTTAACCCGTATTTTGACTTTACCATAGTCCCCTCTAAAATTAACCGACATAATATAGTGAAACCTACTACTGAAACCATTTACATAATTATCACATTACTGTGGCTGCAAATCATGTGTCACACATATAAGCTTATACGATTCTCGTTACCGCGAAATTGTCACGCTTCTGTCAGTTACCGGGTTCATTAATATTTCATTAGCTGTAAACTTGTCGCCGATTATGATAGAGACATGGGTAGAAAACGTGGGTAGAAATGGCTCAATATTAGCCTTCTCTACCAACATAAATATCTTTACATAACTTGATTAATATTAGAGGATTTAGGAAATATTGTTTTATAGTCAGAGATTTTTTATCTGAAGAATAAACTACGACATTTTGATTTTAAAAGCTGACAAATCGCTTTATTTATTCCTCATATAAAAGTTATCGGACTATTGGAAAAATCAGCCACTAAATTATATTATTAAATGCCATTTTAATAGTATTCTTAGAAATTCGATAGTCTGTATACATTAAATTGGTTCCAAAAGTATTTGATGAAAGTGTAAAGTAAACAAACACGGATCTGGGTAAATAAAAAAAAAAAACTAACGCTATCTAATGAGAATTAGTTACTTAAGTATTAAGCAAGTAGGTGAATTGTTTACCTACTAAATCAATTAAACGACATAACATTCATAATTACTTCAATTTATATTATTAAATTATTTAAATTATTTACATCTGACATCTGTCAATCAGGACGACACACCCAAATTTTCCGTTTTTACAATTTTAATGCTTTTATTTTGAAAAATTAATTGTATCTCAAAAAAAATCGCAAAGAATGTGCGCGATTTGGATGGAGTAATGGCACTATTGAGCTAACGCTGTGTGAGCGTGCGTGTTCCATCGCCGCCCGTTCGATGTCCACCACGCACAGGATGGATGGAAAGCAGCACATTAAGTAATTTTTTGCTCCGTTGGTGTAATTGCTATATGGCGTTCCAGTAGGAGGATAAATAAATAAATAAATTATTATGACTTTATACTAGTAGTATGTTACTTAATTTCACTTTTCAATACACAATTTATTCGATAAAAAAGTCCACGTGAAAACGAACAGCCGGACGATTCTGTGAAAATCTCACCGTGAAAACTTGCGTGGAGTGAGCTGTCAGTGTCATCCCACTGATGCTAGGGATTGACCAAGCAAGCATTTATAATCATAATCGAGATTCTAATACTATTTTTTATGCTGATTCTTTTGAATGTTTTATATACCTAATTATAGAGCTAGTATTTTAGTTGTCAAAACATTACAATTTTGTGGGGTTTTAAAACAAAACAGTCAAACAGAAACTCAGTCAGAATCTCAATACGGTATTTTTTCTATTTTTTTTTCCTAGACTAAAAGTCCTTATATAGCTTGAGGCGCGAGCGCGTCACGCACGAACAATAATTAAAATAAAACATTCACAGCTACTAGACTTATGAAAATACACATCGACATTGTTTTTTATTATTAATAGGTATTATAAAAATCTCGATTATGATTGTAAATGTATGCTTGGTCATTCCCTAGTATCAGGTGGGATGACAATGACAGCTCACTCCACGCTCACATCACCTAAGTTTTCACGGTGACATGGTTACAGAATCGCACTGTAGTTCATTCTTTACACCACTCAACACTAAACTTCTAACCTTCAGACCAACTATGTGAAGACCGATGCTGGAGACTGCAAAGGTTCTTGCTAAATACTTGATGAAATATACCCTCTTCACTGGGAAGGTTAGGAGGTAACTCTGAAGTGATTAAAGCCCCACGTCGTTCTTCTAACATACTTTTGGTTAAAGAAGCGGGAGTCGCATTTGCAGTAAGGATTATAGCCCTGTTAGCACTTCACCCTGATTGCACCGGCTTTCGCAGTAACGTTTGCGACTGATGGACTGTCATGAAATCTTACAGGTTTCTTCAAACAGTTCGTCATGGTTTCTCTATCCGTTACTTTATCGCCTCTTCTTCAATTGTCTTTACAATCTTTTTTAATCTTGGACAATACGATCTTCTTAATCTTTTTTCATCTTGGACAGGCCTGTTGGTCTAGTGGTCAGTGGCCCTGACTGCTATGCGCAAGGTCGTGGGTTCGATTCCCACCTAGGACAAATGTTTGTGTGATGAGCACGATCATTTGTTCTTTGTCTGGGTGTAATTTATCTATAATATGTATGTATTTAGAAATATATATGTATGTTTATCAGTTGTCTAGTACTCATAGCACAAGCTCTGCTTAGTTTGGGACTAGATGTCGTTGTGTGAAAGTTGTGGAATATTATTATTATTATCTCATCTACGGGCTATTAGGAGCTATTGTATCATCAATTCTTCGACGACAATTCCTTATTCTCTTATACGATCTGTGCACCACATACAAAACACAGATCGTCGCTTTAATGGCGATGAATATGCCTAATACTATTAGGATAACAGGAAATCTTTCTTTTTTTTCTTCACCTGTGCTATCTTCTTTATAACCGGGTAATTCTAGTATATCCTGGGGAGTTGTGGGTTTCATTTTGTTTTCTTTTTTATTTGCAGTTGGCTCGCGTTCGACCACTGTTTCTGCCTTGATGTTATGTTAGGATGTACGACGTTTGCTTAGACGTTACATGATAAATTTTGACTTGAAACTTCTGGGGATTTCTCGTAAGATTTTTAGTGACTATAGTTTTTTTGTTGCTGAGAATTCGTTGCACTGTTTCGTGTGGACATTTAAAAACTGACTTGAATGTTTATGTTTGTATTAGTATTATGAATTTGTCTTGAAATAATGTGATATAAAAAAAAATTACTTAGTATTTTTCTTCGTTATTTTGTCATAAAAATATTGTTATTCACTATACCACTATTTCAGATGTACCATCACGTTTTAATAAAAAATAATAGCCACAATGACACAACGGTAATTTCGGCACACAACTAAGCTTAATTTGTTTTAAACTTTGATTTATATATTGTTACAACATTAGCAATGACGTCACAAAACCACAGAACATGCCGCGTTCATTCTGAGATAAGATAATAACTATAATATCGGCATGTTATTTCGCTAAAGGGCAAAGAACCTTCCCCCTATAGAGAAGAAACAAGCAATGATTATTATGGCAATATCACAACACATGTTTCAATTCAAAGGCCCTTTTTTTTTGTCTAAAATGAAATCCTCATTGCTACCCACCGTCTGGAAAGATGCGGGGCTGTCTGACTCCTACTGACTAAAAGCCCACGGTTCCTACCACTGCGAGTCGTGAGTCGGGAGCCTGGAGGATACCCGTACATTCGCTGCGATTCCGACTGTTATCAGCCCTATGTCATTAGGCCAGTACATCTAGAATTTCGGGTTTAAGGTTCCAAATAATCAAATCAAAGCACTCAACTTGTAAGTAACACAACAAATTGGCATTCAAAGGTACGTTTTCAGATCCATTTGTTTACATTTTAAGCAGATAATTTTAGAACAGATCATAGGTACATTTACAGATTCACGACAAATGAGAATTGTGGTGTCATCACTTATGGCAAACATGATAGTCCCATTAACGGAAACAGAAAATCCTCTTTCACGGTAAATAGTTTGTGCGGTACCTACCTACTTGAAGAAATGTCAGGCAACAAGCTTTTATTAAGCTTCACTTGTTTTTGATAAGATGTATTCTGACAAGCGATACGTTTAGAGAATTCCATGAGAATTCAGTAGAAATTGATAAGCTCACCTCGTTGAGATTGGATAGCAAATCGGATAGGTAAAACTCTTTCGAAATAAAAACTTCTTTGGGTGCAATATACCCTGTCCAGTAGGTTAACCGTTTTTTGACAGCTGCCTTAGAACGTAAGTATTCCAGACTACGTAAAAGTTAACTTTAAAATGCGTAATCAAATAAATGTATAAGCTGCCTAATCTTATTCAATTATCTTTTGAATTTATTTATCTATTTAATATTTCAAGCACATAAATGTACAGAGGCGGACTTAATGCCACAGGCATTTTCTACCAGTCAACCTTTGGGTGATGCAGAGACAAACAGTAAATCAAAATCAAAATCAAAAGTCATTTATTCAAACTAGGCTGAGAATCAGCACTTTTCGAACGTCAAAATTACAAAAGACAGTCCCCCAAAACGCCCGCCCTTCACCACTTCCTAGTGCTTTCGCTGGGAAGAAGAAGTGGCGCAACAAACTCCCCAGCAGCACAGCTGTCTGTTCAGTTAGAAAATATACTTGACTGAATACAATACAAGGTATGCAAAGCAATTAACATTACAAGACACAGAACGCTAAATTAAATTATTTGCAATATGTCAGCTGGCAACGCCAATATACCAAGAAATACAATAAAAAACTATACGTACTCAAGCAAAAATTAATAAATGGAAATTAAATAAAAGCCTCCAGGTATAAAGGGCGTGACCGCTAACATATTTATGCAATGCTGGGTTCAGTTTACATAGCTGTCGCTTGAAGTCACAAATGATAAACTAGGACCATAAGGAAACTAAATGAACAAGTTATTAATAATGATAACAATGATAAAACCATGGTCAGCAAGACGACCAGTCACCACAAGCAGCACCCGTTCACGAGCATAACGCAAAGGTCAGCCATTACCCCCCTCGCCATATTTGAGGGAAGGAGACAACCCGACCCCCGACCCCCGACGAGTAGTAGGTGCAATCATGAAATTTAAGGAATAAATATTTTAAATATAAATATAATATACAGCGTGTAACGGAAAGGGGGTATCAACCCTGAAGGAGGTGAATGTGCTCATGAAACTCAACAACTTTCCCCAAAGAGCATAGGTCGAAATATGAAAAAAAAAATTTGGCCCACCCATAGTAAATCAATCAGCTGGTAGTCAGTTTTGTAAGGGACGGCCAAATTTTTTTTTCATATTTCGATTTATGTTCTTTGGGGAAAGTTGTTGAGTTTCATGAGCACATTCACCTCCTTCAGGGTTGATACCCCCCTTCCGTTACACGCTGTATATACCTAATTGCATATAAATATAAGCACAAATAAATATACATAAATACATATATGAATATACTAGAAAGAAATAAGACAAACAATGAGTAAATATATTAGCGTTGTGATGTTACTGCCAGCTTCTTGCGAATGTGCTCGCGAACCTTAACTTTAAAGGATAATCGGTTGGTTGCCATCCTGATTTCCTGGGGGAGTGTACTCCACAGAGAGATAGACTGAACGAAGAAAGAAGAATGAATTTTATGTATGACTGTTTACAGACATTATAATGTTAGTAACAGTTTTGACAACAGAAAAACAATATAATTGTTATGCATATTAAATTACAAGTGATGGGATCGAATTTAATCGCTTCAAATGAATATATTGAAAATAATCAGTTTATATTATATGTAAACCAGTGTAGAAAATTTGAAAAAAAATATATATATATAGCTGTTGGTGTTGGACCCTGTTCCATAAGGATTGCCTTGCGGTGACCATCACAAATCCTTGGAGATTCACCTAAAATCAATCGGACGAAAAAAAATAGTTATTTTAGTAGATATTCTAGTGCCTGATCAAAGCTTTTTTTTTAAATCAACAAAATGGCGGCCTCGGGGAATTTATTTCCAGATTTTCGGGAAAACACTAATAGTTAAGTGTTTATAAAAATCGAAGCTTAAAAAAATCCTTCGATCAGGCACTACATTATCTATTAAAATAACTATTTTTTTTAAATAGATTTCCAACTTTATCGCTAAAGCATAAGGTTCAAAGTTCATTGGGAAAATTTGACAGTTTTGGGCAGCTTCGTGTGCTGGCGTCTGTACTATAACTTATACTTGAATATTTTATCAAATCTCAGTAAAAAAAATTAAATACTTAATTCATTTGTGGAAACTAACAATACTAACCTATTTACCTAAGCACTATTTTTACTAACATCAAAATACTAACAAAATATGGAACTTAGTCTGAAATAAAATGTTATTTATCAACGGACAATTCAGTTGACAGTAAATCAATATTTTATATCTAAACAAAATGCGCAAATGTATTGAGACTCAATAAACACGAAAGAATATATTTTCACAACGAAACAACATGTTCTATTTACACGTCATTTTTATGAACATTCGTCACGCTTTCGGATATTGTTTTTATTTTTTGCTCGTTCGTAAATCCTTTGGTTAAACCCTTTTGTTTCAAAAATATTATGCCTTTACATACATAAACTCTCATCTTCTTTCCCTGGGGGTAAGCAGAAACTACAGAACGCCACCTGCTACGAGCCTTACGTATTTATTTTGCCTCGTTTACGTTCATACTCGTACATCTGGGTCATACACGCACGGCGGTTGCGAGTAATACGCACCTGAACTTTCTTAGGAGCATCACCAATTAGGTCCGTATATGCCTTTAATTGGTATTTATTTACTAAAGGTCTGATTCGCAGTAGGTACCTAATTTAAAAGTGTCTGTGGAATTTCTTGCCAGCCGGTCGATTCTGTAAAAATTTCACCGTGAAATTATAAGTGAAGTAAGCAGTATCAATAGTGACAGCTCACTTCCCGCTCACTGCACTTAAGTTCTCACGGTGAGATTTTTACAGAATAGCACTGCTGTAAATCGTTGTCCTCGATAAGTACCTACTACGCTTTGGAATGGAATGGCAACTAGTTCATCTTTCTGAGTGACCGACTCCTTTTGTAATTCAAAAGTGCCTGAAAAAAAATTAATTGAAATATGTAAATGGTTTGAGTTTGAGGAGTGTCCGGATAGATACTAGATGAATTCAAACCCAGATAAGCTAGACAGAACTTAACAAGGGGTGACACAGGCAGTCAATATATGTGCGAAACAGTAACTACTGAAATAATCATCTAATCTCTTAGCGATAAGACCGCCTATTGTGTCACCCTTTGTAAAATGTCTATATTTATGTTTGTAATTTATATGGTGTACATAATAAAGAGTATTCTATTCTATTCTATTCATCATCATCATCGTCATCATCATTTCAGCCGATATCATCCACTGCTGGACGAAGGGCGTCAGCCAAAAGCCAATGCCAAGCTTTCAACCGGTTCTGTGCTTCTCGCATCCAGCGGATTCCTGCGGCATTTACCGTGTCTTCACACCCCCTTGTGAGAGAAGGCTTCTCACAAGGGGGTGTGAAGACACGGTACGCGGTCACCACTCCTGGACCTTTCGGCCCTTTCTGCGATCAATGTGCCGTGTCCACTGTCACTTAAGTTTGGCACATTTTCGGGTTCTGTCGGTTACCTGGGTTAAATGATAAATAAATGATAAATGATTTATATTCTGTAAGTAGGTTTGTACAGACGCCAGCACATCAAGCTACCCGAAACTGTCAGATTTTCCCAATCAACTTTGAACCTTATACTTTAGTGATAAAGTTGAAAATCTATTAAAGAAATCTGACAGATTGTAGTAGAACACTTTTACATGTCAATCATATTTGTGAATCATGTTTCAGGTTCTCTTATGGATCTCTTAATTTCTGATTCAATCACGTAGGCATAACCCTCTAAGCATAGCCCACTTCATTGCCTTTTGGGTGTCTTTCAGGCTTTTAATGAGGCCCATTATGAATGACCACGTTTCAGTGCCACAGATTATCACTGGCAACATGTTATCCTGTCGTTATCCTATTCAGCTAAGCCAAATTCGAAGGGTAAACACACCAACAAGTGGTTTTTAGAGAATTACTGATCATTTCAATTTAATTTCTAAATTAATATTGACACAGTGGTTTATTTCTAGAAGTAAACCAGCAACTTATATAGATTTGGAGAATCAATAATCTTCTGACACACAATACTATTAAAAACATAGATTATAAGGTTAACGAATTTATCTACTCATAAAGAACAATACAGTTCACTTAATAATGAGCTTAAGTAAAAATAAAGTAATGTAGGTAATATACAGCGATCGAGCAATTCTAATAAATGTTGTCATAAATGTATTCTTTTAATTTTGATTTAAACACTGCAAGCGATTTGCTATCCCTGACATTATTTGGTAGATTGTTGTATAATTGTGCTCCTTCATATGTGATAGTGTTTTTACCATAATTAGTCCTATTTCTTCGCAATTTAATCTGGTTAGTATTTCGTAAGTTATGGTAATATAATTTTTTAACAAGTTTTATATCAGATTTTAATTTACCAGTCATTATTTTTCGTACTAGTATGCACATTGTGTATGTGTATGTTTGTGTTATATTAAATATCTTTATGTTACGGTATAGTGTACGTGACTCTGTCAACCGATTATACTTAAATAATGCTTTTATCACTTGATTTAGATTATCATAAAAGTACAAGTTTCCATTCGACCAAAATCCCGTATCAAAGGCATTGCAATCTAAAAAGTTCCTTAATCAAAAGACATAGAGTAAATTTTCATGTATATTTTGCGGTCACTTTATTTATATAAACACAAATGAACGAATTATGACCGAATTAATATAATGTTCACTTCGTTTGTGTCCTATTTTTTCCATGTGTTTATTTTTACAATTGAATACTTATTTTATTTGGGTATCTGATTATTTTTCAGTACACAAACTGAATAATAATTTTTGAGGACATAATATACGAGTTTTATGCTTTTATTTCCACATTTCTGGTCTGCAAATCATTGTATTATTGACATGAACTCTATTAAAGATGTATGGTAAACTTCATTTTTCACGAGTACTAGGGGAACCACAGTCTATCTGTTTGTCGCAGTTGTTCAACTTCCCGTTTTACCAATCATCTGTGGCTTCTGATTGATGGAATTTATGCCCACAGCACCTCGGAGCGTGACATTTACGCATTCTGAGTTTGAATTCAGTTAGCTGTTCACATTTATCGTTTCTATGCTACAAAGGCTGTACGAAAGCGTTTGTTTGGAGTAGATACCGAGTAGCAACAATGTTGTGGCAGGATAAACTACATCTGTCCGAGAGGTGTGTCACCTACGTGGGACGTGATGGCGGAAACCAGCGCCGCATGTCGTGCGGTGTTCCACAGGGCTCGGTCCTGGGCCCGCTCCTGTGGAACATCGGGTACGACTGGGTGCTGAGGGGCGAGCTCCAACCGGGCGTGGACCTGACGTGTTATGCCGATGACACGCTGGTCACCGCCCGGGGGAGCTCGCACAGGGAGGCAGCGTTGCTGGCGACGGCTGCGGTCTCACAGGTGGTGGGCCGCATACGTCGCCTAGGCCTGGAGGTGGCCCTCAACAAGTCGGAGGCCATGGTGTTTCATGGCCCCCGGCGGGCGCCGCCGCCCGGCTCACACATCGTGGTCGGGGGGGCTCGGATCGCTGTCGAGTCCACCATGAAGTATTTAGGATTGGTGCTCGACAGCCGGTGGAATTTCGAGCCCCACTTCCGGCGGCTGGCGCCCAAGTTGTTGGGCGCTGCTGGGGCGCTATCAACGCTGCTTCCCAATCTGGGGGGCCCGAGCGCCGCCTGTAGGCGGCTCTACGTGGGGATCGTGCGATCCATGGCCCTGTACGGGGCCCCGGTGTGGGCCTCTGACCTGACGGCCGGCAGTATCGCAGTTCTGCGGAAACCGCAAAGAGCGATGGCCGTCAGAGTCATCAGGGGGTATCGCACGATCTCCTACGAGGCGGCTTGTGCACTGGCCGGATCCCCGCCCTGGGACCTCGAGGCGAAAGTACTCGCGTCGCTGTATCGGTGGCGCGAGGAAATGAGGGCGCGGGGCGAGCGACCGATGCAGCGACACTGGGAGCTGCGTCGGTCTCAGCTCCGCGAGGTCCTGGTGGCGGAATGGCGGGACAGGCTTTCACGCCCTACCGCCGGCCTCGACACCATCGAGGCGGTTCGGCCGGTGCTCGAGCGCTGGCTCGGGAGGAGGCACGGCTCCCTGTCGTTTCGTGCGACGCAGGTGCTCTCGGGGCATGGTTGCTTCGGGAAGTACCTGTGTCGCATAAACAGGGAGCCGGACACCCGGTGTCACCACTGCGTCGACTGCCGGGAGGACACGGCGCGGCACACGCTGGCTGAGTGTGCCGCTTGGGAGGAGCCGCGCCGTGCCCTCATCTCAGGAGTAGGCAGTGACCTATCGCTGCCGGCCGTGGTCGAGTCTATGGTCGGCAGCGAGGAGTCCTGGGACGCGGTGGTTTCCTTCTGCGAAACAGTCGTCTCGCAGAAGGAGGCTGCGGAAAGGGAGAGGGAGATCTCATCCCCTCACCCCGCCCGCAGCAGGCGCACCGGGCGTAGGCGGAGGGCGGACAACGCCCTCTTCCAGCCCCCATAAATGGGTCCAGGGGCGACGGACTTGGGGACGTCCGTCGCCCCCCACACATCAGGACCCGAGGCGGCGGCGCGTAGTGTTCCACGCGCGCCCCTCTTAGACGTCGCGGGGGGAGTTTAACACCTCACTCCCCCCCCTGACACGAGGAGAGGCCCGCAGGAGCGGGCCAGCACCAGCCGGGGGTTGCGGAAGTATCGTTCGTTCCCACGACCCCCGGCGTAGGTGAGAGAGGGAACACCGGGGTGGTTTTTAGTCAGTAAGAGTCTGACAGACCCCGCCGCCCGCCCCAGGGCGGCGGACATCCATGAGGATTTTCCACCCCGAAACAAAAAAAAAAAAAAAGGATAAACTACATAGGACTGCTGCTGCCGTCAAATCGTTATGTATCCTTACTAGCACTGTTTCAATTTCGTGCCTGCACGAGCTAAACGAAAATAGATAGAACACTAATGTAGACCAAATATATAATCATATACCGTAACCAAATTAGCAGACATGAGATGTCTACCAACCCGTACTGGGCCCGCGTGGTAGATTAGGGCCAACTCACTCTCACCAAAAGGAGGCCTGTGTCCCAGCAGTGGGAATATTTTAGGCTGACTATAAAAAAGAATTGGTTGTCTGTAAAGTCAGCTTACGTACGATAATTTTACGTGATAACGTCATAGTGGAAGAGAGATAGATGCGTCACAAGCCGAACGCTTAGGCCGATCGTGGCTCTCTATCGCTTGATCCGCGCTCACGCTTGCACGCTCGGCTCAGGCGGAACTTGACAATGAGTCATGCTTTTTCGTACGTGCAGTCGGCGTTAACCGATTTATAAGACGATATCACGTCAAAAAAATAAACTATCACTCAGCAAATTTGGTGAAATAGCAGATCTGTCTACCCAGTGTTTAGAATCGTCATTCTTGGATAACTGCTTAGATTTAATTAAATTAAATTTATTTATTAACACCCGACAAAATCAGAGATGTGTTATAAGTTTAACGTGTGTATCTTTGTCTGTCTGCGCCATTGTAGCTCCCAAACGGCTGAACCAATTTTGTTTTTTTTTTTTTTTGTTGAAAGGTGACTTCTTAGTTATCATTCAAGAAAATCGATTTAGCCGTTTGAACATTATCAGCTCTTTTCTAGTTGATAAATTAATGTGAGCATCTTCCACAGGTCTGATTGAGTCGAAATTTGGCATTTAGTTACTTCAGTGATATAAGAAGAACATAGTAACCTTGAACTGCTACTGCAGTATCACCTAGAATTGGCAGGATACCCAACTCCCCTAACTTACAGCAGAGGTATCGTGTTTGGGTTCCTTGGAATGGTTTCAGTGAATATGTTATAGATAGATGGTGACCAGTGGGTGATGGTGGAGTATGAAAGAGAAATGGACCGGAAAAATTTGTACCCACGCCCAATAACAACGTAACATATGTCATTAGATAAGTATTTTATTACAGAGCAATAACTCTTATGGCGGTTCTTTTCAAATCGCTGTGTGAAAAAAGTTATGGCGATGTTCCGTAGGACGTTCCTGGACGGTAGATAACGGATAACAGAACACTTGAATAGTAAACCACTTCTAATGGTCTTAGTTTGATTATTCACAGGTGTGTTATGTTTTCATTAAAATAAAAGCTTATTATTTTTTCCCGAATTCATGTGTTTTATTTTTGCTTTATAAATTTGGAATTTATCACACTTTTATAATTTTGAGATATACAGTTTTAAAAAAAAAAATGTGTTGAGTCATTTTTTATGTCATGGAGCGATGCAATTTGACCGCTGATGAAATGCAGAGAGCTGTAGGAATGCTACAAGCGGGAAGAAATCAGTCCCAGGTTTGTCGGCATTTTGGTGTCAATAGGAGCGTAATTTGTCGTGTTTGGCAGCGTTACGTTAATGATAAATGATAAATGATAAATGATTTATTTTCTGTAAGTAGGTTTGTACAAACACTTTTACATGTCAATCATATTTTTTAAACTAGATGAGGTCGGCGTTTCCTATCTGACTACTCTGAGAAGAAAGGCCGAAACAAACTCAGAGGTCACAGTCTCTTTTAAAGTCCAGACATAATCTTGGTCAGATCATGTGAAGACCATGCAGATTGGTGTCTGAAATGGTCTTTTGAGTAAAGAACCACACAGATTGAGCGGACCTGTCCAGTCAGTGCACGCATTTGTCAAAAATTGTGTAGCTCAACTCAGAACTTGAGGAGCCTTACGATTCGACGAACAATACCAATGAAAGGACATTTGGGTAGGCCGCATAAATTACTCAAACTGCCAGACCATGATTAAAACTAACTAAGAAGGAAAAAAGAAAAAAGAAATGACCCACATAGTCTTCACACTCACAATAATAATAATAAAAAATAAGATACTATACAAAGTAAATATCCATGTCATTGTTTATATAAAATTCATCAATGTCAATGTGTATATAAAAAATCCGGACATCATCTTTGATCTTTGAGGACCATGTAGATTGGTGTCTGAAGTGGTATTTTGAGGGAAGAACCACACAGATTGAGTGGACCTGTGCAGTCAGTGCACGCATTCGTCAGTAACCGTGCAGCTCAACTCAGAACTTAAGGAGCTCAACGATTCGACGAGCAATACCAAGGACAGAACATTTGTGTAGACCGCATAAACCACTCAAACTGCCAGACCATGATTAAAACGGAAACAATGACCCACATAGTCCTCACATTCACAATAATTAAAATAATATAAGACTTTAAACAGTAAATGTTCATGTCATGTCATAAATAGATATTTAGAAAGAAAAAAAATAACAAAAGTGTAAATCAGCAAAATAAAAAATAAACAACATTCACTGTCTAGACCTATTGGAGCAGCTCAATCCCAAGCGTTTTTGTCCTCAATATAGTCTTTTACAGTATAATAGGCTTTCTGGCATAGTTTTAGCTTTATAAAAGATTTGAATTTATTAATGCTTAGTTCTTGAATGTGGCTAGGAAGTTTATTATAAAAACGTATACATTGGCATCTAAACGAGCCACCTATTTTCTTGAGCCTTGTTGTAGGAACAACAAATTTATGTTTGTTCCTAGTATTTATATTATGGATATCACTGTATTTCTTAAACAGATTAATATTTTTATGTGCATACAAAAGATTATCATAAATGTACTGAGAAGGCACAGTCATTATATTAATCTCTTTAAATTTGTCTCTGAGGGAGTGTCTGGGACTTAATTTATAAATGGAACGAATTGCCCTTTTTTGTAAAATAAAAATTATCTGAATTTCGGCGGCATTTCCCCACAACAGAATACCGTATGACATCACACTATGAAAATAACTAAAGTAAACTAAACGGGCTGTCTCTAAATCAGTTAAGTCACGAATTTTCCTAACGGCGTATGCTGCAGAGCTAAGCTTTTTTGACAATTTATCTATATGGGGGCCCCATTGAAGCTTGGCATACAAAGTTATGCCTAAGAATACTGTGGTATTTTCGGGTTTTAACTCTTCACCCTTTATGAGAACACTAGTTTCTACTTGTCTAACATTTGGTATCGTAAACTTAATACATTTGGTTTTTTTTTCGTTAAGAAGTAAATTATTAACATTAAACCAGTTAACTACTTTTGCGAGGGCACTATTTATACTGTCAGTAACCAGCTGTTGACGTTTGAGTTTAAATAAAAGTGAAGTGTCATCTGCAAACAACACTATATCATGTTCATCCTTTATGAGGTAAGGCAAGTCATTGATATAAACAATAAATAAAAATGGTCCAAGTATTGAGCCCTGTGGGACCCCCATTCTTACTACAGATCCGGGTGACCTTTTCCCGTTAACATCAACTCTCTGAACCCTATCACTTAAGTAAGAAGTGAGAAGATCCAGACAGGCGTTCCGGATTCCGTAGTGGTGAAGTTTCCTGATTAAGGTTTCATGAAGAACACAATCGAATGCCTTAGACAAATCACAAAAGATGCCCAAAGCATCGCATTTGTCCTCCCATGCATTATAAATATGTCCTAAAAGTTCAACTCCGGCATCGGTAGTTGAACGACCCCTTGTAAAACCGAACTGTTTATTATTCAGTAATTTATTGTTATTGAAAAATCTTTGCAATTGATTTAAAATAAGTTTTTCATAAATTTTACTAAAGGTGGGTAGTACTGAAATAGGTCTATAATTAGTAGGGTCTGATGTACTACCTGATTTAAACAACGGTATTATTTTACTGTGTTTCATAAGATCAGGAAACTCACCACATTGAATACAATTATTAAATATAACAGCTAAAGTAGGTGCTACAATGTTTATAATTGTCTTAGCAACATCCACAGAATTACCCCATAGATCTGCAGTCTTTTTAACATTTAACATGTGAAAAGTTTTAATTATATCTGTACAAATGACAAATTCGAAGTGAAATTCCGAATCACAAACTGGAACGTTTTCCTTAAGTAAAGACTCTGCAGCAGTGGGTGATGAGCTTAGAGATTTAGTGGTTGACACAGGAATCTCTGCAAAGAAATTTTCAAAGGCCGCGGCAACCTGGGAATCTGATCTAATTACATTGTCATCAATAGCAAGGCTGTAGTCACTACTTCGGTTGCATGACCTTCCTGTTTCGCTATTAATGACATTCCAAGTCATTTTAATAATGTTATTACTATTTTTAATTTTTGAACTCAAATAACGTGACTTGGCCATACTACAGACTGTTTTAAATATTTTAGAATAATTTTTAACATATAAATTAAATTCAGCAGTGTTTATACAAATTCGTTCATCATATAATTCATAAAGTCTTTTTCTACTTTTATGTATACCAATGGTGGCCCAGTCACTGAAGGAAGCGTTACTATTGACTGATAATGTCTTTGGAATGAATGTTTTATCAAATTGTGTGCAATACATATTAAAAAAATCATTATATTGTTTGTTAGGGTCATCATTAGTCAACAGAAGTGGTAATTTACTTAAGAGTTTAGTTTTAAATGTTTCTAAGCGTTAATACAGGGGATCCTGCTGAGCAGCACCCAGGACGTGGAAGTAGTACAACTGCTCGACAGGACCGATACATACAACTAACTACAAGACGTCAGGCGATGTTAACCGCCCGGCTACAACTCTCAAGCGGTGTTGTTGTTAGCCACCAAACCGTGAGAAATAGGCGGCATGAATACGGCCTGCGGGCACAACGCTCAATTAGGTGCCCACCTATGCGCTATGGGAATCGCGTCCATTGAAACGAATGGTGTAGGGAACACTTTTTTATTTTATAAGTTCACAGCATGCTAAATAACATATTAAGCTAAGCCCCACAAAACCGTACTAATGGTTTGGCTGTGGGGTCTGCACGGAGAGAAACACTTAAAAAAATTACTGTGCTGTCTCATAATCTGAGTGCATTTGAGTGGTAATGGAAACATTACCATTATGCTGTACAGTAAAATTTATTGGACAAATAGTGAATTTTTTCCAATCTCACTCAGAAAATTTTCTGTAGATGTCACTTGCCCTCACTTTAGATTGACGAGCACAGTAATTTTTCTGAGAATTTTCTCTCCGTGTGGCGAGTCTTTATACACAACACTCAAACTGAGACTTAGGTAGCACTTTAATATATTTCTAAATAATATCTTTTTAACTTATTTTTAAATCTGTTTTAATTGGTTTCACTGCTTATGTCTGCCTGTAGAACATTCAATAGATACGGTATTCTTTTTTTTTTTTTGATATCTGACACCACACCACTGGTACGCATATTCTTAATTATTGTGATTAAATGAGCAAATTGAATGAAGGGTTTTGTTGCTTTAGTCAGTAATGCAACAAAAAATGCTTGGTTACTATTTATAAAAGAAATATAAATATATTACAATAGTAAAAATCGTTCAAAGGTTCAAAACCGTACATGTTGCTTAGACTTTTTTGATGTGTGTAGTTACTCTGTGGCAACAATAGAGTATCTTTTGTTTCGACGAGTCACAGATGTTCGATAGCGGGTAGAAATGAAATTCCTCCGTCACCCGCTTCAGTTGACATTCTCAAACGACGTGGCCAGAATCCTGATTGTCGAAAATGTATTTTTTTCCGCCGACATCCTTTAGTACTGCGCAGCTTTCATTTGTCAAATCTTTGCAGAGTTCAAAGCCAGATGGAATAAAAACTGTGGGTACGCCGAATTGACTGTGATCGAGTTTCAAAGAAGTGTGTGCATGGGTGACTAAAGTGGCGTTTGAGTTCAGTTAATCTAAATATCATGTGCGGCCTAGTTTTATGGGTCGTATCGGCTGTTCTTTGAAACTTCTGGACTGTTTTATCGAGCGTATATAAACACTCATATCCACTCTGTGAAATTCTAGGCCAACTTTTTATGTGAAAGGTTGAGAAACTGACGACCCATTTGATGAAAATACACACACCGGCAAAATTAGAGGAACACAAAAGAAAACATCATTTTTTGAGATTGAATGTCTATTATTTAATTTTTATGGTTTATTTGAGTCTGTTCGTCTATATTATGCAAGAAAAAAAACAAATTGTATGGTTTATTAGGATTTATTTAATAAAAAATTTAAAAAAATGCTCTTGACTGAAAAAAAATTATGTTTTCAAATGCGTAAAAACAGAGTTAAATTAAAAAAAAAAAAGAATTAATAGCGCGTGTTGCCTCCACGCGCCATTATGAGGGCTTGGATACGTCTAGCCATGCTTCTGATGACATCTTCAATCATTTCCTGAGGCAAAATGCCCCATTCTTCAACCAGCGCCAATTTCAGGTCTTCAACATTCCTAGGGGCAGGATTTCTTTCACGAACCCTTCGTCCAATCATGTCCCAGACATGTTCTATTGGATTCATGTCAGTCATTCATTCATTCAGTCCATCTGGGTTACACCAGTCTCACTTAAGTAATCACGCACTATGCGCGCAGTGTGGGGCCGTGCGTTATCGTGCATAAACACAAAATCTGGGCCTATGAATGGGGCAAAAGGCATAACATGGGGTTCTAGGATCTCAGTTATGTACCTGTGAGCAGTCAAAGAACCGCCTTCAATAATGACCAGAGCGGTGCGTGCCGTCAAACTTATACCACCCCACACCATAACAGACCCTCCACCGTAAGCCATTGTTTCGGAAAAATTTGCTTGATGGTAACGTTCTCCTCGATATCTCCACATCCTCTCCCTTCCGTCGATGAAATTTACACAAAAACGGCTTTCGTCGGAGAACAAAACTCGACTCCATTCATCGGACCAATTTTGATGCTCACGAGCGAACGCTAATCTTGCTACTCGATGGCTCACCTCAAGTTTTGGCGCTTTTGCTGGCACGTATGACTTCAAACCAACTTCATTTAACCTTCTCCTCACTGTTCGTTCACTAACACGTACGTTACGCACTTCTTCTAAGACAGCTCGGGTCTGAACAGCCGTTTGACGACGATTTCTTAAAGTTTGCACCCTTATAAAACGGTCGTCTACGGCACTGGTTGCACGATTTCTGCCTTGCCCTCGTCTGCGCACGTAAGATCCTGTCTGTCTGTACCGTTGCACATTACGGTGGATCACGGATACTGATACACCCAACGTTCGACTGACTGAACGGTAGGTGTGACCTTCCTCAATCATTGTTCATCATGTGGACGGCACGGTTGGCGCAGTGGTTAAGCGATTGACTGCTGCGCTGCGTGTCGCGGGTTCGATTCCCGCACGGAACAAATATTTGTATGACCTACATGTATTTGTTCCGAGTCTGGGTGTTTTTCTATCTATAATATGTATGTATTTACAAAAAAAAAAAATTGTATATAAGTAGTTTATCAGCCATCTCGTTACCATAACACAAGCATTAGGTTGCTTAGCTTGGGACAAATGGTGCTGTGTGAAATGTCCAGGGATTTATTATTTATTATTATTGTTACAGCCCTGGCGACTTCAGTTGCAGGCAAATCACTCATTCTGTATGCAATACAATGTTAACTCTCCAAACAAAACAAACGTAATGAGCTAGGGCCACCATTGACTGCATAAACCAACTTTCTTATCAAAAACACTTAGAAGCTTAAAGTGTAAATAAACACTTAAGAGGGTACAATTTCTGTTAGAAGGCTTAAAAATGTCATAAAAGCCCATAATGTTATATGAAAAAAGGGCAATCATTCAAATAACGGAACCACTCGTCGAAATACCCACAAGTTTTTAAAAAAAGGCACCTTTTTTTTGTGTTCCTCTAATTTTGCCGGTGTGTGTAGTTTAGCAGGTACCTTTTTGAGAGCACTGGTGACCCAGTGGTAACGGCCTCGAGTTTGGTCGTGTGTTCGAACCCAGACAGGCGCTTTACTTTGTGAATTTTATTTCATCACCACTGCCGTGCGATTCTGTAACCATCTCACCGTGAAAGCTTGGGTGAAGTGAGCGTGGAGTGAGCTGTCATTCGCTAAGGACTAACATTATTAAGTGCTCACTTCACTGATGATTTCACGGTGAGATTTTTACAGGGTCGACCGGCTGTTCTCAAAACGATGAAGGAAAACATTGTGAGGCAACCGGCATGTCTTAGAACCAAAAATTCGAAGACATGTTGTGACATCTACCAACCCGCACTGGGCCCACTTGGTATCCAAACACGCGGGCCCAGTGCGACCCAATCCCTCTCACTGAATATACTATAATAATAATATAATAATTATAGGCTGATAGCCTATGTCCCAGTACCGTCAAACGGGGTGACTATGTGCCTGGCAGGTGAAAATGTGCAATGGGGGTCTTACGTTATGCTTTGATTTTTAATCTAACTCAAATGAAGGGTACAGGGGAAAAACAAGGAATGTCACAAGAAATTCAAATATTGATTAAGCATGGCAACACTTAGCTTTTCGCGCGTATTTTTATATACCAAAATGTAAAAAGCGTAAAAACAAACATAGTCCCTCATTAGAACAATATATGAGACATTCCATGTTTTTGTACTTTAAAAAAGTTAATTACTTTCTTTTTTCAAATTTTATTTAAATTTTAATAATTGCTAACAGTTTATTTGTATCTACAGCTGATCTCTGTAAGTCAAATTTAAGTTTCTTTCAGTAATTTCTAAAAAATTAAAATGTAAGTAAAAAGTAAGTAATAAATAAGTAATAAACTTTCAAACATTAAAATGTTAATTACACAAAAACCTGTTTTAGTGACATTTCTTGTTTTGCCCCTGTACCCTTCAAATGTGTTTAACGCCATATTTTTACATCACAAATAGATTCACGAGGTATTACGAATATATTAGTGATTTAGAAATATGGCGTTAAACACATTTGAGTTAGATTATTAATTGCACATTTTCACCTGACAGGCACATAGTCACCCCGTTCGGCTGTAGTGAGAACATTTTAGGCTTCTTCATCTTCACTTGCAAAACCTAGGTACCAAGCCTTGCAAATGCGACGCACAACTGACATTATAATGTTGCTTTGTTTGTTTGCCATTTTCCCGGTAAAGTTAGGAGTAGTTAACAAATTAGATATTAGAACAACAATTTGTACGGCTGTAGCATGTCCCCGGACAAGTTAAATTACATAAGAAGGTTGTACCACAATCTACTCTTTTTGCTAGACTGTGTAACTGTGGTAAGTTATGGAATCAGCCCTGCGATTCTGTAAACATCTCACCGTGAAAACTTGGGTGAAGTGAGCGTGGAGTGAGTCGTCAATAGTGCCAATCCCTAGCATCAGCATGACTCACAGCTCACTCTAAGCTCACTTCACCTTAGTTATCACGGTGAGATTTTTCCAGAATCGACCGGCAGGCGTTATTTTGTGGAAATACATGACAATAATGTTATTTATGATAGCGCTGGCAAATGAAAACCGTACCATAGGCTAAAACAAACGTCATAACGGCTGCTGACGTAACGGAAACACGAATCAGTGCAATAAATAAATACGTGATTTTCCATTACATTATAAAATCGTACTAAATTAAATATTGTTAATTTTAAGGTTTTTTTTTTTTTTATTTAGGTGTTTTTTTAAAAGTCTAAGAAGGAAACTGGAACATTGTTACTGTTAGTTATTTTAAATAAAATTATTGTTACCTAACTAAATTTACAATCTAAAGTATTTAAAAAGTATTATTAATTATAAATCAAATATTGTTCGCAATTACATTATTTTACTAAAGACAATCTAAATTTAATTGTAAAACAAATGTCAACGGAAGTCGTTGCTTTCTGACGTTGACAGTTGTTTAAACGTGTAAATGGGCTTGTTCTAGTCGCAGAGCGCGGTTCAAGCCCGGTTAAGCAGTCGACAACCTCATAGGTTGAACTGTGAGATGCCATTAAAAAAAAAAAAACGCAGAGCGCGGAGTATTAAATTGTATTTTCAGCTGTGTACAGACGCCAGCACATCAAGCTACCCGAAACTGTCAGATTTTCTCAATAAACTTTGAACCTTATGCTTTAGCGATAAAGTTGAAAATCTATTAAACAAATTAATCTGACAGATTGTAGTAGCTTGATGTGCTGGCGTCTGTACATCTCGTTGTAAAATTAAGTTGTGTGAATCTTTGTTGTGTGAGTGATAAAAAGTGCTTACAAGATGTCTGATCATTATCATTTGAGATCCCGAGCCCTCCAGCTCTTACATATTTAATTATCGAGTTTTAATTCCGCTATATACAGGGTCAAATAAATTAGCTAGCGAAACTCTGCAGATGTGATGGGTATCGATATCTAAACACAACCAAACGAAAAATTGTTGATTTTTTTTTGGGGTCAGCGACCGTTGTTTGTGTTGTTACTTAAAGTATGAATTAAGAAAATCAGTTTTTTTTTTGTTTTATCATATTAAGATTTCGATACCTATCACGTCTGTGAAGTTTAAACAAAGAAAACTGATTCGTATACTGATATTTCAAGTGACGTGATTAGCCCAAAAATACTCATCAAATTAATTTAGGTATTTCTTGTTTGATCAAATTTAGATATCGATACCCATCACATCTGCGGAGTTTCGCTAGCTAATTAAATTTGACCCATTAAAACTAAATATTTTTCCACAACAATAAGTATACTATGCAATAAAGCAACTCTTCACTTAAGACGCTAAGAAAACAGACAGCCAGCATCACTATCACTACATAGTATAAAACAAAGTCGCTTCCCTGTCTGTCTGTCCCTATATATGCTTAGATCTTTAAAACTGCACAACGGACTTTGATGTGGTTTTTTTTTATAGATAGAGTGATTCAAGAGGAAGGTTTATATGTATAATACATGCATAATATAGTAGACAAACACTGATAATTTTAGAGGTTTCTAATGTGATGTCGTAAATAAACACATTTTTTTGAGCTTACATTGTAAACGCTGGCTGAACCCGTCGAGATAGATCAAAATAATGTACTACAGTATTGTACACCTTAAAAAGGTCTACAAAAAAGTCCGCGATGGTATATGTCTATCTCTTAAGGATAACCCACAATATCCATTTTTTATCCTATACTTTTTACGAGAAATAATGGCTCTAAAATTATCAGTGTTTCTCCATTGCACCCGTGCGAAGCCGGGGCGGGTCGATAGTTTCAAATAAGATAGAATTCTATTTTGAATCGCTGTACATTGTACTAAGCAAAGGTATAACGATCAGTCGGTCAATTCTGGAAAAATCTCAACGTGATAACTAAGGTGAAGTGAGCTTAGAGTGAGCTGTGAGTCATGCTGATGCTAGGGATTGACACTATTGGCGACTCACTCCACGCTCACTTCACCCAAGTTTTCACGGTGAGATGGTTACAGAATCGCACGACAGGTTGTGTTAGCCAGGTATTATTCGATATGTCGTCGAATAATATCTGGCCATCACAATCTGACCGCACCATTAAATCCGATACCTCCATTTTAAAACTTCTACCTTTCTCAGCTGCATATTATAGTTCAGTCACGTGCTGCCGACTGCACAAATGTTCTCGTTACGTATGCAACCAGGCTTCAAACTTGGTACTATCTACTGCACAAAAGGAATATCTCAGTGAATCCTTTATACTAGTTCTTTATGGGGAGATCTTGATAGGAGAACTTGCCAGTCTGTGGGTTATGGAACTTTTTTTATTGGTGAAAGTTTCAGGCTTATCTTTGTGACCGAAGAAAAAATGAAAGAAGTTGTTTTAGTTCCGACTTCAAGTAAAATAGGCACAGATATCGTATCACCATTGACTTAGAAAGTATAGCAGCGTTATATGAGCGTGTTAGGAAATAATCAAGAATCTTGGAACCGTTTTAAATGAGGCAAAAAATCTTCACAAGGGTCCCCTTGTGAAGGTTTTATTTTGGACTGGTGAGACTAGGAGAAACCAATGTCCAAAAGTGGTCTGCACTAGGCTGTGGTCGCAGATGGAGGAGCCATCTGCGACGCAATTACACATTAAACTCGGAGTGAAACACCTTAAAGCAAAAAAAAGAAAGAAAATATGCTTTTTTGCGGTAAACATGACGCAGCAAAAGAACACAAACACAAAAAAGAACAATTTGGGGGAAATTATGCGTCACATGCACGCAAGACGGCCAACAATCAGCATAATGCTAAGATCCCATGCGAGACAGAGTCCCAGCGCTGGTTTTCAGAGACAGCCGGCGTAGCACGACCAAAACGTTAGGGCGAGGCCACAAACTGCGTTGCGGCGTCGCATCGTAAAAATCTACGACGCCGCACAACGCATCGTGGAAATTTCCGATGCGCTAACGCAACGTACAAATCTGCAATGCGACGACGCGCTACCTCCTAGTTAGTGTCCACATTGAATGAGTTGCGCACGTTTCATGCTGGCGGATTACGATATCGATTACCTGATATCCTTAGTTCAGGAACGTCCCGTCCTTTGGGACAAAAGTATATCAGACTACAAAGACAATTTTTTTTTAGAAACTGACATGACGGTTAGCGTCTTGTCGTACGATGTCGTATGCGATGAAATTTTTGCGTTGCGTCATCGCATTGTATTGCTGTGCGACGTCGTTTTTGCGATACGACGCCGCAACGCAGTGTTGTGGCCTCGCCCTTAGGGACCGTCCCCATCGCCACGGCCGCGGCGCCGCGCCGTGGCGATGGGGACGGGCCCTTAAAGTATGGCAACAATGATACTGCACTAAAGCCTGATTTATACAACTAGAGTGTTTCGATCGTCATCAATGGCCTGCAGGGTAATTACGTAAAACACTATCAATAGCAATGGGCTTCATTTTGACAGTTCAACAACATTCATTGCGTTATTTACGTTGTTGAGCAGGCACATTTTACGAACATATAGAGCAATGGATTAGCAATATGCCTCAAAATGATTCAAATTGAGAGTAATATTGTGTTACGCAATTAGGGTGCTGGTACTTCTAGCCTAGTGGTCCTGTATGGACATTCTTGCCTTTCAACGATTAAGAAACTCTCCTGCTGATTGATTGAGGAAGAAATTAAAATCTTTTTATTGAGAAAGGATCAAGTGGAATGACAGGTCAGAGATTTTTACTGCTCACTTCACCTAAGTTTTCACGATGAAATTGTTACAGAATGGACCGGCTGGTGTAAGCAAAGCAAAGCAACAATACGTCTAGACCAAGCTTACAATACTGGCGGTAAACAATGCAAGAAAAAAAAAAACAAGACTTTGAGTTAATTAAACACGGGCCTTATAGACCGGAACTCTGGAATCAAGTGAAACGATCTTAGTGGAATAATTCTGTAATCTTTACACTCGAATAAATATCGCAGCTCGCCCGTTTGATAAAACTCTTGTAATACCCTCCAGCGATGTTCTCAAAGAGGATCTTTAGTGGTCTGTGTTAGACGGATACTTACATGAAAAAATTCAAATAAATTCAAATTCATTTTCAAATTAAAAAAAAAGTTTTAAGGAATAATTATTAAGCACAGATTTTGTATAATCGTAAAGGTCACTAACCCCACGTATGGAACGTACGTACGGAACGTGGATCCACGCGAGACATGCGAGGTCTTTTTACAAAGTAAAAAATATATTTAAAAACTTATAAATAGTAGTACCAGCACTCTAATTGCGTAACACACTATTACTCTCAATTTGAATCATTTTGAAGCATATTGCTAATCCATTAATAATTCATGTTCGAAAAATGTGCCTGCTCAACAACGTAAATAACGCAATGAATGTTGTTGAACTGTCAAAATAAAGCCCGTTGCTACTGATAGTGTGTTACGCAATTACCCTGCAGGTTCTAAACAGATTGGCTTAAATACTTATACATACAAAAACTAGTTTAATTTACAGGTTTTTAATTATCTATGAAAGGTGACATTATGACTGACATTATAACTTATACATTCTAAGTAAATAAATAATATATGGAACATATTTTAAATAAATCATGTGGTTATAAGTACATAATCATACTATTTATTAATTATTTTATTTATAAAGCCGTCTGAGATACGTCACGTCACCATATATAATGTTGGTTGTTAGCGAATGACAATTTTGTATCAATAACGTAAAAAATTATTGTTAAATGTGTATCTTGCACGCTTACCTACTTGTGGAATCAATGTCAATAACTACAGAACACTAAATTCATTGCTGTCACAGAGAGGGCACGCACGTACACATCGTAGTATATCATCCTTTGATAGATGTCACTTATTATACGTTTCTAGGGGTGAGGTTTCTCTGGAATTGTATGTACAGACGCCAGCACATCAAGCTACCCGAAACTGTCAGATTTTCCCAATAAACTTTGAACCTTATGCTTTAGCGCTAAAGTTGAAAATCTATTAAAGAAATCTGATAGATTGTAGTAGCTTGATGTGCTGGCGGCTGTACCACTACATTACACCCATGTGTACAAATAAATAAAGAATTAGTTTTACTCGTAGATAGAGAACGCTGTTTTTCTTGGTTGTCCCATCCTCTGTCGTGTTCCACTAGCTGCTTGCCGTATTTCAGCTGGTTCCTTCCACTTTTTATATAGCCTACAGCCTACTTTTTATATAGCCTATAGCTGGTAGTGAGTAGCGACTACATGACACTATATGTGATTATCATTGTTGAAGCATGTTCCGTCTTCGACTACGTACTCAAAGGATGAAAACTTTTACGAAGCCCCGTCGGTCTCCCATCCCCATACAGAACTTCATCTTATAACCCTAGTAGGTGGCCAATTGAATTGTTCAAAGAATACAATTTTACTATGGCCTTGATTACGACAAATAATTAAAGGAAGGTAAACTATAATGATTTTGGTGCCTACAGAATTTACTTCGCGAGTCCAACTTACACTTGGCCTGTTTTTACGCCAGCGGGGTAGTTGCTATCAGTAGCAATGGCTTTTATTTTGACAGTTCAACAACATTAATTGCTTTATTTACACAGTCAAATGCTTCGAACGTTTATGAAGCAATGGATTAGTTAATATTCTTCAAAATGATTCACATGAAGAGTTTTTCCGCCCAGGCCAAACATGTAGTAAACGATTAAAAATAGTAAGTAGCTTCCTACATTCTACTATATGTAGTATCCAATCATAAAAAAACAAACAATTATTTTAAAACCCCTACATTCTTCATTTACACCAAAGCTAATTTAGTAAATACGCAAGCGGGCTTCCGCGATATTAAATCTGCTGCGTTGTCACTCAGGTCACGGCCTGCTGAAATTATCACTCTCATTTTGTAGGGGCCAATTTCTGTCAACGCTAGCCGAGAATGTTAAGCATTGGGTAGGGGCAGCGAGGCAGCGGTTCAGTGGGTTTGTGCTTGTGCAGGTAATTATAATACATACACGGAGAGAAAATTCTTAGAAAAATTACTGTGTTCGTCACTGTAAAGTGAGTGCAAGTGACATCTACAGAAAATTTTCTGATTGAGATTGGGAAAAAATCAGTATTTGTCCAATAAATACAGCATAAGAATTTTTACTGTGCTAGCATGGTAATTTTTCCATTACCACTCAAATGCACTCAGATTATGACACAGCACAGTCATTTTTCTAAGATTTTTCTCTCCGTGTATAATTTGTGTTTTGTGTGAAAAAAATGTATGGATGATCTACATACTAGAGATATTGCGATTCCATTACTTTAATATAGTTGCTAAGCAATTTATGCTCGTCACAATGCGAATGGTGATATGGAGCTGATGGTGAAATACATCCCTGCATCGGGAAAAGCAATATTTGGTAAAAACCAATGAGCAAGTTGACTGGAAAGAAAAACCTTTAAAATAAAAAATCAAATCGGTATAGCCGTCTTTGTGTAATCGGGTAACATACATAAAAGAAAAAAAAAATGATTCCGACGACCTGAGAACCTCCTCCTTTTTTGTAGTCGGTTAAAAGCAAACTCAAAACCAACAAGCATTTAAAAGCGAAGCGCAGTATGCTAGGTGTTACATAAGCGGATCGCGTTCAGCTTGAGTAGGGCTGGGCATGACATGTCTGCCGACAAACTGTAGTTCCGGATACTGACACAGAACTGGAACCCGGATACAGTGAGGTGTGGTCACGGCAGGCCAGGAAGGAGATGGCGAGATGTACAAGATTTTAAAACTGAAAGGAGTATGGCTCTGCCCTGGCTCCCAAAAGATGAAAGTAGTAGAGAGCTTTGCCCAGAAGTGCAGAACCTACCTACATATATGCTTTCTGTACACCACAAAAAAATACGACGATCTTGTATTAAGAAACCTCTGCAATTTCACAATAGAACATACACGCACAGTTACATACACATATACACCACACATACACCACACACACACCAAACAAGCACTACAGATATATACGTGACACGTATCATTCTATATTATACCTGAAATCACCTCTCTAGTCTCCACTCTGGAATTCGTACTCCGAGCCCCAAGATACAGACTAACTCTCTAGTTTGGGGCTCACTGGCAAATAATATAATATATTGTAACCTAACTGTAGGTAGTACTCTAAGCTTTTTTTTTTTTTGGGGTTGGAAATTATCAAATAACTTCTCCCGCTCTGGGCGGAACGGGAGGGTGTGTCAGACTTTTACTGACTAAAACCCACCCGTGTTCCTTCAGTTGCCTGTGCCAAGGGCCACGGTAACTCTTTCGAACAACCCGCGACCCTGGCAAGCATCGGCCCCAGTGGACCCCGTCACTGCTGCTCCGCCCAGCTCCGTTTCTGTGGAAACGCACCCTGACTGTCTAGTTTGGGGCTCACTGGCAAATAATATAATATATTGTAACCTAACTGTAGGTAGTACTCTAAGCTTATGTCGTCTCAACTACCTATAAATTTACCGTTGAGCCTGTTTATTGTATTACCTGAACAATAAATATTGATTTATTTTCGTTCAAGGCTTTTATTATCAGGTACTTTAGAACAAATCGCGTTTCTCAAAGCCCCGTCTCAAACGTAAACTGTAAATCTTCCTCATTTTACTTAGCAGCGGGCACAAGGTGGGCTCAGAATTGTTTTACAAATTGTTTAGACTGAGAATGGTACTGCTAGATACCTGGCCTGATCCTTACTTCTTCTTGGAATGCCATTTACTTGAATTATATAAATTTCTAATACTAGTTGTTACAAAAACAGTATTTTCATTCATTAATCAAAGGATTTTTTTTGTATTTTTTTAACATCGTGACGAAACCGGCATGTCCTAGAATTTGAAAACATACGACATACGCCACCCACACTGGGCCCGCTTGGTGAATTACGGCCCACTCTTTCTCATAGAGAGGAGTCCTGTGTCCCAGTACTGGGAACCTTATAGGCTGACTATGGAAGTCGGTGTAATTACCAACTACGTAAGACATTGTGTCCTGCGATGCTTCTGATAGTGAAGACATCCGTCAGGTGGCAGTGACCAGTTACCACCAGGTTGGCCGTCTTTTTGTCACAGTAAGCGTTCCTATCCTTTCCTCGTACACAAACTGTTTGAAAATTACAGTCCGGCCGTCGAGAGAATGCTTTACTCACACGACAATTCCAGTAGCTAATAAACATCAAATTCGCATAACACATATTCGTTTGATTGAATGTGACAGATGTAAGGAACGCATTCTCTCGTCGGCCGCACTTTAGCAGCTTGTGACATACTAGAAAGATTAGCCATTCAGGAAAAAGCGGGGTAACTGCATCATCGTCATCGTCATCATTTCCGCCGAAAGACGCAACCCCAAGCACCTCCACTTGACCGGCTTTGTGTTTCTCGCACCCAACGGGTTCCTGCGGCCTTCACAAGGTCGTCGGTCTACTTTGTGGGAGGCCTTCCAACGCTACGTCTTCCGGTACGCGGTTGCCACTCCAGAACCTTTCGGCCTCATCGGCCATCTGTTCTGCGAGCAATGTGCCCTGCCCACTGCCACTTAAGTTTCGCAATTTTAAGTTTCGCAATTCTTCGGGCTATGTCGGTTACCTTGGTTCTCCTGGGCTGCATTTCTGATTCGATCACGCAAGGAAGCTCCAAGCATAGCCTTAGCATAGTCATCACTGGCAATACCCACTGGTCAAAGACGCATAACACACATTAATTTTGATGATTTATCAACATTCATTGCGTCGTTAATGCACACGAATTTTTCAAACATAAGAATATGAAACAATGGATTAGGTATTTATTTCTAAATCCTTGGCATTCTGATTGAATGGTTGTTACGCAAGTGGTGTGCTGATTGGGGACTGCGCAGTGGCTTATAATTGCTGCAAAAATGTATGGGTAAATCACCACATTGACTTAGTAACCAGAAAGTGCTTACTTAAGGCTTAAGATCCCAAACAGTGCTTAATACTTGACGGATTGTTTGGGTCGACTTTCAAATTCGAAGAAGGATTTCTGAAGTTTTGGTTCTTATCCCGCGAGATAAAAAAATATATATAAGTAATCAGTTATTTTTTTATCTATACCGCTGAAAACTTTTAATTGCCTTGGGCCTTGGGTATTTTTTTACTCTTCTTATAATTATATGTATAATTTTTTCTAGTGGTGATTAAAAAGGATCTCCGAGTGATTATACTTCAAGCAACCTCCTACGATTCTTCGAAATTCGCCAGAGGCGTCGAACAAAGATGGAAATTAAATGTTTATCTACCAGATATTATAAGAACCTTTTTAACTGTGCTGAGGTGGTTTCAGTCGGTCTGTAGGAGCAAAATGAAGTTTATGACGAGGTAATAGAAATAGGCTGTACCTATTTCTTTTACCTTGTCATAAACTTCAGTTTTCGCGGGCTCATCTGACATGTAACTTGCAAAATGCGTTCATACTTGACAGGTACTCGTACAGACACCATCATATCAAGCCACTACAATCTGTCAAATTTCTTTAATAGATTTTAAACTTTATCGCCAAAGCATTAGGTTGATTGGGAAAATTTGATAGTTTCGACTTTCGGGTAGCTTGATGTGCTGGCGTCTGTACATTAGATAAAATCATAACAACATGTATTCCCGAATGGGTAGGCGGAGATACCTATAATATACCCACATTTAGCCAGTCATATTTAAGTCCCCTGTAATAGGAGGCTAGGCAATTATAGTCATCAACCGGGCACAAATCCAGACTCAGGCTCCTACTGAAAAATTCTAGATTTAAAAAACCAAATAATACGTTGCCCGGCCCGGGAATCGAACTCAGGACCTCGAACTTAGTAGTACTAGTTGCATTGCGACTACTAGATCAACGAGTCAGGGTTGATGAAACACCTCAGCCTCATTTAGGGAATTCCTGTGTCATCATTTTCTGCCTTTTTCCCAACTATGATGGGGCTTGTGGCTAAGTAATAACAGCCGCACAGGTCGATCGATCAGGTTAAGCTGCGCTGGCCGCGGTTGGTCCGTGGATGGGTGACCATCTTCACATACCAAGACCCCTCCGTGCCTCGGAAAGCACGTTAAGCCGTTGGTCCCGGCTGTCATTCGTAGATCTGTGACAGTCGTTACGGGTCGTCAGTAGCCCGAAATTCTGACAACCAGTTTACCAAGGGGTATCATATTCCCCAGTAACTGGATTGTGGAGGTCGGATAGGCAGTCGCTCCACGTAGAATACTGGTATTCAGATGCATCCGATTAAACTGGAAGCCGACCCCAACATAGTTGGGAAAAGGCTAGGCAGATGAATGGATGGGGTTGACTACTAGTTTGACCGAATGCAGTAGAATACCAGTATTTTACACGAAGCCACTGCCTATCTGACCTCCACAACCCAGTGACTTTAGGAAATTCCTAGATAATGTTATTTTATGTTGTGTCTGCAACATACCCTCAACAATCTTAGGGAAAGTTAGTTATAAGTAGTAGGTATTACAAGGATTTCCTCACGAAAAACAAGCGTATATTACATAACTACAGGCAAAAGAAAAGGGCTCGCCCTTTCCCACACCCTCATCCAAAACAAATTAAGGGCAAGATAGTGTAAAAAACAACAACCGCCAACGATCTAACGTAAATACGAATTTTATTACCAGATAAACAGGCTGACTGGTCAAACTAGGGACATACGTCAAATTGGTCAATGGCTTTGATTTTCGATCCAATTTTGAATAACTGAGAGATAACGCACAGCCTAAACCTCTGGGTTTAGAAGAATGACATTTTAGAGAAGAATCTCATAATGGCAATCATCTCCTAAAGGGATTCAATAGGAGATGTCAGTTTGTATACAGGTTCGTCATTTTTGCCAGTGAGAAATTTTAACGGACGCACGGCTTGTTATTCAATAAAACAGGAGGCTGGCCCAGCAATGGGAAAGTCAGGCTGTGGTTGATGATGATGACAATCCAATAAAATAAGTCAATCGAGGCATTTTTTGCCTGTTCTAAACACAGTTCTCGACTTCTAGCCACAACCCGGTGCAGTCAGGCGCGCCAATGAGCACAATTGACGAATCCAATCATTATAATTTCCGTGCTTACTTGTTATAATATTTATATTTTTATATATGCTTTCACGGTTGGCGCAGTGGTTAAGCGATTCACTGCTGCGCTGCGTGTCGCGGGTTCGATTCCCGCACGGAGCAAATATTTGTATGACCTACAAGTAGTTGTTCCGCGTCGGACTGTTTGTGTATGTGAGTTTAAATGTTTGTAAACGCACCCACAATACAGGAGAAATTAAGGGAAACGGATTAAAAAAAAAATGTATAATATAATGTAATTAACGCTAATAACGCTAATAATAATGTAATTTACACTAGGAATTAAATTAAATATCTAACTGCATACAAAAACAAAATAGACACTTAGGTGTCACAAGTCTTGAGTTTGACTTGCAGCATTGCCAAGTTGAATGGCAATGCTAATTCTTTGGCCAAAGAACGGATCAGCCCATTGGTATATAAGTTTACTACTTATGTACGTTCCATAAGAGCACCGCGCACTTATGCCTTATTAAATCACTACATAGTATAAAACAAAGTCGCTTCCCTGTCTGTCTGTCCCTATAATTATATGCTTAGATCTTTAAAACTACGCAACGGATTTTGACGCGGGTTTTTTTAATAGATAGAGTGATTCAAGGAAGGTTTATATGTATAATACATGCATAATATAGTAGCGAAACATTGATAATTTTAGAGGTTTCTAATGTGATGTCGTAAATAAACACATTTTTTTGCGATTACATTGTAAACGCTGGCTGAACCCGTCGAGATAGATCAAAATAATGTACTACAGTATTGTACACCTTAAAAAGGTCTACAAAAAAGTCCGCGATGGTATATGTCTATCTCTTAGGGATAACCCACAATAACCATTTTTTATCCTATACTTTTTACGAGAAATAATGGCTCTAAAATTATCAGTGTTTCTACATTGCACCCGTGCGAAGCCGGGGCGGGTCGCTAGTAAAAAGTAAAATAAAGCTTATTTTTTTAACTATGGATGACTGACAGCTAAAACAAACGTAATAAAATAGAGCGTGAGACTAACAGCCAATTAAAAGTCATCACTTATAAAAAACAGATTGGAAGGAAAGAGTGTGAACATCACAACACAACTACCAAAAAAAAAAGAGAAAAAAAAAACAGTATAACATAAAGGCTAAACTAATTACGTTTTACATTCAATACAAGAATAAATACCTGAACTATCTATTTTAGGTATTATTCCCATTATACAACGTGTAACGTTAAATGCGCAAAACCTGAAAATAGTTTGATCAGAATAACGAGCAGAATTAATTGAACCACTTTTTAATATAGGTCACATTTTTCCAAAAAATCTTCATTAAAAACGTTGCCGTGTCTATTTATTAATAGGTCAAGCAAGCCAATGTCAGCGCGGCGCAGCGACCCGGTGACGACTCCTCCCTCGGTAAAGCGTCGTCGCAGACGCAAGAAACGATCAGAATGGCCAGTAAAACTAAAACAGCATATAAAACCTTTACAATTTTTTAAATGATTTATTTTCTCTCTGTAATAGGTCAATTGAATTAAAAATCAGTTGGGGTGTCTGAGATTTTGCGCATTTAACGTTACACATTGTATAACAGTCTACTTACTTTACTTCAGGACGCGCCCTGTCAGCTCTTGAAGCCGAGTCCCTAATATCATATTTTGTATGTTTATCTTCTCAATTCGAAATAGTGTTTATCTCTGATGAGATCGATGTCATCAACTTACAAAATATTCGTCGAGGTCGATTTACCAAAGACAATAAGACAACCGAACGTAACCTCTACAGTAGCGAAGTCCCTCGTTTACCCAGTCACGCAATATATATAGGAAACTTCTGTAACTTCAAACCAAGCGTGGAAGCATCCAGAAAAATCCAGGAAATTATTATCGAGTTCGCAACTAGCCAGCGAAGTTTTTACGAGACTTGTTTATAGTACGAATGGAAACAAAAGTGTCCGGAAAATATTAAACTGTTGTTGAAAGCTGAAGTAGAAAGTTTGGATAGTATTTTTGAGTTGATTCCTGCTTGAAGGTTGTTAATGGAAAACGTTGGTTTATGTTATAAAACGTGATTATTATCGCATTTTGTATTGTAGGTAAGTATTCAGCCAATAGTTGTTTCGCTATGTCGTTTAGGTTTTTGGGGAACGATTCTGGAGACAGTGTAATTTTGAGGGTTCCGTATCCAACGGAGTCTTAGGGTGTTGGTCGCCCTAATACTATGCCTAAGTTGTCTATTTCAAGGCATCTTTTTAGCCGTAATAGGTAGCCAGTGTAATTTTTCACAGAAAACATCTTTTTTAGTTACTATGTTTTTAGTTAAAAAATTCCACTCGCACCTAAAAGACCGTAATTTAACTATTACGCTACTGCATGCACTTACAATAAAAACCGGCCAAGCGCGAGTCGGATTCGCGTACGAAGGGTTCCGTACCATTATCTATAAAAATGGCAAAAAAATCATGTCTGTTGTATGGGAGCCCCCTTAAATATTTATTTTATTCTGTTATTTAGTATGTGTTGTTATAGCGGCAACAGAAATACATCTTCTGTGAAAATTTCAACTGTCTAACTGTCACGGTTCATGAGATACAGCCTGGTGACAGACGGACGGACGGACGGACGGACATCGAAGCGGTAGTAATAGGGTTCCTTTTTACCCTTTGGGTACGGAACCCTAAAAACGTAATGGTTATATTACGTTCTTGTAAGTACATGCAGTCCCTTTACTTAACAGTGCAAGAGTGGTTCAGTGAAGGAAAAAAAAATTAGAGAAAACACACAAACAAGACGCACATTACAAAAATAATACATACACTCATAAACTAATATAATGTACCCAAAAGCTTCGTTTCCAAACCTTAAAAGTTTGAAAATGTTGTCCATTGCTTAATGTCCGGGCAGGTCAAAATTAACTGCAAGTGCAGCATCGTCATGAAAAATGTTAACGTTATGTATGCCCATTTTAATATTTTGATTTTAAATTTATATTAATCCAAATATGTCCACTATTGCACGGATTGCGCCCCATAATAATAGGAATGTTGTATAAGGGGTGGATTAAAAGGAATAATCTGAAACAAAAATGTGCTAACGACGTTAGTCCTGTGTTTCCGTGTCATCACGATATTGGAGTAGGGTAAATAATAATCGTACATGGTGTTGCTTAAAATAAAAACAAAAGAAACACGTAGTGCAATGAGATGCTATGAGAAGAACTGTATCTATGGTGTATGTAGAGTCTGCGATCACCTGCAGTCTTTACGATGAGTTGGTTGGTAGCGGGTCCGGACCCACATGTGTTGAGCCAATTGTAACAATAGACTTAACTAATGATACTATCAATAAAACCGAATTGTTTACTAGTCATAATAAGATAAAAAAATATATTAAAATTAATAGATTAATTAAAAAAACTCAAAAATCATTAAAATGCCAAAAAGTTAACAAATCAAATATAAAACTGAGGCAAAAAAATTTAAATTTAATACAAGAATTAAAGAACTGTAATAGAGAATTAGAATTATGTAATACTAGGTATGACACTGACACTCAGCACCTGCAGGATGAGTTGTTTGTTAGGGAATATGCTCTGAAGGACATCTTCAGTAAATATGAGGCTTCTCAACAAGACCTGAGTAAGCGCATGGAAGAGGCTAATGAGTTGGCAGACCTGGTCAAGTACAATGCGGAGAGGTATGAGTCTCTTACTAATAACCTCTCTTTTAGCTGTACCTGCTCCCAGGAACCCCAGCCTCAAGTTATTCCACCCACACCCTCAGTAGCTCAGTCAGTAGGCAGCTGTATTAATAATGATAGCAATAGTATGAACACTACTTATGTATTTTCTGACAAATTTGGTCAAGGTTTTGGTAGTATATTTAATCAGTGTTCGCCACAATATGTAATTAATCATTGTTTACCCGGTGCCAGTATTAGCCAATTAATTAGTAATATTAGATTGACAAAAATAAATCCCAATTCAACTGTTATATTATTATATGGGGATAGTTTAACTGTACGAAAAAAGGACATAATTGAATCTGTCCAGTTGATGTTACATCTCAATGAGTCCAATAATTGTAAATTTATTTTTTGTGCCTTGCCGTATTCTCATTATTTGTCTGATGAGCAAAATAGGCACATTTATAATTTAAATATGTTAATTTATAATAGGACATGTCATCACAGTGATGCTATTTTATATTTTGATTGTAATCAATTCATTACTGATTACAAACTGACAAATTATACTATGTATTTGCCACCTAGTTGTAGGAGACAAATTGCTAATCTTTTAGCATACAACATACACAGTGACACCGGTACCTGTAGGGTACCTTCGATTACTGTTAGTAGTGGTACTAACACTACTTTTGATACACCTTGTAGTTTAAACTATTAGGTGCGACAACGGGTCAGCCACATATGTTGAATGTTGTACATCAAAATATGCAGGGTCTGTCCGGCAAAGAGCTAGAGTTAAGTTTATTTATGGAGAACTATGATGTTCAGGTGTTATGTTTGACTGAACACTGGTTGAAAGAACATGAAGTAGTGTTTATCAATGATGATAACTTTACTGTACAGAGTGCATTTGTGAGAAAAAGTGCTATTCGCGGTGGCTCTTTAGTTCTTGTTTCAAACAAGTTGAAATGTAAGCAACGTTTAGATTTAGTTAATCTTTCAATCGAGCGCACTATAGAGTTGTCTTGTGTTGAACTTGAGCGATACATTATAATTTGCGTTTATCGACCCCCCTCTGGGGATTTTATTAGTTTTGAATCGGTAATGGAGGATTCTCTCAATAGGTTGAAATCAAGTAACAAAAGTATTATTTTATGCGGAGATTTCAATATTAATATTTTAGATGTTACTCCATTAAGTATTAGACTCCTCAATTTGTTTAAGTCTTATAATTTAATTAACTTGTTTTTTGAACCTACTAGAATCACGGCATCTTCGTCAACCTGTCTTGATAATATATTTA
The DNA here is from genome assembly GCA_949629135.1 of Eremobia ochroleuca. Lineage (NCBI taxonomy): Eukaryota > Metazoa > Arthropoda > Insecta > Lepidoptera > Noctuidae > Eremobia > Eremobia ochroleuca. The sequence goes on from OX451408.1 coordinate 6,453,988, forward strand.
GTGTTTTTGATGCCAAAAACAAATTAGTCTTAACTGACTTAACGTCCGACCACTGTGGTTTATTAGCTAGCTTCCCCATGCCATTACATAAACAGTCGCGTAAAATTGAATGCAGGCCTTATACAGCTGCCCGTTGCAAAATGTTTAAAAATAATATAGCTCATAGAATTACACCATCTATAGTAGAACACGAGAATCCTAATGAAATTTATGGTGCCCTTTTTGATGTTGTGCAAAAAGAGTACCAATCTACTTTCAAGACAAAAACTATTAATATTAATGGATCCTCCATTGGCTTTAACCAATGGGCTACTCCGGGTATTTATAAAAGTAGAGCGAGACTATACGAGTTATATGGTTTGAAAAAATACAGGTTTGACACTCCTTTCCTAGAGTATGTCAAAAATTATTCAAAATTATTTAAAAAGATTAGTGCTTTTGCTAAATCGAAATTTTTAAGCGATGCTATTAAAAATTCTAATAATAAAGTAAAAACGACTTGGAAAATTATTAACAATGAAACTGGTAAATCGGTTAAACAAGAAAAACTACTTGAGATTATGGTAGATAATAAATTAGTTAAAAAAGCCGCTGACGTAGCTGAAGCTTTTAATGAGTTTTTTGCCAACATACCTATAACTACGACTCGCTCCTTAAATTCGTCCCCGTCTAAAGCTGAAACCCTTTTGCATAGTAGTGTACCTAAATGTATTCGTTTATTTAGTTTCGAACATGTAACCCCACATGATGTAGTTAATGTTTTTAACCTACTAAAGTCTAAAAACACCGGTGACTACTGGGGCATCTCCATTAAACTTTTAAGTAATATAATAGACATCGTAGCCCCCTATCTAGCTGTTACTTTTAATAAATGTGTTGATTTAGGAATTTTTCCTGACCTCATGAAGAGTAGTAAAGTCATACCTTTATTTAAATCAGGTAATAAAAACGACGTTGGTAATTTTAGACCTATTTCCATCTTACCTGCATTTAGCAAAATATTTGAAAAATTAATACTCAAGCAGTTGCTAAGACATTTTAATTTAAATAGCCTCCTTCATAATGAACAGTATGGCTTTACAAAAGGTCGTTCGACTACAGATGCGGGTGTTGCTTTGCTGAAACACATATTTAACGCATGGGAGAGCTCGCAAAATGCTATCGGAGTTTTCTGTGATCTTTCCAAAGCCTTTGATTGCGTGCACCATGACACGCTTTTGCGGAAACTAAGTCATTACGGTGTCCAAAACGAAGCTCTCAACGTAATAAATTGTTATTTACATAATAGGTTCCAATGTGTAGATGTTAATGGTGTGAAATCTTCCGCGCTACCAGTTCAGTTAGGTGTACCGCAAGGCTCAATACTGGGTCCATTCTTGTTCTTAGTGTATATTAATGATTTACCATTCCATTTAAAGGGAATCTGTGACGTTGTACTGTTTGCTGATGATACATCTCTTATTTTTAAAGTAGATAGGAATAGACAAGATTTTGACGACGTAAACAGTGCACTCTCAATAGTTACGGATTGGTTTACGTCAAATAACCTAGTTCTCAATGCCAAGAAAACGAAATGTGTAAAGTTCGCCTTACCGAATGTTAGAAATCTAGGACCCAACATCGTCTTAGATAAAGAGGCGCTTGAAACTGTGAGTTCGGCAGTTTTTCTGGGAATAACAGTAGATGCCAAACTTCAGTGGGGACCACATATATCGAGCCTAGCAGGAAGGCTCAGTTCGGCTGCCTACGCCGTCAGGAAAGTAAGACAGTACACTGACGTTGATACAGCTCGTTTAGTATATTTTAGTTATTTTCACAGCGTTATGTCCTACGGTATTCTGCTGTGGGGCAAAGCAGCTGATATACAAAATATATTTGTCCTTCAAAAACGAGCTGTTCGAGCAATTTACCAGCTAGGCGCTAGAGTTTCTCTAAGAGATTTTTTTAAAGATATTGGTATTCTCACGGTTGCATCACAATTCATCCTTGCCAACATCTTATATATTAGGCAAAATATACACTTGTATACTAAAAACAGTGATATTCACAATGTTAACACCAGAAATAAGGACAAACTACGTGCTCCCTTTCACCGGCTTCATAAGGTTCATAACTCATTTGTTGGTCTTGGTATAGCCTTTTATAACAAGCTACCCTCTTCTTTGCTAGATTTGCCTTTTAATGCATTTAAAGCTCAAGTAAAATCTAACCTTTGTTCAAAGGCATACTATTCTATCAACGACTACTTAAACGATAAGAATAGTTGGTCGCCCTGATTAACTCAAGACAATGTTTATGTTCTTTCTCCAGAATTAATTTACAAAGAATTACTGATAGGTTATATGAGCTCATTATACAATTGTTTTTTATTGGGCTGTATAAGTCAAATCAGTTTAATTTAATTTTAATTTTATTATTGACATAATCAACCCATTGCAATGTTTTCTAATGAGTTGATTGCAATATGTGGTTAGCTAGTGACCTCGACAATTGATCATATTATTCTTACCTGAACAACCGGCAGCAAGTTCGTCATGCTCCCTTAGATGTCACTGCTTGCGGTAGCGTCGGGGGTCGGGTTGTCTCCTTCCCTCAAATATGGCGAGGGGGGTAATGGCTGACCTTTGCGTTATGCTCGTGAACGGGTGCTGCTTGTGGTGACTGGTCGTCTTGCTGACCATGGTTTTATCATTGTTATCATTATTAATAACTTGTTTATTTAGTTTCCTTATGGTCCTAGTTTATCATTTATGACTTCAAGCGACAGCTATGTAAACTGAACCCAGCATTGCATAAATATGTTAGCGGTCACGCCCTTTATACCTGGAGGCTTTTATTTAATTTCCATTTATTAATTTTTGCTTGAGTACGTATAGTTTTTTATTGTATTTCTTGGTATATTGGCGTTGCTAGCTGACATATGGCAAATCATTTAATTTAGCGTTCTGTGTCTTGTAATGTTAATTGCTTTGCATACCTTGTATTGTATTCAGTCAAGTATATTTTCTAACTGAACAGACAGCTGTGCTGCTGGGGAGTTTGTTGCGCCACTTCTTCTTCCCAGCGAAAGCACTAGGAAGTGGTGAAGGGCGGGCGTTTTGGGGGACTGTCTTTTGTAATTTTGACGTTCGAAAAGTGCTGATTCTCAGCCTAGTTTGAATAAATGACTTTTGATTTGATTTTGATTTTGTAGGCGCTTTGTGAACAAACCAAAATAACATAGATCATCATCTGCCTAACCTTTTCCCAACTATGTTGGGGTCGGTTTCCGGTCTAACTGGATGCAACTGAATACCAGTATTTTACATACAGTGACCTCCACAACCCAGTGACTGGGTAATACGATACCACTTGGTAAGATTGGTTACTAGTTTCGGGCTTCTGACCATTCGTAACAACTGTCAAAGAGCCATGAATGACAACTGGGACCAACGGCTTTACGTGCGTTCCGAGCCACATAAATAACAAAGTTTTTTTTTTTTTTTTCATATATCCAAAACAGAAAATGAAAATAAACAAATCAAACCTCCAAAATTTTAATCGTATTTATTCAAAAAGATTGAATATCAATAATACTATTCTCTACGTCAAAAGTTAGATATAAGGAAAGGACATATTTATTTATTAGGATTTGTTTTTGAGTATTTTTTTTTTATTAGGAGGGTATATTTTGGAGAAAAACTTTTTAGGACTGACGGACAAAAGCATTTCATAATGAAACATCCATATTATACTTATCATTAGAAATGACAACGAAAATAGGAAATTCTCAGGAAACGTCGAAAATAAAGCTACGCAAGACCCTAAAATATACATAAGGAAGGAACTAAGTGACACCAAAAACTGAGGGTCAGAAAAAAAAAAATGAATTACTTCGCACCCCCATTTAATGTAACATTTTTCATTGCCACGGTTACCCTTTGACAAATGAACGAAATATGCTAATATGGACAAAACAAAGGGTTTGCGAGAACATTTTTTCGTGAAAGGCTTTTGAACTAATTTGTTCCTTTTCGCTGTACGCATATTTTTTGGGATAAAACTGCGTTGTTACATTGTTCTTATTGGGGGAAATATTTCATAAAGGCCGCAATTTTTTTGGGGATGTCACTACGGTAAAATCTAAGACTGCAACATTAGATTGACATTTCTCATACTGACATGCATCTTCAAGATTAACCAGATAGACATAAGCCGATCGATTCTGTAAAAATCTGACTGTGAAATCATAAGTGATGTGAGCACTTACCTAATAGTGTTAATGCCTAGCGAAAGACAGCTCACTCCACGCTCACTTCACCCAAGCTTTCACGGTGAGATGGTTACAGAATCGCACGGAAGATGGCCATTTGTTTACTCATCGAAGAATCTTTATTTACATTCATATTTTGTATTTTTTTTTCGGGTTGATTGTATTACGTGGGACTTGAAACATATCTGGGGAAATGTAAGTGTACTATAAATACACCTCTGCCTAACCTATATGGGATTACAGGTGTGATGTTATGTAAATATATTTATTTAAAAGAAAAGATAGTTTCACACATATCATAATCTGCATTCGCGATGTATTTGAAAAAAATGTAAACAAATATTAATTTCTGGAAAAGTCTTAAAGTCCTACATGATAAAGTTCAGTTTACGCTATAACTTCAAACATTTTTATAACTTTTTCAATAGTCACTCTGAAGTCTACTTAATTCCAATTAAAATAAATTTGATATTTGTTTAACTTGAAATAATATTAATTTGAAACATGAGTTTGAATAGCCTTTATAGTGTTCCTGTTCCCAATGGGAGAGGAATGTAATACACCATGCGGGCCCGGTGCGGGTTGTTAGATGTCACATGTCTTCGAATATTTGGTTCTAGGACATGCCAGTTTCTTCACTATGTTTTCCTTCACCGTTTTGAGAACAGCCGTGCGATTCTGTAACCATCTCACCGTGAAAGCTTGGGTGAAGTGAGCGTGGAGTGAGCTCTCATTCGCTAGGGATTAGCACTATTAAGTGCTCACTTCACTTATGATTTCACGGTGAGATTTTTACAGAATCGACCGGCAGGGGTAATAAAATGGAGAAGACGGATGAAGCGGTAGTTTACAGCCACGACCTTACAGCGTACTCGTATCTCGTAGGTACTCGTTAGGTTCACAGAACAAATAAGAGAGGTTTTATCTGTTCTGTGGTTAGGTTACAAGATTCACACGTTACATAAATAACATATTTAGGTCTTAAGCATATCCGCAGAACTGTTTTATATTACACAATTTTGTTATGGAAATAAACAGTCACCATAACAAATCCTTTAACACAAAATCCTTTAAAGCAAATGCCTGAAATAAAGTCTGTGCAGTCGCCAAAATTCGAACAACCAAACAGAAAAAAGGAAATCTATTAGCGCAAACGATTAGCGGTCCAATAAAATCGAACCCCAAACGCGTTCGGAGAATTTGTTCACAAAATGTTGGAAAAGGATTTTTTCGATTTGTCAGATAAATAGACCGAGGGCTATGTCGGAGGCGCAAAGTAGATAAGTACAGAAGGTTGGCTCTACAGGGTCAAATTAAAATTAGCTATCAAAACTCCGCAGATGATACCGCATATCAAAACAATGATAAAACGAAAAAACGAAAAAAAATGATTGGGGTCTTTAGTCTATTGTAGTAAATTACACCTAGGTTAGGTTTTAGAACTTTTTTATCCCGGTAGCACGTCCCCGTGGCATAATTTTCGCTACCAAAACATTACTATTTTGTGGGGTTTTAAAATAAAATAGCTAAACAGAAACTTAGTCAGAATCTCAATGTTATTTTTTTTTCTTTGTTTTCTAAGCTAGTCCTTATATAGGGATGTTTTGGCAACTTAAATTCTAGCTTTGAAATTATATAAAATGATCAATAGAATTAGCTTAAAGAATATTACTAAAATCTCGATTGTGATTGTTAATTTTTGTTTAGTCAATCCCTAGCATCAGTGGGATGACACTGACAGCTCACTCCACGCAAGTTTTCACGGTGAGATTTTTACAGAATCGACTGGCACGCTTGCAATTCTAATCAAACAACCTACTTTGATGTCATACATTTTACACTATCACATTTCCATTTCCTGAAACACTACAAAGGAAACTACACCAGTAACCAGTGTACCTAATAAATGTTTAGGCCAAAACCTAGGCTTTGTGATTTACACTGACTGGCTCACAGAAATCAGGGCAGACATTCCGTTTGTCCTGACAGAAACTTGCCTTGATAATGCTGGGTACAGATTGGTCAAATACTTATAACAAGTAATGAAACACACTTTGAAACAATTTGCTTAGTTGTTGTGTTGACTTTTATGTTGCATTACGTACACATTTGTGTGATAAATACTAATATAAGCTTTATACGTCAGTCATGTTTTCAAAACTAGATCAGGTCGGCGTTTCTGTCTGACTACTCTGAGATGAAAGGGCGAAACAAACTCAGAAGTCACAGTCTCTTTGAGAGAGTTATAATATTCTCTCTAGAGTTATAATCTTGGTCAGATCATGTGAAGACCGTGTAGATTGGTGACTGAAATGGTCTTTTGAGGAAAGAACAACACAGATTGAGAGGAACTGTCCAGGCAGCGCACACATTTGTCAGTAACCATGCAGCTATCTCAGAACTTAAGGAGCTCAACGATTCGACGAACAATAGCAAAGAAAGGACATTCAGGTAGTCCGCATAAATTACTTAAACTGCCATACCATGATTAAAACTAACTGAGAAAAAAATGCCCCACATCATCATAGTCTTCACATTCCCAATAATTAAAATAATATAATACTGTACAAAGTAAATATTAATGTCATTGTATATGTAAAATTCATCAATGCCAATGTGTCATCAATGTCACATTATGTTACCAATTTTTAAGATCTTTGTACGTAATAACCTGTGTTTTATTAATGAATTATTCTTATTGTTATCCTTATTCTTACGATTCACCAATCTGTACCTAGCATTATTGTTATTCTGTTTGTGTGTGCAAAGTTATAATGTGCTGGACATTGTAGGATTGTGAGTGATGAACAAAGGGGTGATAGTTTAACTGATTATTGTTGGTTGTATGTTGAAGTTGATGGTTCATCTCATGAGTACAGTACGCGTCAGAGAAAACGAACCCCGCCAAGACTTAAAGAATAATCGCTCAAGCGACGGCGGGTGCGTCACGTGACTGGCCCCGAGCAGCTCCCTCCCCGCCGCCCGCGCCGCACCCATCTCTGCCCGAGCATTCACCGATCCGACTCAAATATTATTTGTATGTTTTTAATAATTAGGTATTGTGGTATTTTTTTCGGCTTCTGGCCGAACCGTATACCAAGAATAACTTACAAAAAGACACTAAGTGCCGTATAGGATACGAACCCGCATCACCAGGCGCCAGACGATTATTAAGACCGTGCCTTATACCAATAGGCTATTGGCTCAGTTAGTAATTTCAACGAAAATTCGAATAGCATTACTCCTTTTATCGAACAAGTTTGATAACGGTCTAATCTTCTAGACATTAAGGTTTAAATTTCAACTTCCACCACGTGAGATACACCTACCGTCCACAACCTTGTTTTACAAAATGCAATACGTAACTCTTCAATTAACTAAAAGATAAGGTTGAAATTAGCATAGATTTCTTGTTTGGTTGAATAGATTGTGCTTGATTCCAATTGTTGCACTACCGTCATTTTACTTCAGAAACTTAACTGCTGTATGAACTGTGAGTTAAGGTTGAATTTAGAATACTTCTTCGCCCTATTTACTAAACTGTGATTGAGGGTATAATTCTTTTTCAAATCGTTTCGTTTTCGTGCCGATCAGCTTGTGTGTAATGTCTTCGTCGTAAAATTATCCAATTTACGAAGTTTTTGAACAGTTGATTCTATTAACCGATAGTATGGTGCGATTAACAACTTTTTGAAGGCTAAAATAATTGTTGTTCTCTGGGAACAGGAACAAAGCATAAAGAAAATAGCACGAGAAATGTGGGCTTACGCGGTAATATTTACGTTATACACATATATTTATTGTTACAACCATGTTGCATTATTACTTACAAGGTGGATTTTTTATGTATTTCTAATATTATTGTTTTCATTACAGAGAAAAATAGTTCGTAGATGGATATAAAGGTATCAAGCGACGGGTGATGTGAAATGCGATCTCACCCAACTGCTTACACTAATGAATCGGAGCGACACCTTGGGACACACAAAACCTGGGAACTAATTCGAAATAGTGCTGCAAGCTTCAATATGGTTTCCGGCATGAAAAGTCTTCAAGAAGTGATAGACAGTGACTGCCATCGTCTGCGTTATTAATAGACAATTTACTCGGCAGATTGATTGTGTAACTTATCTGATAAAATTGCATTGGAACGTTTGAGCAAGTGTTAATAATTCCCAATATTTGTGGGATCATTATCTCGTAGTTAATCAAAAATAAACAACCTTTATTATTATGAATCCAGTTACTCTTGTTTACAAGTAGTCTTGTAATGTGTTAACGATGCACCATCTGACCTCACATACTTTTCTAATGCTGTGTTAAAAGGGTTATCAGAAATTGTGATAAAAGAGAAAGATGTATATTGCTATACTGTTATAGTTTAGCATGTTGGTTCTTCCTCTGTAATTCACAGGCACAAATGTAACATTTCATTTTTTAACCAGGCTTTTTCCCCCATAAGATCATACAGAGTATAAAAAAATAATGTTTTTACAAGTTTGAATAAATAAATATTGTAGTTATGTTACTAGAAATATCTATAAACGAACCGTTATCTAATGTTAAACGTTCTACACCTCACCCAGGGTATATATTTGTATTTAGTTAATATTTTAAGTAAATAACCCTAATTTAACACAGATAGAAAACTGTATACTCGTAATAACTGTATATGTGGATTTCTAGAAATGTAATTAATGAAATAAATGAATATTGTTTATGCAACATGCCTGGCTGTTCTTACAAACCTCATACTTAACATTTGTTTTCTTAAATATGGATGTTTTCTGAAATAAAGTTACGAAAATCACCTAATCAACTATTAAAGAAACTAAAAAAAAGAAAAAAATGGATCTCAACCGCGGATTTGAACTCGTGACCATCGAATTGCTAAGCCGCAGTCCAAACCACTAGACCAACACGCCATTTACGTTACTTTACGAAAAACTTAAACGTATGATATCATCATCAAAGGGGGGTCCGGTTTCTTTGAAGCTTACTGTACATAGTATCCATCTAAGCATTTGCGCGTCGAGCGAAGACTTTCATACACCTATAGTCAAGGATTGTTTAGCCAACTTTTGGCCGTTAAAAGCAAGTGTCAAAGAATGACAGTTGTGATTTAAATATACGGAAAATTTAAATGGGTACCTAGGTACCCGATTTGCTAAATTGTTAATTAGCAAGATTTTTTTTTACAATTTAGCCGATATTTATACAGCATGCTTTTTTTACCATTTCCAAATTTTTACAGGCTGTTCCACCCGTGAATATGAATAACTTTCACTATGGAACAAAGTGAGATCACGAAAAAAAATCAGCTGTTTCATACCTTTTTGATCAAGTAGGTTTTGAACTTTGTATTAAACAGCTGATTTTGTTTTCGTGATTTCAGAGTTGGTCCCATAATGAAAGTTGTTCATATTCATGAGTAGCCCTGTAAAAATTTGGAGACGGTAAAAAAAAAACATCCAGTATACTACTAATTAACCTGAAGAGTTTGTTTGTTTGAACGCGGTAATCTCAGGAACTACCGATCGGATTGAAGAAATTCTTTTTGCATTTGATAGCCCTATTCTTGAGAAAGGCTATACGCTATTTACCATCACGCTATGACCCCTAGGAGCGAAAAAAGTCAGAAATAACGCTAAGCGAAAACGAACTGATAGCACGTGTAGGCGATACGATGCGACAGGATGGATCGGACGAACAAGTAATTTCATGTGGACGAAGTCGCGGGTAGAATATAGCGAATAATAAAGATCTGTGTGTAGTTATTGACTCCAATCATTCGTGGCGTGCTCAAGTCAATAAGGTCAGCCGATAGGTACATTTCTACTTTCAATCGCTGAAATGCTTTCAAAGTCTTCTGCCCTTGAAGTCTAAAATTTCTTTGGTACAAACACTTCTTCAGCCAATTAGGTATAGATTATGCCGACGCCTGCTACCTGGATGCTACTGAGGAGTTATTAAACAAGCTTGAGCGCTTGCAAAACCTGTGCATTCGCTTTCTTTTCGGTCTTCGAAAGTATGACCATGTTTCTCACCTTCGCAAGGTACTCAAGTGGCTCCCAATCCGCCTTTGCAGGAATAATTTAAATCAAAATCAAAATTAAAAGTCATTTATTCAAACTAGGCTGAGAATCAGCACTTTTCGAACGTCAAAATTACAAAAGACAGTCCCCCAAAACGCCCGCCCTTCACCACTTCCTAATGCTTTCGCTGGGAAGAAGAAGTGGCGCAACAAACTCCCCAGCAGCACAGCTGTCTGTTTAGTTAGAAAATACTAGACTGAATACAATACAAGGTATGCAAAGTAATTAACATTACAAGACACAGAACACTAAAATTATTTGCCATATGTCAGCTAGCTACGCCAATATACCAAGAAATACAATAAAAAACTATACGTACTCAAGCAAAAAATAATAAATCAAAATTAAATAAAAGCCTCCAGGTGTAAAGGGCTCGGACTCGGATTTTATGTCTCCTCTTCAATACCTTGTACAACCCGTCTTATCCTTCCTACCTGCGTGAGCGTTTTTCTTACGCTCGCTCTAGCGCCACACTGTGTAGATCACACCGAAGATCCCTCCTTAAATCTCATCCTCATAAAACAAGCTACTATTCTTACTCCTTCTCTGTTTATGCTGTAAGATTGTGAAATTCACTTCCGCAAAGCATTCTTGATTTAAAAACTATTTCTCTATATAAATGTCGATTAAAAGAGCATTACCTTTCCTCTATACTGTATTTGTACATATATGCATGTTTATATATTTTAGCATTATGTATTTATTTAAGTATACTTGTGTTAATTTTTGATGTGTGATGAGGTATATTTAATACGTTAGTTTTAAACTTCACACATTCATATTTTTCTCTTCATGTTCTCACATACTATTGTCCACATTTCTTTTTTACTTCTCCTTTCGCAGGTCTGCTGGAAGAAATTTCTTAAGAAATAAGCAGTATATTTGTACAGAAATTGTAATTATGTCATATCCATGTGTATTTTACTGTATGTACATAAACAATCATCATCTGCCTAGCCTTTTCCCACTTACGTTGGGGTCGGCTTCCAGTCTAACCGGATGCAGCTGAATACCAGTATTTTACATGGAGCGACTGCCTATCTGACCTCCACAACCCACTTACTGGGTAATACGATACTCCTAGGTAAGACTGATTGTCAGATTTTCAGGGTTCTGACTACCTGTAACGACTGTCAAAGATCTAAGAATGACAGCTGGGACCAACGGCTTAACGTGCTTTCCGAGGCACGGAGGGGATCATACGTAAAGATGGTCACCCATCCACAGACCAACCGCGACAAGCGTAGCTTAGCCTGATCGATCGACCTGTGCGGCTGTTATTATTTAGCCAGCCACGGGCCCCTCCCATGTGTGTCCATGGGTGTACATAAACAATAAAATAAATAAATAAATAAAATAATAAAATATTCGAACTTTTGGTGCAGACTGTCTTGTAAACTCTAAAAGATAACAATATTTATAGTTTCATTTTATTGGAGCAAAATAAATGAAAAAAAAAAATCCCTGAAGTGCTCGTCGACAAACCAAGAAAACAATTCAACCGAAATAATTTCAGTCGCAAAAAACGACAGCCCTTTCGCGAAATTCGTCACTTCTCTCATTGTTCCGACTAAATTATTCGAAACAAGACGCCACAGACAGCCAGATGTGATACACAAAATAATTCTGCCCTAATTACCCTAATAAAGTATTACGTTTTACCCACAGAATTACGTCTCTAGTGATGTAACAATATTGTGTTTTAGTTATTCGATTATTTTTTGCTTGATTGCATAATTAAGTCGGTTGGATTTAGAAAGTGTTGAGAGAATGTATTATTAGGGCTATTAATTTGATGGTGAAGCGTAAAGCTCGTCTATTTTTACTAGCGCTTCAGTGTTAATCGTAGTTTCCCGAAGATACTAGACAAGCTTCTTAAGCAATCGGTTGCAGGTTCAAAACTTGGCATGACCTGAAAGAAAAAAAGAAAATACGTTTATTTGCGGCAACCATGATGCAGAGAAAGAACAAACAAAACACAAAAAAGAAAGGGAAAAAAAGGGAAAATACGCGTCCCATCCACGAAAAACGGACATCGCTCAGCATAATGCTAAAACCCTATGCGAGACAGAGCCCCAGCGCTGGTTCGGCGTTGGTGACCTAGAATCTGTAATACCTTAAGGCAATGACTAACACTCACATTATCTACATCCCGACTTCATCCAGTGCTGATTTTATGCCTCTCTTTTCTTGAGCCAATCCCCATTCTCCTGTGCCAGCCTCATCCAGGTTTTGCCCGCGATGGTAACAATATCATCTGCCCGTTTCACCGCCAGACGACTAAATGCTCCAATTCGTCATCTCATCAAATAATGAGCAAGCGAGACAGGAAATAATGAGCATTGAACACCAATCAATGCACATTCCTTTTATTTATGAGAACAGCCGGTCGATTGTGTAAAAATCTCACCGTGAAATCATAAGTGAAGTGAGCACTTAATAGTGTTAATCCCTAGCGAATCACAGCTCACTCCACGCTCACTTCACCCAAGCTTTCACGGTGAGATGGTTACAGAATCGCACGGCAGGTGCTCCATAAGACAAAGAAATAATAAAAATCTCTCGCTGAATGGCGTATCATCCAAAACAAAACGTGGAAGAAAATATTCCATTTGTATTCAATAATTACATTCCAACTAGAGCATTCCAAATTTATTCCGATTGGAATCGATTTAGGAACGATTGCAATTTAGTCATTCACGAAATTCTAATAACGACATCGTCTGCAATTTAGCCGATGTTTTTCTTATTCGATTACGATGCTTTCGAATTTCCTATTTTCTTTATTTTTAGACGATCATTGTAATGAAATATTTTGGGATGCGCAGAATATTGGATGGTATTTTTTGTTTTACCTATATCAGAATCTGGTGTGGGTGGTAATCCGAGATGGGTATGGATAGCTAGCATGCATGTTTATGAATCTCGGACATTGGCTGACCAGCGAGGTAATTGCGTAAACGCACGAACAGTAGCACTTTACGTTTAAAACGCGCGCTCTTATTAGGCCCTCTGACTTATAAAGACTTTAGCTTACAATAACAAATAATAAAAACGTTAATTTCAACCAACAAAGGAAAACACAAAATAATAAAAAAAATCTATAAACATTCAATTAAAAAGACTATAATAAACACATAATAGACCTTCGGGGTGATTGCGTAACATACTAACAGGTAGCAATGGCTTTCATTTTGGCAGTTCAACAACATTCATTGCGTTATTTACGTTGTTGAGCAGACAATTTTTTTGAACATATGAAGCAATGGATTAGCAATAACCTTCGTAATTATTCAAATTGTGATTGAAAGTGTGTTACGTAATCAGGGTGCTCCTTATTTGATGAAATCTTCACTAACAGAGTATTTTGTTTTTTATCCCTTTTATAAAACTTGAGTTGAACAAGTTTTGACACTCTTAAAGGGTTGAACTTTGACTCAATCGACCTGTGACGATAAATAGATAAAGACGACGATTTTATAGTTGTTATTAAAGTTTCCTCCTACCTCCATGGGAAGAAGCGTGTGTTTGTGTATTGTGTGTGTGTATGTTTGTGTGAGTTTGTGTTTGTGTATTATACAGTCAGTCCCAAGTGTGAGATGTGTGTATACTATATTTTGGGGCTTACCTCGTTGAGTGTAGTTTACCTCCTTATTGAATGTTACTGTATACATATGTATTTATAAGATTTATGTAGATCACATGGTTTGGATCACAAGGTGTGTAGATGTTTAGGGACCAAGTGTTTATTTTGTTTTGGTCAAGTAAATTGTATACTATGTAATGGAGGAAAGATTTTCGACAATATAATATAGTTCCTTGTCCGTGTCTACATGTTTTTGGGGCTGACTGTATCGACGACGGCATTACGTAACTTATAAAGGGACGGTTTTCAACTCAAGTTACGTGTCAAAAAAACATAACACGAAATTAGCCCATCACTTATTTATCTTCTAGAGATTTTTTGATTTAATTGATCTTAACCCTTAACCACCTACCACCGCGGTCCCTGCGACTGCAACGTATTTTTGTATTCAAATATTTCGATGTGTAGGTAAGTGTCGTAGGACAGTGCTCGTCTATATACTTTTATCTACACATCCTTTATTTAGGAAAAAACAATAGTCACAACATTAGTGTATGTAATGAAAATAAACTTACCTTAATCTTTATTCGCTACACGGAGAGAAAATTCTTAGAAAAATTACTGTGCTCATTGTCACTGTAAAGTGAGTGCAAGTGACATCTACAGAAAATTTTCTGAAAAATTCATTATTGGTCCAATAAATTTTACTGTACAGCATAAGATTTTTTACTGGGCTAGCATGGTAATTTTTCCATTACCAGTCAAATGCACTTAGATTATGAGACAGCACAGTAATTTTTCTAAGATTTTTCTCTCCGCGTAGTTGCCGTTGCGGTCTCAGGGACCGGTGGTAGGTGGTTACGGGTTAAAAAAGTTCTGTCACAATAGAAAAAAAGTAATTGTGTCTCATTAGTAACAGTTGAGCTACTAGCACTACAAATAAAGGATTATTTATCATCCCTTCTTCCGTATAATAAGCCAACACTAAATTAAACTACGTGCACTTATTAACACGAAAAAAGGTGAGAATTTTCTCCCTTTTCTCGTGGTAAGGACATGTGTTTAACATTATTTTCTTTTGTCTCCCTGTACGAGAAATTTATTATTGTTGTGGTACGAAAACCTTTTGTTTTTCCGTGCGGGTGTGTGTCCGTGCTCGTTTATTCTTGAAGTTTTTTAAGAGGTCTTTGAACCTGGGTTTACATTACGTGAAAACACCGCGTGAGTTGCATGAAATGTTTAACTTTTTATACAGGAGGAAATTTAATAGGGGTTGAATATTAAAACATCTAATTCAACGTGTTATTAAGTAGAGCATGTTATTAAGGAAAGGGATGGTTATACGTGCGCGTAAGCAACATTGCGCATTGTCGCGCGCTCTTTTTTTCATAGGAACGGTCAAAATTAGCTAAATACTGCTAGTTCAACGCGTTGCAAACTTGGTTCATGTTCTGAACTCTGCGATGAATGGATTTGCTTATCTTTCTATTGTGACAGATCTTTTTTCTTTTTTCCTTCTTAGTTAGTTTTAATCATGATCTGGCAGTTTGAGTAATTTATGCGGCCTACCCAAATGTCCTTTCATTGGTATTGTTCGTCGAATCGTAAGGCTCCTCAAGTTCTGAGTTGAGCTGCACGATTTTTGACAAATGCGTGCACTGACTGGACAGGTCCGCTCAATCTGTGTGGTTCTTTACTCAAAAGACCATTTCAGACACCAATCTACATGGTCTTCACATGATCTGACCAAGATTATGTCTGGACTTTAAAAGAGACTGTGACCTCTGAGTTTGTTTCGGCCTTTCTGCTCAGAGTAGTCAGATAGGGAACGCCGACCTCATCTAGTTTAAAAAAATATGATTGACATGTAAAAGTGTTTGTACAAACCTACTTACAGAAATAAATCATTTATCATTTATCGGGCGCGCGCTACAATTGATACTTTAATTTTTTTTTAATAGTTTTAGATAATTTTGAAAAAAAAAAAAAAGTACTGGAACGACTATAATTCGTGTCTACTTAAAGGCAATAATTTAGTTTAAAACACTATCCAATACGACATTTAGACGAAGTCTTATTCAAGAATTTATGTTTGGGAAATGTTTGAACTAGTACATACCAGTGCCATGTACAGACGCCAGCACATCAAGCTACTCGAAACTGTCAAATTTTCCCAATCAACTTTGAACTTTATCCCTTAGCGATAAAGTTGAAAATCTATGAAAGAAATTTGACAGATTGTACTAGCTTAATGCACTGGCGTCTGTACTGAACCCATAGTAAAAGGTTGCGCGTCGAAGTCCCTGCCACGCTGTATTTTACACCGTACCGTAGACCCTCACGTAGATATATTGTATTATAGGAAACAGTCCATTTGCTCTCATCATCTTCATCATCAGCCTACAGCAGTCCACTGCTGGACATAGGCCTCTCCTATTGCACGCAATTTTCGGCAACTCTCATCCAGCTGCTACCAGCCATCCTGCGGAGATCGTCGCTCCACCTAGCCTGATTATTTGCCCTGATAGGACCGAATTCCCTTAGATTTGTGACCAGAAAAGCTATAGAAAACCACCTTTACGTACTTGAAACGTAATTAGTAGCAAAAATTGCATAGATTTATAGTAAAATGATGCTGCATTCATGCTTCATTATTCATTTGCTGTCACGTTCAACACGTCTCCCTGGTTTCAGGGATCTTAGGTGCTACTTAGTGCACACATGTCTGTGTACTTATTAAGGTATAGTGGCGGACAATTTCATGATACGCTAACAACAATTTTTTTTTTGAGCTTTATTAAAATTTGTCGCACGTTAATGCCCACCACAAATCACTAAATGCGGTATTTTTTTAGCCTGCGCTGTTCCACTCCTGGGCAAAGGCCTCCGTCCAATCCTTCCATTTTGACGGAACCTATCCAACTCGTCCCGCCATCTCCTACGTGGTCTCCCGCGACCCCGACTCGCTATCGCAAATGTGTTTAGCACAAAATATGTTTAAAAAAAAAACATCGTTTTGTCTCTGTCATCTACAAACAATTGACAGAAACAGAACGATGTTTAAAATGTATTTATTTAGCGCTAAATATTTATTTATATTTTGTGGTGCAAGCGGGCAAGCAATGTTTTCGTTGTCATTGAAAAATTAAAGAACATTTAATATACACCCAGACCTAAATCACTGCCTGTTAGGCATATTATTAACATTCATTTCGTGTGGGGATCCCACTACATGCAGCAGCATTGAGATGTCAATCACACAGCTTTTACTCCTATTGGGCCGTCATAACAGTATTTTTTGCACTCTCAAAGAAAATAAACATGTATTTTATTATCAGCTGTAAAATAGAAAACAAAATGGAACAAACGTGTACCATTTACTCCACATTACAGCTGTTCTGCGCAACTGAGTGCAACAGAAGTATACTGGAGGACAATTTTTAATGACCCATTTAGTCCATAATATAAACCTACTCAGCGCCATAGTGTAACGTAAATAGTTGTACTGTTGTGGTTCGCTTCTAAGCAATTATTTCACTCTATAAATCTCTTTTAACGATAAGACTGTTCATTGTATTCCAAAATCTGTTATCTGGTGTAAAATGAATAAATTAAATCTTAATGGTTTTCTTCCCGCTCATGCTTAAAGTTTACACAGCAGTTTTCATGCTGTAATTGGTTCAAAACAGACTTAAAATCGAACTAGATCTGCATCGTTGGGATTGGCTTGTATGCGGCCCGATCCGGCTAAACCAAATATTTGTATGGCATACAGATAGATTTCCCCGGACTGGGTGTTAGTGAATTTGAGATTTCTGTTTGTATAAAAGCACACGACATTCAACGGAATTTCTAGTGGGGGCACTTCATATATCTATGATGGGCGCTGTTTTTGAAATACAAGACATAGATCTACATGCGAATAAAATTACGCAACCAAAATTATCTTTTTTTCTTTATATATAAAATAGTAAACTGACTGGGTGATATATCAACACACAGCCCAAACCGGTGGTCCTAGAGACATGAAACTTGGAGGGTGTGTTTTTTGTGAATAGTAAATATCCACTAAGAAAGGATTTTTGGGAATGCCACCCCTAAAGGGGTAAAATAGGGGATGGAAGTTTATTTATTTATTTATTTATTTATTTTATTATTTATGTACACACAGTAAAAAACATATGGATATGACATTTTAAAAATTTGAGTACAAAGGTACTCAAATTATGGTGGTTTATATGAAAGTCCGTCAGTTTTCAAGTTAGGATCTTCAAATTTTGTGTTTAGGCTGACAATTAAAAATAAATTTATAGGTGTCTCAATGTTTTTGATAATTTTACCTCTGAAAGGTTAAAAAGGGGGATGAAGATGTGTATGGAAAGTCCTTAATTTTCGAAGTAAAACCGTAGGCTTATGGTTGGAAGCTAAAGCAACGGTGTCGTTAGAATTTCATACCTTAAGGGGGTGAAAAAGGGGATAAAATTTTGATGTTAAAAATATTAAAGACAAACCGATGGAGCGGTTATGCGAGAGAGACAAAAAGGGCTGAACGGATTTGATGATATATTAGGCACACAGATAGTTTATAACCTGGATTAACCTATATGTTACTTTTTAATCCCGGTAAGTACGTTCCCGTTGGATATTTTCCGACATCCACGCGGGCGAAGCCGCGGGCAGAAGCTAGTATAAGCTAATATAAAAGATAAAAAAGACTTGTATTTGTCAAGTTAAATGTTCAAAAACATTTATTTTTATTTTTAATACACTACTATTGGTTTTCTCTACCGAAATAATATAAAACAATAAATACATTTCTTATTATTGTGTTCCATTTAATCTGTCCCGAAGTGCACGTCTCAAGAGACAAAACAAGGTTCTCTGAACTCGACACATGCAAATGTGAAATGTCTGCGTTCCTACAATGCCATGAAAAAATAGTCATAATTTTGCTCCCTTAGTTAGTTTATTAGTAGTAAAATGTATACCTTACCCTACAAAAATTCGTTCAGCCGGTCGATTCTGTTAGAATCTCACGGTGAGAAGTTAAGTGAAGTGAGCTGTCAATCCATCTGATGCTAGGGATTAATGACTGCTCACTTTAATCTCACTTCACCCAAGTTATCACGGTGAGATTTTTACAGAATAGCACTACAGTAGTTTGTATTCGATTTTCAATTTTGGCTTTGTGCTTAATTATTAAATTTAATTACTGCTTAATTACACTGTGAGCAAGCATAATCAAGCTAGCAAGGTGGCATGTTTGCATTTATTAGGTACCCCTTCTCAAAATTATTGGAATTTTGTCAACAATAATAGGTAATTTATAAACTTTGATTCAAGTTAAGAGACGTTTAAACGTCAAAAATGTATGGTTAAGCAGTCGCTAATCTCCTAATTACAACTCAACTTTAAGCAATGTTTACTATAAATAAAAGGGGTAAGTCGTCGGCATATTAAATGATTCGCCAAATGCTCGCCCTTATGTGAAATGCCGAAAGCAAAATGTCTCGGTATTATTGTAAGTCCTTGAAACTCTAAAACTACTAGTAGGTATTATTATATTTTCTACCACCTGTGGCGCTACCCAGAATAACAAAAAAATGGCATAAATTAGAACCAGGTGGTAATAAATGAAAACAATAGCAAGAAACAAGTGGCTATGAAGATATTTATTATAAACTGACATCCGCCCGCAAATTCGTTTGCGTAGAATTCGGAATTCCCGCCGTTTAAATCCTATTACCCGTTTTCCCGTAGGAATGAAGCATTTTCCCCCGGTAAAAAGTAGCCTCTGTTCATCAGGGATAATGTCGGCTTCTAATGGTAAAACAATTTTTCAAATCGGTCCAGTAGTTTCGGAGCCTATTCAATACAAACAAACAATCAAATCTTTCCTCTTTATAATATTAGTGTAGATAATATTATCGTTCTTAAAAAAGCAAAAGGAACTTGAGGTTTTATGTCGCGTAGGGAATGCTATTTAAAGTTTTAATGGAATTGACGTTCGAAGAACTCCCAAGGAGTATTTATCGGTATAAACTTCAATAACTTGATGGAGGAATAGAGGGACTTGTGGCTAACAAGGAAGGTATCCCGACGTGTCACCTCCGATTTTTTTGTGGCTGATATATATTATGTCCAATTGATTGATTGCTCCATCAAATTTTAAGAGACACATATTTTTTTTTTTTGCCAACGCGCCTTTTTTGGGGGTGAAATAGCCCCCTAAGCATTACCACCTTTTGGGGCAGTTTGAGGGTTTTACATACTTCTAGTTAATATTTTTCCAAAAGACCAAATGGATATATTGATATATCCAATAAAATTTGATGGAGAATAACATATATCAGCCACAAAAAAATTCTTAGGTGACACGTCGGGATACCTTCCTTGTAAGTAATAACTGAAGCATGGGCAGATCGATCAGGTTAAGCTACGCTTGCCGCGATTATCCCCTGGGTGGGTGACCATGTCCCGGCTGTAATTCGTGGATATTTGGCAGTCTTACCAAAGGTGTCGTACTACCCAGTAACTGGGTTGTGGAAGTTAGATAGGCAGTCACTCCATGTAAAATACTGCATCCGGTTAGACTGGAAGCCGACACCAACAAAGTTGGGAAAAGGCTAGGTAAATGATGATAAACTTCAATGACTGATAATTATTTTAATTCTTTGTTTCATACACAATATAAAAAAAATATGCTCCCTGATCATCTTTTTGTGATGTGCCCTAACTTAGTAATTGCAAACAACATACAACAAACTACATTATTGCCATAATTATATATATAATGTGTCCGGTCATGGACTAGCGATATCCTAGGTACTTATATAACAACTATATTCTAGTACACAAATACATCATACACTAGGGTCCAATCTACTAAAATATGAATTTTAATTTAATGCTGTATTGTAGTTTCCCTCAAAATATGTCGATCTAGGAAAAAAATTAAAGTGTCATATGGGTTGTTTTTGCAGTAATTTACAATAATTTGTTGATTGGCAAATTTTTTTTTTTTTTAGTTACGAGAAAGTGAACCCTTTGGATCGTAATGTAAACGATAGACAATATTGTTGCCCTCCGAATAAGCCTACTTTTTTTTCTCAGTAAAACCAAAACTATGAAAGATGGTTTTTTTTTTTGTACACACGTAGAGGATATCACAACAAAAAAAAGCAAAATGGCTGCCAAATAGTGGGGAAGTGTATTGGACCCTAGTGTGTAGTGAATTTTTGTACTAGAATAGTTGCTTTATAAGAACCTAGAATATCGCTATTCGAAACTTTTACGTTCCATTGAGCTGCAATCATACCAATACAAAAATATTCCATCTTGAATTTTTATTTAACTGGTAATATAGCTGGAAGTCTAATAAGAGTTACATTCAACGTCGTTACTGCCACATCCTATGCCCTGTCAGATATCTCAGGACTCAGGAATATTATGATACAAACAAGTATGTAGATAACTGGATACGACTCTTAATATGACGTTGTTGTTCTTTGTATAGTAAACTAGTATGATAGTAACTTTATATCCATGTCAAGCGGAGTTTGCGTACCACACGTAATTTTGCGAACATAATATGAAGCAATGGATTAGCAATATGCTTTGAGATGGTTAAAATTGATAGTAATAGTGTGTTACGCAATTAGGGTCCAATCACAGTTTGAATCATTTTGGACGAAAACTCAACAACGTAAATAACGCAATGAATGTTGTTGAACTGTCAAAATGAAACCCATTGCTACTGATAATGTGTTACGCAATTACCCTGCAGGATCTTTTTTTGCAAAAATCATCTTAATTAATTTGGCAGAGGATTTCTGTATGTCGTGTATGTGAAATGTTTAATTTTATGGACTTTAAAGTACCCTGTCTACTTCTCCAGAAATCATGGTCTACTTACCTGCTGCCAGGGTCGCGGATTGTTCGAAAGAGTTA
Organism: Eremobia ochroleuca; assembly: GCA_949629135.1. NCBI lineage: Eukaryota > Metazoa > Arthropoda > Insecta > Lepidoptera > Noctuidae > Eremobia > Eremobia ochroleuca. Next base: position 6,475,871 of record OX451408.1, read on the forward strand.
CCGTGGCCCTTGGCACAGGCAACTGAAGGAACACGGGTGGGTTTTAGTCAGTAAAAGTCTGACACACCCGCCCGCTCCGCCCAGAGCGGGAGAATTTATTTGATAATTTCCCACCCAAAAAAACAAAAATGGTCTACCTACTTCTCTGTCAACTGTCAAACATCACGTTTAGAGGGCACTGATATAAAACTAATATCTGCAATATCGATTTTCTAAAAATAGACGATCACATGCTTTACATTCCTTATAGGGAAATCATCACATAAAAAAAAAATATTTAAACTCTTACTTGATACACTGAACATATCTGCGACCTCGACCTTCTTAAAGCGCAAAGTCAGTATCTTGTACCTATAAGTTATAATCGATTATGGCCCACTGGCCCACTCTCACTCATAGGCTCTTGTCTCATCTGTGGGAACATTATAGGCAGGTTATGGGTAAACTTAGGGCTGATTTTCCAATCGACAGATAATTTTTATTCCAGCTCAGCATTCTCACCGTGAAATCATAAGTGAAGTTAGCACTTAATAGTGTCAATCCCGACCATTAGGGAATGACAGCGCTCACTTCCCGCTCACGTCACCTAAGTTCTCACGGTGAGATTTTTACAGAATAGCACTGCTGGTGTTGGAATAATCAGCCCTTAATGAAACAAAAATGATATTAGTCTGCTATAAGTTGAATATAACCAAGACACTTCCATACAATCTCTTTGTTACTGAGAAGGTAAGTAATAAAATATCTCTTACCCACGCTGAGAAATTAATTTTCCTTGCACTGTAAGCCGCTTTACTACTAGTACATCCCGTACTTGGCTTGTTCTTGGCTGTTCTTGGCTATGGCATGCAAGACTTGGCAGCTAAATACAATGTTATTAGCTTTTAGTGGGTACTAAGCTAGTAAGTGGGAGTTTATTAGTGGAGTTTAGGAGGTTAGGGTGATTATCGGTTTTGAAGGAGGGATTATTAAAGTGTGAGGTGACAAGCTGATAATACGAGTGGGGATAGTGCATTTATGAATATAGAGTAGATAATAAATTGGTTACTTTCTGACATAGATACTGATGTTAGAGGCTTATTATGGTACAGACGCCAGCACATCAAGCTACCCGAAACTGTCAGATTTTCCCAATCAACTTTGAACCTTTAAAAGCTTTAGCGATAAAGTTGAAAATCTATTAAAGAAATCTGACAGAATGTAGTAGCTTGATGTGCTGGCGTCTGTACCTTAATAGGTTTTCGATATCGAAAAACGAGAGGACAGGTGTCCTGCCCGACTCCATTTGAATTTGCTAGGTTAGCAAGGCGCAGTGATGACAGATGGAGTAAGGCAGTGACAGAGTGGCGTCCAAGGACTGGACGACGAAATCGGTCGTCTGGCGGCGAGGTGGGTGGATGACATTGTTACCATCGCGGGTAGAACCTGAATGAGGCTGGCGCTCCCTGCGCCAGCCTCATTCAGGTTCTACCCCCTGGCCTGGCCACCTGGCCATTCCCGTCCACCAGTGCCGGACGGGAATGGCTAGGTGTTCCCGGCCCATCCCGTAGCGCCCCACCCGGGGGGACACGCAGGGCCCGCCAGCTAGGCGGGTATACTGCCACTCTGGCAGGGAGTCCCACATACTCCGTTCCGTCCCCCGACGAGCGGAGATGCGTAGTCATAGAGAAAAAAAAAAGAAAAAAGTAGTCATTGTCATTGTCTCATCGTGAGGAAACCGGCATGTCCTAGAACCAAAAAATCAAAGACATGTGTCATCTACCAACCCGCACTGGGCCCGTGTGGTGGACACTTCCACACCCTGTCACAGAAAGGAGGCCGGATGATACAGGGTGACTGGATCTGGACCCGCCATAGTAAATTCGCATATAGAGGAGGTCATTTACTAATTATTTAATCTTACTTTCCTTAGCTAAAGTTTTATAATTTGGCAGATATGTCAATTTTTATACTTTATTGAGATTTTTCCAAAATTTGACCTTGAAGCATTCATAACTTTTTTTGCTTTATTTTAGTAGTTTTTTTTTATTACTTGTTGGTAGTCATAAACATTGATGATTAAAATACCTCGGAATTTCCTTCAAACTAGGCTTAAAAATAAGATATTACGCTCAAAAATAAAATAAAAATACTTGAAAAAAACTTTACGATCAAATACGACCTGAAATTAAAAAAAAAACTACGGTGTTTCATTAATGAATTTTCATCAGTTTGGAAAAATCTCAATTAAGTATAAAAATTGACATATCACCCAAACAATAAAATTTTAGCTAGGGAAAGTAAGGTTCAATAATTACACGCTTAGTTAATTATTAGAACTGCTTTCACGCGACGATGCGCAGGCGGTGCGCGTCTCTGGTGCGCAGAGTGCGGGGCAGCGCCAACACCGTCCTGGCGATGATCGCCAACAAACTGGATTGCCCCTACATCCGACAATGCTGCAGTAGACATATTGTTACTATGTGAGTGTCTGTTATTGTCTGTATTCGTTATCCTGTCTGTATATATTTTTATATGTCTGTGTGTTTTATGTATGAGTTATGTTTCTGTGTCCTAGGTATGTTTTTTTTTTTATTTTTTTATTTGTCTTTTATGTGTTTTGTTGATATGAGTCTTGTGGTACTTGTTATAAACAAATTTTATTATTATAATAATTAGTAAATATCCTCCTCTACATGCGAATTTGCTATGGCGGGTCCAGATCCAGTCACCCTGTATATGTTTATGGGTCATATTCAAAATAATTGTAAGTTACGGATAGGAAACAGATATGAATATTGTTTGATTGTAACAGAAAAATAGCAGAAAGGAATTATTAGGGCAAGTTTAAATAGCACACATTTATAAATTTGCAAGAGCGTCAGAAGGGGCCTCATAGCGGTCTTGGCTGTCGCTATCCATCTTGGGCGTTGTAACGGTCGGAATTTAAAAATAAAAGCACACGTGTACTGTTCAGTGTCTTATTATTTGATTTTCTCACAATTTCACACAAAATCACACACAATTAACAGGATGAAACTAGATTGCGAGCCAATAGGTTAGCACGTGTCCACTTCGTTCGGCAGCTGTCAGTGGAATGACTGCCGCCATTACTCGTAGTGACACTTACTACTCTATTCGGGGTTACCCGCTCATAATTTTTATACTATCGATAAACTAATCGACTAAAACTAAATCAACATTGAAAAATCAAGTTATGATTAACAATAAATCGTAAAGTAATAATTGAGTACTTTATAATTAAAACTCATCCATAATCAGCGCGCCGTCACGGCCGTCCTGCATTATCACACGTCCTCGTGTGTGTGGGACTCATCTGTAAGCCAAAGACATAGTGCCTTATAGTATACTCCGTTCGGTCTCCCTGACTCCTCAAATGACTCCCTTTACTCAAGTTGTACAACAACTTACAGTGATTACAAATTTTAAGTCCAAATACAACGAAACGTTTCGTAAAAGACACACATAACATAGGGTCCTACAAAATATGTCACAAACGTCAGTCAATGCCACACAGGCCATTTGCTGCCACACAGGCTAGTCGTTGCCACACAGGCTAGTCGTTGCCACACAGGCTAGTCATTGCCACACAGGCTAGTCATTGCCACACAGGCTTGTCTTTACCACACAGGCTAGTCATTGCCACACAGGCTAGTCATTGCCACACAGGCTTGTCTTTGCCACACAGGCTAGTCTATGCCACACAGGCTAGTCGTTGTCACATAGATCAAAGAGTACAATTGAAAGGAAATGTAATTAGTTATCATGGCCGTCATCGGCACATTCTGTCTCAATTTGGTTAGTTGGGATTTCTAGTCCGCCACTTAACTCTAATGGAACGTAACATTCGGGCATAGCACGCACACGATCGTGCGCGTATTTATACGTTCTATTAGAGTTAAGGGCCCGCAGTAAATACCTGTCACCATCCAACAGCTCAACTACTTTATAAGGGCCTTTAAATTTTGGGTCAAGCTTGGTTTGATTACGCTCGTGATTTTCAAGCAGCACATAATCACCTACTTGAAATTTTTTTAACTTTGCTTTACTTTTATCAAACCTAACTTTCTCCGAACAAGCGTTAGCTTCTATTGCTCGTGTCGATTGCTCTCTAATATGACTCAAATTAACTTCTATGTCATCTGTTTCCAAAGACATTAAGTTTAGGGGCCTAGCAACCTTTCCTATTAACAATTCTAAAGGACTTGCCTTTGTAACCCTACTCATAGTACAGTTGAGGGCTAGCTGAATGTCAGACAGTGCATCTTGCCATGACTTATTATTATCTACTTCAACAGCAGTTAACATATTTTTTAATGTGGACATGACCCGCTCTACTTGCCCATTTGCGCGGCTTGTTCCGGTAGCTATAAGGTGTAGGTTAATGTTGTGTGCATTGCAAAAGTCCCTAAACTCTTTTCCAGCAAAGCATCGACCCTGATCAGCTATAACACGTGTGGGGGCACCATACAAAGACACATTGTATTTTAATGCCTTAATGGCACTATTTGCGTCTATGTTACGTGCATGATGTAATATCACGTACTTAGTAAAAGCGTCTATTGATACAAAAACATACTCTTTTGCGTCTTTTTTACCGCTAAGTTTACCTGTTGCATCCATGTGAATGGTATGCCATGGGATTGGAATTTTAGGGATTGGGTGTAGTTCAGCTTGAACTTTCCCCGAGTTGGACTTTGCCATTCTGCAAGTTATGCAATTTTCTACAAATTTTCGTACGTATTTGTTCATATTTGGGAACCAATAGTGGCAGTAGGCCTTTTCTAATGTTTTCTCCCACCCTAGGTGCATGATACTTTCGTGCACATGGTTTATTATAGCCCACTGAAATTCCCTAGGCACTATTGGCAACCAATAGCTCTTATTATTTCTGTCAATTTTCCGATAAAGAAGACCGCGCCTAATTTCGTACGTTTTAGCGATATCACTATTAAGCTCATTTGCCTGAAGTTTCGTCATAATAGAATTAATTTCGTTATCTTTTTCTTGCTCAGCCTTTAACCAATGGTCTGAAATCGCGGTCAAATGAATACGTTTTTGTTCGGTTCTAATAACTGAACACACTGTGGTTGGCAACGGATTACGGGAAAAGAAGTCTACGTGGCTCATATGTTTCCCCAGTCTATACTCGATATCAAAGTCAAACGCTTGCAGAAAACACCACCACCTGTGAACCCGAGGTGTAAGGTCTACTTTCGACTTAGACGCCTTGACAGCATTGCAATCAGTTACGACAGTAAACCTTCTACCCTGTAAATAGTGACGAAAATGCTTCACAGCGTTCACCACTGCAAGCGTCTCCAGCTCATATGAGTGGTATTTTGATTCAGCGCTGGAGGTTCGGCGACTATAATATTCAACTACATGCAGTTTGCCATCGACTCGCTGCATCAGTATTGCACCGTAACCTTCAGCGCTGGCATCTGTATGTAACTCTGTTGGAAGATTAGGATCAAAGATCATCAATACAGGTTTATCAATCAAGATGTCTATTATATCCCTTCGAACCTTCTCGAGTTGGGGGGTCCAATTAATTTTTCCTTTTCCCGACGTAAGCCCATAAAGTGGAGCTGCCTTTTGAGAAAACCCCGGTACGAATTGCCTGAAGTAGGGAGCCAAACCAATGAATTGGCGAAGCTGAGTTACGTTTTGAGGTGGTGGGAGTTCAGTAAGGGCTCGAATTTTACGAGGATTTGGTCTTATTTCACCGGCTGACACCTCAAGACCCAAAAATTCTACCCTCGTCTTAAGAAAACTACATTTCTTTATATTTAACGAAAATCCTGAATAAGTTAACGCTTTAAGAACTAGCTGTAATCGTTCAATGCCCTCGCCTACTGTTCGTGATGGAATGATTACGTCATCAATGTATACTACAGCGAATGACTCAGTTAATACCCCAAGGGCCTTATTAATGGCACGTTGGTACACTGATGGTGCATTACGAAGCCCAAATGGCATTGACAAATACTCAAACTGACCATCCGGTGTAACAAACGCGGTACGTTCTATGGAATTTTCTTCGACTGGTATCTGATGATAGCCGCTAGCCATATCTAACGAAGTAAAATAGTTAGCCCCCACTAAACGCTGTATTTGATCCGAAATAAGTGGCAAAGGGTATCTATCAGGCACCGTATTGCTGTTTAATTCCCTGTAATCTACGCAGAGCCTATCACTCCCGTCCTTCTTCTTAACTAGGATGATTGGGCTCGCGAAGGGGGAAGAACTTTCACGTATAATACCAGCAGACAAAAGTTCTTTGATTTGACGGCGTACTTCTTGTCTTTCGTCTGGACTTAACCTATAGGGTCTACGTTGAACCGTGAGATTAGGGTCAATTAATTTAATGACCAGCTGGCCGGTGCTAACCCTACCAGTGGGTGTACCCTCTACGAAATTACTAGAATGATTTTTCAATAAAGTTATTAATTGCTCTTTCTCACGATAAGGCACGTCGCACTCTATACTTTCGAAGTTATTTACCTTTGTACCTATGTCACAAATAGAAACTACTTTATTCTTTTTAAGAACAAGATTATTTTCAAAAATCTCTATTGAATACCCTAATGTAAGCAGATCGCGTCCAATCATTATATTGTTGGAAATACACGAATCGGGCACCACATGAAACAGTAACTGCACTGAATAACCCTGAATTGTAACTGTAGAAAGAATTTGGGTGTTGCAATTAAGGCGCGCGTTACTTATACCCACTAATGTTACTGTATTATATTGCCGTTTACCTGGAAATCTATCTGACAGAACTTGTTTTATTAAAGAGCATTCGGCACCCGAGTCAAAACAAAATGGAAACTTCTCACCGGTTGCATCTAAGAGCTCATCCATAGCTGGCTGGATGGAACAGATATCCACTCGACGTTCGGTCCGTGCATCGCTGGCCTTGACATCCACACTGGGGCAGCGCGGCGCGATGTGGCCTCGTTCGCCACACTTAAAGCAGGTTGGAGTAATCGTCTTCTTCAGCGCGCTAGCCTCCTTTGACTGTTGAGAGGAGTTGGTATCTGAAATCTCAGGACGTGTATTAGTATTCCGGTCACGACTACTATTGCCTCGACATTCACTAGATACGTGACCCGGCTTGCCACAGTGATAGCATCGCCGCGTCATATCCATACGTGGCTTCTTCGCTTCCACAGTTGGAGTAGTCTTCTCATTATTCGGAGGTCCTCTTTTTCTAAAGCTAAAAGCCATGAGCTCTTGCTGTAATTTATTACGAGTGTCAATCTCAGTAGTAAATGTGATTCTTTGCAATCGCGGCTCAATTTTTGAAGCATGTGCTAAAGTAAGTGCGATCGCAATTTGTTCCATCGACAAAGACTTCCACCGCGCTAATATAGTGCTCATAAACCGCCCGGCATACGCAGACAAACACTCGCCTTCCTTTGGACTACTATTGAGTAGTCGCCATAAATTCGCAGCTGGAGTCTCAACAGTATCATACCGGGCTAAAAACAGGTCTTTTAATTGCGGCCACGTAATTCCAGAATAGCTAGATTGGGCAAGCCATGATGACGCCGATCCCTTGAGTGCCTTGCTCATTGTGATTATCAAATCACTGCCGGAAATAGGTTTTTCTTGTAGACATATGTCCACCGTATCACACCAAGCGCGAGCGTCGTTCTCTGGAGTATCAGGATTAAACTCGGGTAACGTTATTATCATGCTGGTTGCACGTGGTTCTCGTATAGTACGAATTATTTCCATCATACTTTGTTGCTGCATTTCAAAAAGACGTTTCCAACGTTCACACTCATTATCTTGTGAAATATTAACGCACTGACCTGTATTCTGTTCCTGATGCGCCACAGGTAATCCCACTTCTGATGCAAGAGCGTCAGAAGGGGCCTCATAGCGGTCTTGGCTGTCGCTATCCATCTTGGGCGTTGTAACGGTCGGAATTTAAAAATAAAAGCACACGTGTACTGTTCAGTGTCTTATTATTTGATTTTCTCACAATTTCACACAAAATCACACACAATTAACAGGATGAAACTAGATTGCGAGCCAATAGGTTAGCACGTGTCCACTTCGTTCGGCAGCTGTCAGTGGAATGACTGCCGCCATTACTCGTAGTGACACTTACTACTCTATTCGGGGTTACCCGCTCATAATTTTTATACTATCGATAAACTAATCGACTAAAACTAAATCAACATTGAAAAATCAAGTTATGATTAACAATAAATCGTAAAGTAATAATTGAGTACTTTATAATTAAAACTCATCCATAATCAGCGCGCCGTCAAATTAAATAATTAACGTTGAGCTAATTAAAACATCTGGAATAGTAGAATACCATCATCACTATCACTACTTATGCATACCTATTACAGTTCACCTACTAAGATTAAGTATAACAGGCTACGAGTGCGAAGCCGGTATGGGTCGCTAGGTGGGTACATAATGAAACAACATTTTGATGATCGTATTTTAATTGGTATAATTGCCATAAATCAATAAACAATTCGTAAAGCAGTTTAAACTGCATGATTTTAATAATTAGAGTTCTATGTGGATGTTACTTTTTTGCTAGCTGACTAAGCACTTACAGTATTAACAATTTAGTTTTTTAATGAAAAAGAGTTTCTCAGATATTAATTTAAAAAATACTCACAACATACAACTTTACACTGACCTGTAAATTGCAAAAAACCTGAGACATTTTGAATTTCGCGGGCTACCTTGGCGCATCTCCCTTAACTGATACTGAGACGGCCAACGAGAGGCTGGGTACGCCTCGGCGAGGCTGCGCGGTTAGTACAAACGGCTCAAGCGGTGAGGACTGAGCATACGCAGTAAAACATGCACACACAGACAATACATGGCACAGCAATGCAATACATGCCACATTATACGCAAACTTTACATACTTCAAATAAATTTAAGTCAGTAAAAAAAAAATGTTTTGGTTAACCTGCGGTGCAGTAAATATTAATATTTTATTTTCATTAATTCATACAACATGAGACAATGTGAATAACGCCTAAACATTAATATCTGTTACGTAACAGAAAAAAGTGACAGATAAAATAACTGATATGAATTAATTGCACGTGTCTAATCTACAAATCTATTTATTTCCACAACAATTCGAAATGTTATACGAATATTTAATTTTTATAGTTATAACAAATATCACAATACAGCCATTTCCTAGTATGAGTATTATAACAGTAATTACTTACCGCTATTGTAAACGACTCACATTGGATATTTACTTTTAAAAGTCTAATTTTCTTCGACAACGAAACGAGCTGAAAAACTATATTGAACAAAATCCCCGAGCGTTTATTCTTACGTTGTGTAGTGACAGCTAGTGAACTCATGTGGCCAGTATATCAAAGGACATCATCGGGATTTCATACATTTTTGGTCCAAATATGAAAGCGCCGGCCAATAAAAAAATATGCTGTATTCCGTTAGAACTTGTCCCCCTGAGTATTTATTATTATGACACCAAAGCTGTAGGGTCATTGTCCTTGGTTTTATTGGAGTTCAAAAATTCAACATCTTCATACATTTTCAGTGAATTTAACTAACAAAAACAAATGATTTGTCTACCATACCTTGTTGACATTTGAACATTTTTAGTAAGATGCAGTGGTTCTTGACTTATTTCTGACAAGATAACATATATCTCATTTAAACCACTAATGTTACTGCATACTCGGCTGGGATGCCGGGAAAGGAAAGGAATGGAAAGGAAAGGAAAGGAAAGGAAAAGGAAAGGAAAGGAAAATAGGAAAGCGAACAATTGGATGCTGCTCCCATATTATGTGCATTATATGGTACATGAGCCATGCACGACATTTGCCAGCAATAACCCCTCCAGCTTATGGATTGGAGAACATTATTGTTGTACCAGACGACGGTGATTTTATTATATTTAATTAAACAAAATAACCCCTGTATATATATTTTATTTATAATCCTCAAAAACACAAAACAAGATCAACATGTCCAAAATAAGTCAAGAACCAATATATCTTACTAAACGATGTTCAAAATAAAAATATGGTAGAACAAATCATTTGTTTTTGTTTATTAAATTCACTGAAAATGTATGAAGATGTTGAATTTTTGAACTCCAATAAAACCAAGGACAATGACCCTGCAGCTTTGGTGTCATAATAATAAATACTCAGGGGGACAAGTTCTAACGGAATACAGCATATTTTTTTATTGGCCGGCACTTTCATATTTGGACCAAAAAAGATGATGTCCTTTCTTTATTGCCATGGAAATACTGTTAAAATAGCATAACAGAGAAGAATAACAGATATGATTAAAATCAGGAGACTCATTAATAAATTAAATTTGGAGAACACTAAATAGTATTTTATATTTTTTTTAGTGAAGTGTTGAAAGTTTAAACAATATTCTCTGAATATAGTTTTTTTTTTAAACTTTTGTGTAATGGTTAATAATTAAATTATTTTTTTAAGTTTACCATCAAAGACGTGGACATTGAATACTTGTATAAAACGGAACCTACGCAATGACTGGTTTAATTTTTTTTAATGAATTGTTTAGATGTACCAAATGTTTCGTTGTTTTTTATTAAGCTCAAATAAAAATTTAATCTGGTTGTTTATAAAATTGTAGTCAGTTGTATCTCGTTATGAAAATAATTGGGTAGGACATTAAGACAATAGTAAATATACAATTATTTTGAATATGACCCTTATATAAGTCGTCATTACTCCCTGATGATCTTTGCTTAGGTCTAGAAACCTCATATCCACTATGTCATAACCACAGAACACGGAATCATCGCGCCAATAGCGTATAGAAACGGAAGTTTCAATAAAATTCGTGAGCCGTGAAAGTGTCTTAAGATGACTTCTGTCGTGACCATCATTCAAAGCCATCAGTTACAATACGTCTATTGTGTCAAACTCAAACACAATGCATGTATTTCAATTATATGAGAGAACTACGTAAAAAAAGACGTACATGTTAAAAGCGTCCACAGTACAGCAAATAGTAATAAAACAAACAATCCAATATTAAAATAAATAACTTGACACATGAGGGGCCCGTGGCTAAATAATAACAGCCGCACAGGTCGATCGATCAGGTTAAGCTACGCTTGCCGCGGTTGGCCTGTGGATGGGTGACCATCTTTACATACCGAGACCCCTCCGTGCCTCGAAAAGCACGTTAAACCGTTGGTCCCGGCTGTCATTCGTATATCTTTGACAGTCGTTACGGGTTGACAGAAACCCGAAAGTCTGACAACCAGTCTTATCAAGGACTATTGTATTACCCAGTAACTGGGTTGTGGAGGTCAGATAGGCAGTCGCTCCATGTAAAATACTGGTATTCAGCTGCATCCGGTTAGACTGGAGGCCGACCCCAACATAGTTGGGAAAAGGCTAGGCAGACGATGACATGGATCAGCACCATTCAGCTCAACCATTATGACGGGAGCTTAAATCACACGCCACCGTCAATCCCGGTAAGTACGTTCCCGTTGGATATTTTCCGACATCCACGCGGGCGAAGCCGCGGGCAGAAGCTAGTATAAGCTAATATAAAAGATAAAAAAGACTTGTATTTGTCAAGTTAAATGTTCAAAAACATTTATTTTTATTTTTAATACACTACTATTGGTTTTCTCTACCGAAATAATATAAAATAATAAATACATTTCTTATTTTTGTGTTCCATTTAATCTGTCCCGAAGTGCACGTCTCAAGAGACAAACAAGGTTCTATGAACTCGACACATGCAAATGTGAAATGTCTGCGTTCCTACAATGCCATGAAAAAATAGTCATAATTTTGCTCCCTTAGTTAGTTTATTAGTAGTAAAATGTATACCTTACCCTACAAAAACTCGTTCAGCCGGTCGATTCTGTTAGAATCTCACGGTGAGAAGTTAAGTGAAGTGAGCTGTCAATCCATCTGATGCTAGGGATTAACACTAATGACTGCTCACTTTAAGCTCACTTCACCCAAGTTATCACGGTGAGATTTTTACAGAATAGCACTACAGTAGTTTGTATTCGATTTTCAATTTTGGCGTTGTACTGCTTAATTACACTGTGAGCAAGCATAATCAAGCTAGCAAGGTGGCATGTTTGCATTTATTAGGTACCCCTTTTCAAATATATTGGAATTTCGTCAACAATAATAGGTAATTTATAAACTTTGATTCAAGTTAAGAGACGTTTAAACGTCAAAAATGTATGGTTAAGCAGTCGCTAATCTCCTAATTACTACTCAACTTTAAGCAATGTTTACTATAAATAAAAGGGGTAAGTCGTCGGCATATTATATGATTCGCCAAATGCTCGCCCTTATGTGAAATGCCGAAAGCAAAATGTCTCGGTAAGTCCTTGAAACTCTAAAACTACTAGTATTATTATCAGTGATCGGAGTAGGTAGATTGAAATGGGGTCATTGATCCGAAACGTATATATTAATATGGACTTTCCTCCGTAATTTCGGAGTTGGTTGATAATTAACAAAAAAAAACCGGCACTTAGGTAGGAATTGTGTTAAAATGAGCAATATTATATTCTTTGTATTATTTTTTTTAACGGCACAGTCATGATTTGACACAACACAGCGACCAATCAGAACAAAGAATCATGGGTGGTGCACTAACCGGTTATCAAAACAATGCGTACGCCCACCGACGACATGCCAAGTAGCTCACTCATTTGCTTCGGTTCGTAGAGTGCGCTTCTTTGTTTGTTACTGTGTTGTTAAAACGTTACTTGACCCTCGCTTGTGTACATACTGACTTCTGGAATCTGCTCAAAAATTGTTTTTATTATTCAAATAAATAATAAATGAATTTAGTTTTGGTACCTGCCTTTAAATTTTGAATTGAGTAGTAATAATATCACTACCAACATTAACAATATTTAAATGGATCCGGAAATACCGGAATTGCTTTCCGGAAAAATAGCTTATCCATGTTATTCTTTCTGTGGGCATTTATGATACAAGTACCAAAAATCAATCTACCTACTCCGATCACTGATTATTATATTTTCTACCACCTGTGGCGCTACCCAGAATAACAAAAAAATGGCATCAATTAGAACCAGGTGGTAATAAATGAAAACAATAGCATCCGCCCGCAAATTCGTTTGCGTAGAATTCGGAATTCCCGCCGTTTAAATCTTATTACCCATTTTCTCGTAGGAATGAAGCATTTTACCGCGATAAAAAGTAGCCTATGTTCATCAGGGATAATGTCGGCTTCTAATGGTAAAACAATTTTTCAAATCGGTCCAGTATTTTCGGAGCCTATTCAATACAAACAAACAATCAAATCTTTCCTCTTTATAATATTAGTGTAGATAATTAACGTTCGTAAAAAAGAAAAAGGAGCTTGAGGTTTTATGTCGCGTAGGGAATGCTATTTAAAGTTTTAATGGAATTGACGTTCGAAGAACTCCCAAGGAGTATTTATCGGTATAAACTTCAATAACTTGATGGAGGAATAGAGGGACTTGTGGCTAACAAGGAAGGTATCCCGACGTGTCACCTCCGATTTTTTGTGGCTGATATATGTTATTCTCCATCAAATTTTAAGAGACACATATTTTTTTTTTTGCCAACGCGCCTTTTTGGGGGTTAAATAGCCCCCTAAATATTACCACCTTTCGGGGCAGTTTGAGGGTTTTACATACTTCTAGTTAATATTTTTCCAAAAGACCAAATGGAATATTAATATATCCAGGGAGTCCCACATACTCCGTTCCGTCCCCCGACGAGCGGAGATGCGTAATGTCATTTCTCAGCGAAGAAAAAAAAAAAAAGAAAAAAAAAAAAGGCAGTCACTCCATGTAAAATGCTGCATCCGGTTAAACTGGAAGCCGACCCCAACAAAGTTGGAAAAAGGCTAATTCTTTATTTCTTACATAATACAAATAAAATATGCTCCCTGATCATATTTTTGTGATGTGCCCTAACTTAGTAATTGCAAACCACATACAACAAACTATGTACATTATTGCCATAACAAGTCAAGAACCAATATATCTTACTAAACGATGTTCAAAATAAAAATATGGTAGAACAAATCATTTGTTTTTGTTTATTAAATTCACTGAAAATGTATGAAGATGTTGAATTTTTGAACTCCAATAAAACCAAGGACAATGACCCTGCAGCTTTGGTGTCATAATAATAAATACTCAGGGGGACAAGTTCTAACGGAATACAGCATATTTTTTTATTGGCCGGCACTTTCATATTTGGACCAAAAAAGATGATGTCCTTTCTTTATTGCCATGGAAATACTGTTAAAATAGCATAACAGAGAAGAATAACAGATATGATTAAAATCAGGAGACTCATTAATAAATTAAATTTGGAGAACACTAAATAGTATTTTATATTTTTTTTAGTGAAGTGTTGAAAGTTTAAACAATATTCTCTGAATATAGTTTTTTTTTTAAACTTTTGTGTAATGGTTAATAATTAAATTATTTTTTTAAGTTTACCATCAAAGACGTGGACATTGAATACTTGTATAAAACGGAACCTACGCAATGACTGGTTTAATTTTTTTTAATGAATTGTTTAGATGTACCAAATGTTTCGTTGTTTTTTATTAAGCTCAAATAAAAATTTAATCTGGTTGTTTATAAAATTGTAGTCAGTTGTATCTCGTTATGAAAATAATTGGGTAGGACATTAAGACAATAGTAAATATACAATTATTTTGAATATGACCCTTATATAAGTCGTCATTACTCCCTGATGATCTTTGCTTAGGTCTAGAAACCTCATATCCACTATGTCATAACCACAGAACACGGAATCATCGCGCCAATAGCGTATAGAAACGGAAGTTTCAATAAAATTCGTGAGCCGTGAAAGTGTCTTAAGATGACTTCTGTCGTGACCATCATTCAAAGCCATCAGTTACAATACGTCTATTGTGTCAAACTCAAACACAATGCATGTATTTCAATTATATGAGAGAACTACGTAAAAAAAGACGTACATGTTAAAAGCGTCCACAGTACAGCAAATAGTAATAAAACAAACAATCCAATATTAAAATAAATAACTTGACACATGAGGGGCCCGTGGCTAAATAATAACAGCCGCACAGGTCGATCGATCAGGTTAAGCTACGCTTGCCGCGGTTGGCCTGTGGATGGGTGACCATCTTTACATACCGAGACCCCTCCGTGCCTCGAAAAGCACGTTAAACCGTTGGTCCCGGCTGTCATTCGTATATCTTTGACAGTCGTTACGGGTTGACAGAAACCCGAAAGTCTGACAACCAGTCTTATCAAGGACTATTGTATTACCCAGTAACTGGGTTGTGGAGGTCAGATAGGCAGTCGCTCCATGTAAAATACTGGTATTCAGCTGCATCCGGTTAGACTGGAGGCCGACCCCAACATAGTTGGGAAAAGGCTAGGCAGACGATGACATGGATCAGCACCATTCAGCTCAACCATTATGACGGGAGCTTAAATCACACGCCACCGTCACCATTCACATTTAAGTGAGCATGACATACTATCAGGGCACATTCAAATCAATGAAAGACATAAACATGTCAATGTCGTAGTGCGAGTAAACGGTGACACGCTTGGTTTTTATGGAAAGTGTTGACAATGCCATCTCTAGCAGCGGTTGCCGAAGTGCTCTGTAGTTCCAACCAATTCAGTCTTAACAGTCAACTATAATATATCGAGAGCAGTGATGACCTAGTAGTAACGACACCGACATACGAGTGGTAGGTCGTGGGTTCAAACCCAGTTAGGCGCGTTACTTTGTGCAATTTATTTCATCACCACAACTCTCAAAACGGTGAAGGAAAACATCGTGAGGAAACCGACATGTCCTAGAACGAAAACTTCGAAGACATATAACATCTATCAACTCGCAGTGGGCACGCGTGTTGGATTACGGCCCACTCCTCAAAAGAGAAGAAGCCTGTGTCCAAGAAGTGGGAACATTGTAGGCTGATTATGTAGTGTTAGGCATGTATGTTATAACATATCTTCCATCTTCTTCTTCTTCTATTCCTTTTGTTTCCACCCATTAACTCCATAAACACAACCTGACAATATTTCCATCCCATTCTCGCCCAGCAACAGATTTCCATGTTACATTTTATAGCAATTACCTCCAACTGAAGTTTATTCTGCTGAATAAACAAACATGTTTTCGTAATGAACAATTTTATTTCATTAGTTTTGATCAGGCACAAAAGGTAACAACCACATTATGTTGAAATAGCAGGAAGCGAATACATGTCACAGAATAGGACAGAAGGTCGACTCTATAAAATAAGAGAACACGCATAGACAAATAGACATGCTTCGCGTACAGCGGGTGCTAGCCCTCTTGCATTTCTCTGAGAGAGTTTTAGATCTCATATATTTAGACTTCAATCGTATCCAGTCAATTGACAGTTCGACGAAATAATAATAATTTTACCGTAATAAAATTATAGTGTTCAGGTGGTGTACAAAGCAAAAACAATTAATGGTAAAAATAGGTGGAATTCGAATAAAGCCCAAAATGTGTATTTGAATAATGCAAATATTGGACCAACCCTAAAACCACGAAATGTGACACCATAATTCTTCAGTTTCCAACTTTACGTACGTCAGTTCAATGAATTTTTTAAAAGGTGAAATTTTAATGTGTTTCAAAGTTTCAGTTATTAAATTAAACTATGCATTTTCAAAGTTTATTCAATTTCTCTCATTCTTTTTTTGAACGTACTACCTCTTTTGACAGAAACTTGTACCCCTTAAACTGTCAATTTACCGAATAGGATTAAAAGCCCAAGTGCGCCTGTTTACGCTCGTCGCATGGAGAAGACCTTCTGCACTATGTTGTATACTAATTTAGTTACATAAAGTTTTTATTCTCAGTTCTGAATTGCAATTGCTTTTGTTAAGTTTTGTTTATTTCTTTTCTACTGCCAACTATTCTTAAATCACGTGTGGGGTAGTTTCCTTTTTGAAGCGTTTTTGAGCTCATGGTTGGAATGAGTTTCCAAAATATTACCACAGTGTAGCTACTTACAGCGGTTCATCGCTCATACAACTTACAGCGCCAGAGACCGAATTATGACGATTAAGAGCCCTCGTTGTTCCAGTGCGAGAGAAAGATGGAGCAATATAGTAGGTACAGATAGCATCATTTCTTTTTCGCAATACGGAACAAGGATGGCTTTAACACTTACTTCATAGTGAGGCTCCTGGTCTGCGAGAACGCTCCTTTTATTTCTTATTTTGATTGTTGCTATATCTAATCGTTTGCTATTCGATTGTTGCTTTTTATTTATATCTAATATGGTCTTAGCATTATGCTGAGCGATGCCCGTTTTGCGTGGATGTGAGATGTGACGCATGTTTTCCCCCAACTTGTTTTTTTTTTTTGTGTCAGTTTTCTTTTTATACGTCATGCTTACCGCAAATAAACGTATTTTCTTTCTTTCTTTCTTTCATTTCTCCTGATGAACCAGTGTGAGTAGTTACACTGTGATATTATTATGCATTTATTCTTATACGATCGTCGGAGGAATTGTATCAATGACTGAAAGGTCTGTCTCTGCCATTGATTTTAGAGTCTACTAAGTTCAAATTAGTAGACACAATACAGTAGACCCAATACAATGCGCTTCCTTTTAATCCTAATCACCGATCGTAATTTTAAAGATAAGTTTTTTTCCATAAACTATATATTATAATATAATTATAAATATATTATATTTATATATTTCATAAATTATATGAGTCATAGTCATTATAATGCGTTCGGATGATAAGGAAATGTAGTAGAGTATGTCTAAGGGTGAAGTAGAATGGGGCTTCAAGAAAAAAGTAAATTAACAATGCTTTCCAACATTCCAATACATTTTGTATTGCATAATAACTCCGTTTGTTCTTTCAAAATCACTAGAGATATAAATATAAACAACAAAGTAAATCTTTAACAATCGTAAACGTTTAATCAACATCATACAAAAACAACAACAATAACAACAGTAACAACAACAACAACAACATACAATAAATAAATCAACTACAACATGAAGACAGTTGAAAATGACTTAAAATTAACAACAATTATTTACAAGGCACTCAATGTTAAAGTTCTTTGAAAAATTTAACAATTTCTTCCTATTTTTTTTAAAATCGGATCAACATAATAACGTATTTTCCCTCTTTGAAACTTTCCACATGATAAAATCAGACTTATGGTTGTGAAATAGATAAATCATAGTTCCAACTACAAGAAAAATTGTTAATTCCTCCAAAGAACATCATTCTTTACTACTCCTTAATGATCCTTATGATGGTGGATGGTTTTGTACACGGGGATCTTAACAGGGTAAGGTTGGGGCACGTGCACTGTGACAGTCTTCTCGACCTTAATTGGCACGTGCTTCTCAACGGGGTAGGGGACGTGCTTGACCACAGGGTATGGCACAACCTTTTCAATGGGGATAGAGATTTCAGTCTCAACGGGCACAGCAACAGGCTTGTTGACGGGAACCTTGACTGGGTAAGGATGAGGTACACCGATCAGAATTGGTTTGGGGACATTAATGTGAACGGTCTTAGGAATGGGGAATGTAACATGTTTGTAGTTGGGTATCTCGACGGGGTGCTCTTCGTCAACGTGTGTGCCAACAAGGGTAGCTTCACCACCGCCAAAATCGTGGCCGTCACCTTGTCCGTATTCCTGACCACCGTCATGAAGGGTGAAGGAGCCGGGTCCGAATCCATGCACACCTTCGCTTTGGCCACCGAAACCATGACCGCCCTGTCCTTGGCCACCGAAGTCGTGTCCACCTTGTCCCTGGCCACCGAAGTCGTGTCCGCCTTGTCCCTGGCCACCGAAGTCATGTCCGCCATTTCCCTGTCCACCAAAACTATGTCCGCCTTGTCCTTGGCCTCCGAAGTCATGTCCGGCTTGTCCTTGGCCTCCGAAGTCATGTCCGCCTTGTCCTTGGCCTCCGAAGTCATGTCCACCTTGTCCTTGGCCACCGAAACTGTGTCCTCCATCACCCTGAGAACCACCGTCATCTTGTCCTTGGTGACCAGATTCCTGAGCAGCTAAAAGATACGAATCTCCACTAAAATCCTGACCTCCTTGATTTCCGCCATCATGGACAGCAAATTGGGCATGACCGCCGCCGTTGCCGCCTCCGAAGTCTCCGTGGAATTGGCCACCAAATCCGCTGAGCTCTTGGCCTCCGTCGTGTCCTTGGGATAAAGCGAGAGTATGGGTTTGGCCGCCTGAGAAATCGTGGCCGCCGCCACCGCCGCCACCGTCACCAAAACTTTGTCCGCCAAGTCCTGCTAGACTATGTCCTTGTCCGCCTGAGAAGTCACCGCCTCCACCGCCACTTGGTGCTGAATATTCGTATCCTGAGCTGCCCCCTCCATGACCACCATCTCCTGCTATTTCGTTGGAGTAGCCGATCCCGGCCTTGCAAGAGGCAACTGCCAGCAACAAACACACCTGGAAAGAAGAAATTGGTGATAAGTATTGAGGTTTTCTTCCAAAATAAATGTTTAAAGATAACATAACTTTTTATTGGGATCTTTATGTCTGGGTTAACAATATAAATACCAACTCAATTCAACGTGTTAGACAGCGTGTATACAACGAGTATATCTCGAAAAATCGTCACTGTAATAAAATAATATTTATGCGACATTTTCAATCGAAAAACCTGTGAAAAACAACCCAAAAGCATTTCAAAACTCCCTGAATTCAAAACACGTACACAAAATAACTGGAATCATTTTAAAACAGACTTCAAAGACCGAGAAAGACCATTCAACTCATTTAGTACAATTAACGGAAAGATTTCAATTTCAGATGTCTGACAACCATCATTTCAGCCCAAAGATGTCCACTGATGGACATAGGCCTCCCCCAAAAAAGTCGAGGGTAAGTGAGCCGACGGGTACTAGGGGCCGAGTGTTTTTGGGGCTTGTCTTTCTTGGTGGGAGTTTGCGATAATCGCTACGCTTGCCAAGTAAGTAAGTAAGTATTTATTTGCATAAAACATGGTATACATGGTGTTACAATAATTTACAATAAAGATCTTACATGTTTTGCCAGAATTGTACTTAGCATGCATATGTTCACTTAATACTAACATGAGAATTTGTCATCCATAAATTCTTTAAGACTATAGAAATTTTTCAAGTTTAACCAGTCAAACAATTTTCCCCTAAATAATCTGGAGTTTAAGTTTTTTATGCTACTCGGTATGTTATTATATATACTAACACAATTATATAAGCAGCTTTTATTATATTTAGCAAGCTTGGGAAGATCATGCAGAACGAGTCTCTCAAGCGGGTTGGCGATCGCAGTATGGTGGTAATATGCATAAAGAACGCTGCTGCCCACTCTCTGGTACGACCCTTAGTCGCTTGTGACACCCACGGGAAGTAAAGTGGCGTTATTCTTTAAGCCCAGCACCACACAGACTAGTCCAGTTTTACCTAGGGGTATCGCATTACCCAGTAGGGGTGGGGGTAAAATTATATATAGTAATAGTATTCAGTTGCATCCGGTTAGACTAGAAGCCGACCCCAATATAGTTGGGAAAAGGCTAGGCAGATGATGATAATTATTAACGGACAGATTTCATAACACCGGTAGGCTAATTAAAAAAAAAAAGAAGCAAATCAGCTTAACAACTGGTGTCTTAATAGGCAATTTGAACTGAATGACCGCCATAATTACGAAGTCGGAATAATAAAAAATACTGAAAACAACTTTCACAATTACTTTTGGAGTAACCTTTTTAAGACTTATTTCGTGAATTGACTCAGACAAACGTTGTAGAGTGTAATTGTATTAAATTTCCGCTTGCGGTAGGTGATTCTGAAGCTTTTGGAATAAAAAGAGAGTAAATACTTTTAAAACTATTTGTCTGTTAACGCCTAGTATTGCCTGCATGTCGATTCTGTAAAAATCTGACCCTGAAAACAACCAACTATTATCTTAATTAGAACACGAGTTCGCTAAACGAACTGAAAGTAAAAAAAAAGTTTTTTTGATCACTTTTTACTGCCTAAAGAGTTCTTATGGAACATGTTTGTTAAAGCAACAGAAGAGCCCATTCATATCAAGGCTTGATACTTAATAATAAAATAACATGTTTATTTTATATCATTAGACGTACTGAACATTAAAGTCAGTATGTAGATGACGGAGATATTGAAGATTGATTAACGCTAGAGCATAAGGTTAAGTGGTGCCGAAATTACCACCATTTTTATTCCCCTGGGTGTCACATAAGGTATCACTACAGCTACCAACGATATTACCAACAAAGAAATCTTTAGCATGATCAGCCTACAATGTGCTAACTGTTGGGACACAAGCTGCCTTTCTGTGAGATAAGGCGGACCGTAATCCACCACGCGGGCCCAGTGCGGGTTGGTAGATCTCACATGTCTTCGAATTTTTGGTTCTAGGACGTTTCCTCATGTTTTCCATCCCCTTTTTTAAATGATGATATAATGTACACAAAGTAAAGCACCTGTCCTGTCAGGGTTTGAAACTACGACCTACAACTCGTAAGTCGCGGCAGTTTCCATTGTGCCACAACTGTTCTCTCATTAGCAGTAGCAATGAACGCACCAATAACTATAAATAAACAACCAATCTTAGTCTTCCTATTGTTAGTAGTCACGTTTTTAAGACATCGATTAATGATTTTGGAATCCCAATGTCATTGAACGCTATACTAGTTAATAATGATGACGCTGATGCAATTTGAGCGTGATCTGATTATGTTAGCGCAGTCACTTTCTGAATCGCTCTATTTTATAACATGTTTAAAAAAGAAGGATGTATTGAGTGTCATACAATCTCCTTTCACTGTACGTTCACGGCCTTTCTACCTACTTCTTCATTGTCAAATTAATTGGTTCTATACACACAAGAGCTCTTATTACTTAAAGTTATTTTGTTTGTTGTATTACGTTCTTCAGAGCAAAAAATGGTAGCTATTTAAAACTTTACTGCTGATTCTGTATTATGATTATTGCGGATGTCTTTAATCGCGTTTGGTTTTCCAGTGATTAGCAACAAGACTGGTGTTTTTTTTTTTTTTTGTCATTTTGTAACTACATTCTGGCGGCTAGTATACAATAAAGCATATATAGTCTATCTATCTATCTCTAAAAAATGGACGATGGGGTCCTTAAGTACTTAGTAAAAAAGTTATCTTCGAAAAAAATACTTTGGCAAATGCTAGTACTCGTACAAGAATTCATCTAAATTCAAGAGACACATATTAACCAAATATTCATTTAAAAACTTGAATTGAGTTTGAAATGTTTGATGTCTAAAGAGAAAATAAGATATGTTAAATATAAAGTAATATGTTTTCTGGCAAATGGAAGATATTTCTAGAATGTTCTTTAAGTAGATAGCTACTAATTTGCTAATTAGAAATCCTTTCACACTTATTAGATCAACAAGTTTCGTAATATCCTCACTATCTACCACAATATCTACCTACATATTAAGTTATAAAATTATAGACCGAGCTAGATCATACTAACACTATCTCAACATTACGAGTAGTAGGTACATTTCTCTGTGCAATCAGGGTTGGCCAACATTGATGTAACAGTGGACGATTTAATGATCTTTTAATGTTCACCTCCACTGTAACATTACGTTTCCGTATCCGTGTTATGTTGACTGTTTGTCTTTCTCTAGTGACTCAAATTGTTTGCTACTACTGGCTGCTGTGTTTTTTAGCGATGGATTGTGTTTTGTTTTCAGAAAGAGTCCATGTGTACATTGTTTAGGTGGAAGATTTATCTTCTGATACTGCTCACGTTTCTCACGTGTGATGCTAAATGGCTAAATGTACAACCAAATGAGGTTTTAAAATCTTCGTATTGCGGAATCACAACTTGCGATTTTGATTAGATATAGGAGGCAGGACTAAATATAAATTCTCATTACAATACTTGGATTATTAGAATCTCAGAAAAATACTAGATGAAATGATTAAACACAAGAGCACATTTCAATAAAAACAAAAGAAAGAGAGCAAGAAATGAAAAGATTCAAAGATCAATCTTTTCATTTCTTGCAAATCAACGCGGACAATGCTCTATTATTTGAAGAGCCGAGATATAAATCGACAAATATTTTGCAATAAATAAAGAAACAATACCTATTTGCTCATATAACCAAATGCCGATTAATATTATGCCGAGAAATATGACACGACAAAAAAAAAAACTGAATCTGAAAATCAGAGCAAGTATTGATGAACTCGAAGGGCACAGTCTACCAGAACATCTAACTATGTCACAATATCGAAAAAACGCTATAAATAGAAGAATTTGCATAACATTATTTTAAGCACATCTTACTATGCAATCGTTGGAATGGAAACACAAAAAACGGCTCACACAAAAACCACTCGTTCACGGAATGTTGATTCCTTTGTGCCATTGAACTTTCAGATTTAACACAATGTCATATTTATGTAATACAACGTAATAAATAATGAATTATGTTGGAAGGAAATTGTGTCAGAATCGGTTTTGCAATTTCCTTAGCGGAGAGCAAAAAAGGAGAAATAGTATCCGAGTTATTCTAGCGTAGAATTTCTCAACATACTTTTGTATGCTGAGACCGAGAGTAAGGACTTTGCTTTATCGGTTGATTTCCGTACTTGTTCTCGTTGTAAATATAGTGGAATGGGATAATACTGCTTGAGAAGTTCGAATTTCAGGAATTCAATTCTTTTATTGTTACGGTTCTTTTCTTTATTCTGGCGTGTCTGAAATCTATTATTGAAAACGCTAGAAAGACTTAAGTAAATTCTAAAGAAGAGCTCATTAAAACTCCAATATATAACCATATACAGAAAAAAAAATGCGTTAAATATCGCGATTGACAGACAGACAGGCCGTAGTATACTGATTACAGTTTATAGTTCTTAGCAGACAGGCGGACGCCACTGCTACTCATCGTCGTTTTAATGGCTTGGTGACAGCGGGAAGGCTGTTCTTTACGGAAACTATTAATAACATCAAACTAACAAACTAAACAGTTTTACTATGGTTGACTACCTATTTCATCTGCAGCTATAACAGAATGTCTACTTCTTTAAGCGTTGTTATGTTTCTCAGAATCGAAAAGAAAACAGGAAAGTTCCTGTTTCAAAGATTATTAAGAAAAAAAAATCTACATAATAATCTGTACCTAACGTATTTCATAAAGAATCTGCTTAATAAACCCACGAAATAGTGTTGGGCACTCTGCCAGCAGACACGATCAGACGAATAAGGTGCGCCAAACGAGGTGTTGAAATTGTTCAAATGGGTAACAAAAGTTTGGAATAATACCAACGTGGGTGCTATATGAGGCAAAAGATAGGGCAATGAATTTAAAATACTTTTGACTGCGGCTAAGCGCTTTGAGTGGTACTATAAAGACTATACAGACTGGCTAAAAGAGACTGTAAAAAACTGCATTCCATGTTTTACTTGATATTAATAAGTCTGATGGAATGAAAACTGTATCTAAGAAAACTTCATCGTATGTGCCTTAGAAATGTGCCTCTGTAACCGTGAATTTCATAAAAGATGATTAATATCAGATAAAATATGAGATGCATCTTTAAAAATTATTTTATAGTATTATGATAAAACATCTTCGAAGAGGTTGGAAAACAGACGTCAAACGGAGATCAAACTTGACATACAATACGAATAAACTAGAAACAACTATTTGCTATAGAACAACGGATTAATTTCTTACAACAAATATTATTACAACAGAAAGTCTACCGAAGGATATTTTTCTTCCAAAAAATCGAATGTAGGATACGTATAATAAATCAGAGTATTTTCTTCATGACTAAGAACTTGGGTAACTTTATGGACGATATATTCCCGTGAAAAGCACCGGTAACTAGACGGAATGTAAGGGAGGAATGCCAAGGTTATATGTGAGGTTATGTCTATGTGAGACGGGATAGCCCAAGTTATGGCTGTCACAAATTATCTTGAGGAAATTCCAGGTTTACGAGGTAATAGATCCCTCCTATCTGGACTCATATGTGTAGGAAGTTTTGGGCCTCTAAGCCAGAGCTGTAGTTCATTTACATTTCGCTAATGAGATAAGGCCAAAGCCTGAGTATATAGTCAGGATTTGGCTTTTTTTTTAATGAATTTTACCAAAATATTTTGGTAAACTTCATTTGGGAGAGTGTTAGCATCTGCGACATTTTTTTAATCTTGTGAAGTTTGACTCCGCAAACGATTATGAATAGATTCCGTAAGAAGTAATTTTGCTTGGCAATCCACTAATCTCTTAAAGGCAGAACATGGACAGTAAACGCATATAATGAAAGAGAAAGGTAGCTCATGTGTCTCAAAAACTGGTCTTAGAGATAGTGAAGGTGTTATCCCTTTTACTTATTCCTTGCAAAACCGGTCCAAGTTCGACGCACTGATTTTTAAATACGATTAAAAGTTTATCTGCACAATCATTATTGGCATTATTTATATCGAAATTCATTAAAAGCTTATGAGAAAGTTCTGAAAGTCACACAGTTTCTTAGAAATAGTGATTGTTATCAAAAGAACTATTTGAAGGGGTCTTCCAAGGTAGAAAAGTTCATTTAATTGCTCGTTATATTTTTAATTGAAAAAGTAAATGATGCAATTAAAACTAACTTGTCCAGACAAAGGCTGATTTTAATTAAAGTTTGCCAAAACTAGTATAAAAAAAAACTAAAATCCTTCAAAAGAACAATATTGAACTAGCCTTTAACGACGCTTGTTATCAATCTCCAGTCTGTTAGTATCTACAAAGTTTCATATTATGTCTAAAGAGCAACACAATGTAAGTCAGTTATTGAGTACCATAAAACTAAAACACCTGTACTGTCTAAACCTTAAAAGCCATTGGAATTTGAACTCTATCTGTATCACGATATGGTAGTCAAAGATGTTTTTGATGGCAAAATAAAGTTTCCTGAAGTAGCTAATAAAATTACATTTCAACCTGTCTGCTCCAAGCTATGAAATTGATTGATGATGTGATTATGTAAATTTAATACTCGTTCTTGTCCGTTGACTTATTTTAATTAACTTCTGTACAATATTGTTTGTTGCTACCATGTTAATATGACCCATCAAAGTTTTTAACATTTCTGGCTCAATTTTCGGAACAGCTTTTACTGGGATATGTTTCGGATATTGTAGTATTTTTATTATTTTGTAACTTTAACCAAGCTTCCTGTCATTATACTGAACAATTTATTGTGTAAAACATGGTATGGCTAGGAAGAGAATGAATCCTGACATAACGGCTCATAAAAATGTATGGAAGATGAATACATGCTGCACTGACCCCAAATAAATAAGGACTTCGTTCATGACAGTAAGTTCATTTCTCATATGATTCGACACTTCTTAGATAAAGCAAAAAAAGAACTTTGCAGGACACTTAACACCCCTCGAAGTATCAACAATAAAACTTCTATTGTCTCGTTCAGTGTCCTTCAATGTGTTAATACATTTTGTTTATTTACTCCTATTCTTATCTTACCACTAGATCTGTTAACTTGGATACTATCCTGACCTAACTTAACACTAAGATAAAAACTAGGATCACGTTGATCAACACTAAAATCCGTGCTATCCAGCATCTTTTCCAAAGTTTTAATAACACCAGCTCCTACATCATTACCAAGATGGGTGTAATGATTGCCTTCATTATAAGTAACAAAAACGTTTGGTAACAAAAATATATCTTTATCGTGACAAAACTGTAATTTCGATTGCAATCAAAAGTCTATTCTAATGGTATTATATTAGACAAAGGAATTAATGTGGTGGTTTAACCGTGTTGCTAAATGCCTGTGGCTTGTCGGCATTTGTTTTGTGATATCCTCAGTAGTTATCAGTTCTGCGGTTTTGATATGTCTGTTTGCTTGTCACGATTTTGTGTTATTTTCTTGGGTAGTTTTTGGGAGCACTTTGCTGTTGATTTGTAATAGTTATTAGGTATGAAGTATTGTTATAGATTTTGGTAAATTCGCGATTATTATAATATGTAGTAACACTATTAAAAAGTTTTAAAATCCTTAATTAGATGGCGATAGTGCAATTTGGAAGCTTATTTGTTTCAGTCTAATATTAGGGTAATTCAATAATACTAGACTTGGAACCGTTACGATCATAGAGCTTTTTGACAATATGTCACAAAACCCGTATTAAATAATTTAGTATAAATTAGAGTGCCAGTTATAATTTAACTTCCAATAACAATCCAATACAAAATCACTGAAAATCCATGGTCACCAAAATTCAATAAAAATCCAAAATCCACTAGCGCCATCTATGAGTCACAACACGCACTTCTATCACTTAGAGAAATAAAATATTGATCACTTACAAAAGTCTTCATGTTTCTACAGCTTGGTATGGCGTATCAGCCGGCGTAGCTTGCAGTGATGGCTTCAGACAAATGCACAAACATTTTTATAGAGACCGGAAGTGACTGTCTCGGAGAGGAGTGCGGTAGAAAGGTGGAGGGAATTCTATAGAGTTGTTGTTACTAGGTATTTTTGATTATGATCTTTTTAGTGACGAGACTTTTTTTTGTAATTTGCGTGTGTTGATTGATTTTTGTGTAATTTGGTGTTCATTATTTATCGTGCTAGTGTGAAAAATATAAGAGTATCAATACAAAAATCTGCATGGTGACAATTTTTGGGATGTTTTAAATAGTAATAAGTAATATAAAATATGTTTTAATTCAACAAGCTTTTGTCATACAACACAGAATCAAATGGTCAAATGGTACAAATCGCTTGATTGTACACCAAAATTTAACAAAGCTAAAAAACGTGCCAATCTAAAAAAGTGATAATAATAGACATTTTTCGGGCACGACTTTTCGATCTCTTTTAACAAAAACTTAAATCCACACCTAACCTATCTACTCGTGCGAAAAATTGTGCGTATTTTTTCCCGACGATTCTTTTTTTTTTTGCAGCCTTAATGTTTTATTTTCGAGTATTTGATTTTAATATTCTATTTATTTCTCTTCTTATTATTAATGGACAATGCGTCTCAATAATAAAAGTAGATTTAACGATTACAGCATGTTTTGACCGCACTTAGTTACTAAAACATTTCTCAGCACTTTTCTCAACAATACAACAGCAATTACTTACTAGACGAAAAAATAAAGATACAATCCAATACTCAAACCACATGATTCATTGATATTACATAGTAGGCAGCAATTTACTCAATTATATCCAAAAATATCGTCCTCATTAGTCTTTTGTGTCCACACTTTTCTTACAGCAATATTTTTTTTTTGCGTTATAATATATAAATGGTCCATCATCATACATGGAATAGACATGCTGTGTACTTATTATTGTTGTACCTACTGCTTATCTGAATAGAATTGTTGGTATGTAAACATCGTAGCAGGTGGATTTCTGATGTTTCTGCCTACCCCCAAGAGAAAAATGCATGACTTTATTTATGTAACTTTGACATATTATTTTGCAAAAATCCTGTTTCATTTACTCTTTCTATAGTAACACTTTGAAACAGCCTTAATAAAATGCACAGTTAAGTCATTACTCAACTTCACCAGTGCTATCAGAAAAAGCAATGCCCACCAAAACGCAATCCTTATCTAAATGAAAACCAAACTCGCAATCAAAATGAACAAACTTATTAAAACAAAATCAATCTCGAATCCCGCAATAAATTCGCTGAAAATGGAAAAGCTAGCTAAGTAATTAAGTTTAAGAGAAATACACAAACATGGTTTGTGTATTTCTCTTAGGCCTTGGTAATCAAAGTTTCATTATCTATACAAACTAATGAATATAAATAAGATGGTCAAATACAAGAGGCCTTGATAATTTCGCGCCGGTCAAATAAATTTACGATTCGGATCATTTGAATGAATTCCAAATATCAAGCCTTGTCCCTTAACAAATAATTTGACTTCCGGTAACTTTAGCTGGAGACTATTGGGTCATTGGATTTGGATTGAATTGTAATGATTAATATACAGGAAACCTCCCTTTCCTTTCGACTTCCTTTGTCCTTCCTGGCCTTCTCAGAATTTGTTGTAACATAGCTGTTTGATTTCAAGTCCAGCTGAAACAGTAGTCGTATTAGCTATTAATACGTTTTGAGGAACGCCCAGGCGTAATAACACTAAAACCTCTATTGTCTCATTTGGTGTTCTTCAACCAATTAAACTCCATTTTAGTTTCTGTCACCAAACTAGTGGTTTCTTTGTTTTTTTTTTTCGTTTAGCCTATACTGTCCCACTGGTGGGTAAAGGCCTCCCCAAGTCCTTCCAGGAACGCTTTGTCCTCGCGGTACGCGTCCAGGCGATCACGCCACCGCTGTCTGGGCCGACCTCGGCGGCGCCATTCATATTCATGCACCCATTGTGTGGAGACTTTTGTCCAGCGTTCATCCTGCATGCTGCTGATGTGACCCGTGACAAATAAATTATTAGAGGTAGGTGCAAAAAATGTCTTGATTCATTTTACCTACTATTCTAGAGTTTTGTTAAGGTACTACAATAAACTGGTTCTTTTAGGTACCTAAAGAAACATAATAGGTATTAGTGCCTAAAGAAATATTATATTGTTTGTAAATAAAGCCAATGGCAACAAAATTTCTCGGAACAAGAGTTACTAAATAGACAGAACTTTTTTTCAATGTTTGTACCCACTGTAAATTATATTTACTGTCATTGATATTGTCTCAGTTTATTTTTGCCGATGATATAATTATTATGTAATAAACGAAAATTTTTATACTCATACTCCTTCTTACTACTCCTTATTATTTAATAAAAAGATAGAAATAAATCACTTCAAAATGAAATCATTTCAAATTGCGGTATCGCCAACTCTATACACATATTACGGCCGTACCTTCTTTGATACCAATTACCTTTACTTTTTTCATTTTTTGGCGCAGTTTGTGTTATGTGCCGCCGTACAGGAACTAGTTCTTAATTCAAACTTGTTATTAGAGCTTTCGATGTGAAGGGGTTCCAGGACCAAACTGGCTTTGTGACTCGTCGGACGATATTTTTTAATTACGACGACGAAATCATTTTATAAAGTGTAAGTAAATAAAATACCAGCCGTGCGATTCTGTAACCATCTCACCGTGAAAGCTTGGGTGAAGTGAGCGTGGAGTGAGCTGTCATTCGCTAGGGATTAACACACTATTAAGTGCTCACTTCACTTAAGATTTCACGGTGAGATTTTTACAGAATCGACTGGCTGAGGATGGGGCCATCGGCGATGATTATAATGAGAATAGTAACAATCAATACCGTTTCTGATGTGTTCTGGTCTTAATAATGGTGTTGGAGCTTTAGAGCATTTTGTTATGCTCTGTGACTGCGAACAGTCTTAAGTCATAAAATGTGGATGCGGTAAGTACCTACTGATTGACTATGGTGAGTCGGACTTACAAACGGCTTTAATCGAGTAAGGGCGCTTTCCCACGGCAAAATCCCGTTTTTTGCAGGTACGGTTTTTTGCAGGATCCCGTTTAGTAGTGTATGTGTTTAAATATACATATTAACACAAGCATCCTGTTTTCCGGATACTGCAAACAGGATGCTTGTGTGAATATGTATACAACGTGTAACGTTAAATGCGCAAAACCTGAAAATAGTTTGAACAAAATAACGAGCAGAATTCACTGAACCACTTTTTAATATAGGTCACATTTTTCAAAAAACCTTCATTAAAAACGTTGCCGTGTCTATTTATTAATAGGTCAAGCAAGCCAATGTCAGCGCGGCATAGCGGCCAGGTGACGACTCCTCCCTCGGTAAAGCGTCGTCGCAGACGCAAGAAACGATCAGAATGGCCAGTAAAACTAAAACAGCACATAAAACCTTTACCATTTTTTTAATGACTTATTTTCTCTCTGAAATAGGTCAATTGAATTAAAAATCAGTTGGGGTGTCTGAGGTTTTACGCATTTAACGTTACATGTAGTATTCAATCACGTACACTACTAAACGGGATCCTGCAAAAAACGGGTTTTGACGTGGGAAAGAGCCCTAACGGGTATTCAATTTCTGACAGTGAAGCAAAGGACTTACCTTCATAACAGGGCTAGTAAGCTCAAACAAAGTCGTATCGTCCAAGCCTACCAAATCATATTGGGTTTTCCTACTCTCACCCAGCTGCTACAAGCAACACTGCTCGAGTTTCCACTCTATCTTCTCTGAGGCCGTCATATCTAACGTTTGCCAAATTTACGATCTCTTCTCAAAAGATCCGACCTATTCTGGGATAAAGCAGTTTGAAATGAGCTGTCAATAGTGTCAGTCCCTAGGCATCAGGTGGAATGACAGCTTGCTTCACCCAAGTTGAACCGAATTCATCGGATTAACGGCTAATATCAGTAAAAAACCTGCCAAGCGCGAGTCGGATTCGCGCACGAAGGGTTCCGTACCATTATCTATAAAAATGGCAAAAAAAATCATGTTTGTTGTATGGGAGCCCCCTTAAATATTTATTTTATTCTGTTTTTTAGTAATTATTGTTATAGCGGCAACAGAAATACATCACCTGTGAAAATTTCAACTGTCTAACTATCACGGTTCATGAGATACAGCCTGGTGACAGACGGACGGACGGACAGCGGAGCGGGAGTAATAGGGTTCCTTTTTACTCTTTGGGTACGGAAACCTAAAAACATACTCGCATACTTCATTTGTTTAACACCCCATCTTAGTTCATTCGTGCGTGTTGCTCACTGGTAACTGATCGCCAAGCTAATCGCAACATTACCCCCTATCATTATCAAATGTATCGTAATTATAAACAGTTCCTAGTAGCCGTTTCAATGAACGCTTATGAGCATGCTGTAATGCCCAACGTTTCCGATAGTAGATTAGTGATCGCAGATGGTATTGTCAAATACACAAAGGATTGTAGATTTATAGGACTTGAAAGGCTTCTATCAGCGCTACAAAATACAACGTGTAACGTTAAAAGCGCAAAACTTCAGACACCCCAACTGATTTTTAATTCAATTGACCTATTTCAGAGAGAAAATAAGTCATTAAAAAATTGTAAAGGTTTTATGTGCTATTTTAGCTTTACTGGCCATTCTGATCGTTTCTTGCGTCTGCGACGACGCTTTATCGAGGGAGGAGTCGTCACCGGGCCGCTGCGCCGCGCTGACATTGGCTTGCTTGACCTATTAATAAATAGACACGGCAACGTTTTCAATGAAGATTTTTTGAAAAATGTGACCTATATTAAAAAGTGGTTCAATTAATTCTGCTCGTTATTCTGATCAAACTATTTTCAGGTTTTGCGCATTTAACGTTACACGTTGTATAATCAGCCTAAAATGTCACCATTCCTGGGACACAGGCCTCCTGACAGTGAGAGGGGGTGGGCGGTGATCCACCACGCGGACCCAGTGCGGGTTGGTAGATGTCATAGTCTTCGAATTTTTGTTTCTAGGACACGCCGGTTTCCTCACGATGTTTTCTTTCACAGTTTTGAGGTGATGAAATAGTTTCTTTGAGCGCTTACTATGCTAAAAAACCGGTCAAGTGCGAATCAGACTCGCGCACCGCGAACTACAAATTTACGGTTTTCGGATGTTTTCCTTTACTTGTGCTACATGACATTGCTTCCTGCCAAATTTCATGATTCTAGGTCAACGGGTCCCTATAGGTTTTGATTCCCTTGCGAGTGACAAAATATGCGGCATAAATGGAACATAAACGCCCGTACCTTTTGATTACGTCGATTTAGAAGTTTGATTTTTCACTGCTTCAAGGGATTGCAGCCCTGAGTATTTGATATTAACTTCAACTTGATAACTACGGGTTCCTGAGAAAAAGGTTCTTGACAGAGAGACAATGAAGTGATCTTATAAGGATCCCGTTTTTTCCTTTTGAGGTACGGCACCCTAAAAAAAACAAAAATGCATGTGACTGACATGAGTTACCGAAAAACCTCTATCAATTTTGTTGGAAATACATAGTTGTAGAATTACGAAACGCTTTAAAAGCGATTGACTTTCTAGGCCCTGGCGAGAGGCCCTGACTAGAGTTGTAACTCCTTGTCGGAGAAATGTCTTCTGACCTACAAAATTGAAGCTTCACGCCCCGTCGTCATTTGAGATCATGTGAGATAGTTGTCAAACACGCTTACAGGCAGAAAAAACCCGATTTGCATTATGAAGCTCCTCAATTTTCCAATTGCTCTTATTATAAGATATTTAGATTTGAAAGTAGATACGTTATATAAAAGAAAGTGATCTCGCCAGCCAGTGCATATTGAGATTCAATAACGTAGTCGTACTTATGTATATTAGAGTTTCAGAACAATATCATTAAATACAATGTACAGACGCCAGCACATCAACCTACCCGAAACTGTCAAAATTTCCCAATCAACTTTGAACTTTATGCTTTAGTGATAAAGTTGAAAATCTATTAATTAAATTTGACAGGTTGTAGTAGCTTGATGTGCTGGCGTCTGTACATGTCTCGTTTGAAAGAAAGAATGTCGGATCATATTATAACGATTTTGATGGATCTTTTTATTGTCTTATTTTGACCTGAAAGCCTAGCAGGAACGCGCGGAGCAAACGTAACACAGTAGGTATTCTTATCCCACGAAGCGACACGCGCTTTATCCGTGGTACCTAAGTAATAATACAAACACGATGTGAATGTGTGCGTGAAGACGATTAGCGTCAGCACATAACACACACACATACTTCCGACTCCGCCAATATCTCTGACGACACCGAGACCTCCTGCGCTTACACCCATATTTACAGCGCGTTCGTATACAAGGCACACACAAAAAGCTCGCGAAGCTTCGTGAGATAAAATACTATAAATTCGAACGCTTTTATAATTGAAATAAGGTAACATATACTTGTTTAGCACATAAAGTTTACTTGGTTTTAAGACTATTTATATCTATGGGTGATACTGCTACTAGCTTGTCGCAGAAATGTGAACCAAAATGTACAATTGCATATTATTTTCAAAAATCGATCTAAATTACAGCACAATTTAAATTTTAGAGCTCGTGTAGACGGCACCCCAACCGTGCCGACACCGCACCGCTGCCGCATCCAAAGTATAAAGAGGGGAAGTAAGTTATCTTCATACAAACGCACCGCGCGCGGCTTGTATGTGTGCGCCAAAGTATCTATGCGCGCCGCATGCACACTTAAACAAAATCTCGACCCGTTTCTCACAGCGCCAGTCGGGGCTAACACCGCACGAGGTTCGCGCGTCGCGGCTTTTGTTTATGAACAAACTAGCGACCCGCCCCGGCTTCGCACGGGTGCAATGGAGAAACTGATAATTTTAGAGCCACTATTTCTCGTAAAAAGTATAGGATAAAAAATGGTTATTGTGGGTTATCCCTAAGAGATAGACACATACCATCGCGGACTTTTTTGTAGACCTTTTTAAGGTGTACAATACTGTAGTACATTATTTTGATCTGTCTCGACGGGTTCAGCCAGCGTTTACAATGTAAGCGAAAAAAAAGTGTTTATTTACGACATCACATTAGAAACCTCTAAAATTATCAGTGTTTCTTTACTATATTATGCATGTATTATAGATAAAAACCTTCCTCTTGAATCACTCTATCTATTAAAAAAAACCGCATCAAAATCCTTTGCGTACTTTTATAGATCTAAGCATATATAGGGACAGACAGACAGGGAAGCGACTTTGTTTTATACTATGTAGTGATAAAAGGTTTACATTTTTCACCGCCCTGCCCATGCTTTCCGAAATTATATTTGCAAAAGTTATTTATAAGGATGCGCATATACAGGGTTACTGGTAACTCGACGTATTCCTTGCAGGACATCATAGTAGGGTTAAAATGCAACAAATTAAGCCACCAAATGTTCTACCGAAGTTCAGTAGTTTTTGAGTTAGTAAGGGTTTTAGATTTTTTGTGAAAAATCCCAGATTAAATTATTTGAACCCAATTTGAAAATTATTCACGGGGCGGCTGTACTGAAATTGGAGTTATTATCATAGTTGACGCCGTAGCGGATCGTTTTTAATAATTAAAAGTTCAAAATGACTAAAACTTTGGTGAAGATCACTAATCAAACATTTTTTTTTTTGTAATTTTTGCTATTACTTCATACAAAATGTTGTCTTAGCACAAAAAAAATACTACACCAGGTGTACAAATTATTAGCAAAATATCCTTGTCTTATCAGCTATCCAAAAAGGTATGATTGTCAATACTTTTGCGTGTGTGACAGGGAAAGATAGAAGTTTTATGGGGAGCAGGTAAAATTGCGAGACGGTCGACCTATTGTTCTAGAACAATAGGTCGACCGTCGTATTATTCGTAGTTTTTACCTACGTTTGAATTCCAAACACTCGGCAAGCTTTATGATTGGTCACTATTGTTCCCTCGGTACGAGACAGGGTGCGACTTCACAAAATCTGGTCGTCAGCGTTAGTTAGTTACAACTCTACGTTGCGCAAGTTCTTGTTTTGTTATCTGGCTATATCCCTGACTGTTGCCCCATATCTTGCTCTTGTGTTGTGCTGTGCGTTCATAAGTGCTGACTATGGCTGCATATTCTAATCAAGAATACGCTGACATATTGTACTGTTACGGACTTTGTGACGGTAACGCTGCTGAGGCGCGAAGATCATCTGCGCTTTCCAAACCGCCGACTCCGCCGATAAGTCGATCGGAAGACACTAACGTGGGGGTTAGTGTCTTCGGATCGACTTATCGGCGATTATCTGAAACTGGCAGTGTTCAAAGAAGCAGGCAAATTGACACTGGTCGTTCTCGGAGATACACGGCTGAGGACGAGGAGCTGATTCTTCAACGTTTTATTGACGAGCCCAACATATCTACAAACATCGTAGCGCGTGAGCTTGGTATGTCACAGTGGAAAGTCTGGTCTGTAGTTCACTTGTCAGGCCGACATCCATACCACTACCAACCCGTGCAGTCATTAGAAGAGGGAGATCCGCAGAGACGGCTTGAATTTTGTCGTTTCATGCTAAATGCCGATGCCGAATGTGAAAACTTTTTGAAAAACATTCTGTGGACCGATGAGTCATGTTTTGACCGTGATGGTATCACAAATTACCACAATTTACATTACTGGGCACCGAAGGGAGAAGGAAACCCTAAGAAACTGAAACCAACCGCATCGCAGTGTAAGTTCTCGCTTAATGTTTGGATGGGTATTATCGACGATAAGTTAATAGGCCCACATATTTTACCCCGAACATTAAATGGGGAACTTTATGAAGATTTCCTAAGAAATCATTTAGCAGCACTGCTCACGGATGTACCTGAAGAAAGAAGGGCAAAAATGATATACCAACATGACGGATGTCCAGCCCACTTCCGCATCACAATTCGACAATTGCTGGATGAAAACTATCCAAACCGATGGATTGGGCGCGGTGGGCCGATTCCGTGGCCTGCACGAAGCCCTGATCTGACGCCGCTAGACTTTTACGTCTCGGGTCATATGAAAGACCTAGTTTATGTGACCCCCGTAAATTCAATTGAAGAACTAAGGGAGAGAATAACAGATGCGGTGGACCAGATGAGGACCACAATCACATCAAGAATCACAAAAATCGAAGTGAGGAAGCGAATAAGAGCATGTATTCGAAACCGAGGGCAGCACTTCGAACAAGACGTGTGAAATACATGTTATTAAAGACCACAAATTGATATTGATTAAAAATAATAATAATTTTCACGAAATTGTTTAATTTGATTTTCCGAATAAACACCTTCTTGTACTAAATCAAAAACGATTTTCATAATGCAGTCCAAGACTTTGTATTAACTTTCATACCTTTTTGGATAGCTGATAAGACAAGGATATTTTACTAATAATTTGTGAACCTGGTGTAGTATTTTTTTTTGTGCTAAGACAACATTTTGTATGAAGTAATAGCAAAAATTACAAAAAAAAAAAATGTTTGATTAGTGATCTTCACCAAAGTTTTAGTCATTTTGAACTTTTAATTATTAAAAACGATCCGCTACGGCGTTAACTATGATAATAACTCCAATTTCAGTACAGCCGCCCCGTGAATAATTTTAAAATTGGGTTCAAATAATTTAATCTGGGATTTTTCACAAAAAATCTAAAACCCTTACTAACTCAAAAACTACTGAACTTCGGTAGAACATTTGGTGGCTTAATTTGTTGCATTTTAACCCTACTATGATGTCCTGCAAGGAATACGTCGAGTTACCAGTAACCCTGTATATTACACATTAAAGTTTAATAACAAGGCGTTTCGTAATAGTCGAAACCGAAGAAAGTATTTTTCTGTAGCTAATTTGTAATTTTGTAATAAATGTGTGATTCAATAGATATAATGTTTGTATTAATTAAAAATAAAAATAAATATGGTCCTTTATGTGTAAAAATACTACATTGTGCGTATAAAAAAAAATACAAAAAACTGACTAGTATATAATTATACTAAACAGTTTTTTGTATTTTTTTTTTTACGATGATATATATGATATACGAGCTCTTAGTGTATAAATATTTGTTGGCGGTTTGGGCGACAACCGAATCTGACGAAGAGCGGACAGTCGCGCCCCCACCGCCCCGCCGCGCGCCGGTTTATTTTATCCCTTTTTTTTATAAATAATACTGCTCTGAATCTTGAATACATTTCTGTATTTGTTTTACATTTCTGTGTTGGTTTGCACTGAATAAAAATTTTCCTAAAAGTGACAACCCTAAGACAGTAGGCAATTATACCGCGGATTAGGCCGGAGATAGCCTACTTCCCCTCTTTATACTATGCCGCATCTCTGCGCTGTGTATACGAGACGCTTAAAGCCCGCCACCACGCCGTCTACACGAGCCCTCAAGCGAAACCATGCGGCGGCGCCACGGTGGCGGGCTTTACGCGTCTCGTAAACACAGCGCAGATGTGCGGCCGCGGTGGGGTGTCGGCGCGGTTGCGGTGCCGTCTACACGAGTCCTCAAGCGAAATCATGCGGCGTCGCCGGCGGCGCGGTGGCAGGCTTTACGCTTCTCGTATACACAGCGCAGATGTGCGGCCGCGGTGGGGTGTCGGCGCGGTTGCGGTGCCGTCTACACGAGTCCTCAAGCGAAATCATGTGGCGGCGCCGGCGGCGCGGTGGCAGGCTTTACGCGTCTCCTATACACAGCGCAGCGGTGCGGCCGCGGTGGGGTGTCGGCGCGGTTGCGGTGCCGTCTACACGAGTCCTCACGCGAAATCATGCGGCGGCAGCGCGGTGGCGGGCTTTACGCGTCTCGTATACACAGCGCAGAGGTGCGGCGGCGGTGCGGTGCCGTCTACACGAGCTCTTATTGCGGCTCGGAACATAAGGCGAGTCGCCTCGCAGTAATAAATTCTCCTGAAATAATAATAATTATAAAAAAATAATAATAAAATAATATATATAATTATATATTATCATAATAATTATAAATAATAATAATTCCTTCAGTCAGTAAGAGTGCGGTGTGCGATACTGCGCAACTAGTAGCACACTCCAGAGCCGTCATAAAGATTGAATCGGGCGAGTTACGTTTACGTCGCGCGTTCGTGATGCTCTGACTGACTACGGCGAAGACCAAAGGAAGTGTTATGAATGAGTTACACTGGTTATGTATTATAATTACATAATTATATGTAAGTCGAGTATTCGGAATTAAGGTAGTCAATAAATAAGTTTCTTAAACTAACAGGATTGTATTGCCTTTTTGGACCAGGCATGAATTTTACGTTGTGTTTTATTATTATATCACTATCTATGTTACTAACCCAAGTATTCAGGGAAAACATATCTAATTTCTGACTGCTGTGAATTTTTAAAGTTTTTAGTGAGTCATTAACCAAGATTAGAAGGGGGACTCTTTTGTTTTGCCAATATGAGGATGTTTTACACAGTGTAGATAGTTCGGCTAATAAGTTGATACCTCTAGTATTTGCCTGCAAAGCTTTAGTCTTAAGCCAGAATTTGCTAGCCAGGAAGCGCCGACGTAGGTATAGTGTTACAATATTATTCTGTGGCTAGAACCTCCCAGTAAGCATGTAGTAATGCTTGTATTGGGTGGTTCTGCTCCTCCCTCGGATCAACATTATTTTCAGGCAACTAGATAACTAAACTATTTTAAGTAAATATAAACAAGTACACAATGAATGAAAAGTTAGAGAAACTGGTATGACTTCTCTTTATGTGAGTGTGTGCATGCGTGTGTGGTGTGTGTGTGTGTGTGTGTGTGGTGAGTGTGTGTGCGTGTGTGTTTGTGTGTATTTATGAAAGTTAGAACATACTATTTCTCATATAGGATGTGTGATTTTGATTCCAAATTAGGAGACTTCTAGCCCTACGATGTAATATCTTGGGATCGGGAAGTACCACTAGAAGTCACGAATATTGTCTAGAGTTCGTATTTAAATAATAAGTTCTCTATATCACAATACCCAAGCCGCTCGAGCTCGTGAACGATTGTTTTTTTACATTCATGGAATTTAAGGTTGTATATTGTATATTTGTTGTGAAGCTTATTATATAGATAGGCAGAGTGGGCTTGAAATTGGCGCCTGGCAAAAAGAGTTCTACAGCGAGGAGCGGTATGTTCTTAGTTCGGAGAGGTATGTTCTTAGCGAAAGTTGTTCAGTATGACGACGGGTAGAATCACCCCCTTGGCGGATGCAGTTCACTAAATCACGACCCTGTAGGTTTAATGTACCTATGTACAGACGCCAGTACATCAAGCTACTACAATCTGTCAAATTTCTTTAATAGATTTTCAACTTTATCGCCAAAGCATTAGATTCAAAGTTGATTGGGAAAATTTGCCAGTTTCGGGTAGCTTGATGTGCTGGCGTCTGTACATATTTACCCCCTTACTAATAAAAGTATAATATCAGATGAATAGTTATACACCGATTTCTATCTTTCAGTTGTCAATAATTTGACTTTCGAAAGAAGCGTTGTGCAACTATACAGACGCTGTACAACGTTTATTAGTATGGAGGTTAGTCCTTAGATAACCTGTATCTTATAGAATACTTTTACTACTCTCACTAATAAAACTATGTACAGACGCCAGCACATTAAGCTACTACAATCTGTCAAATTTCTTTAATAGATTTTCAACTTTATCACTAAAGCATAAGTTTCAAAGTTGATTGGGAAAATTTGACAGTTTCAGGTAGCTTGATGTGCTGGCGTCTGTACTTCCTAAGTATTAAACGTTACAGTAACGTAAACAACGTAACGTGGGTAATTAAGGCCATCAATTTTAGAAAGGTTCTGTGCGATTTATTACGAATGATAGGCACTAAAACGAATCGTAAAATACTACTAAGGGGCTTTGTAAGAAGGATTAGAAGCAGTGTCTTTCAAAGTACTATAACCAATTCATCTTTCAAACACAAGTGATTATTTGCCAATGAGAAGTAATGCCTAATGAATAAGGGAACCGTTAGAGAACCTATTGGTCTATTTTGTCCGCTCACCGTGAAAACTCAGGTGAAGTGAGCTTAAAGTTAGCTGTCAATAGTGTTATTCCCCAGCATCAGGTATAATGACAGTTCCAGTGTGATTCTGTAACCATGAAACTCAGGTGAAATGAGCGTGGAGCGAGCTGTCAGTGTCATCCCACTTGATACTAGGGATTGACCAAGCATATATTTACAATCATAATCGAGATTTTAATAATATTTTTATGCTAATTCTTTTGATAATTTCATATAATTTCTACGCTAGTATTTTAGAGCAGGAGAAGTTATTTTATAATTTCCTACACAAAAAAAAAAGGAATACCAACGAGATATATTACAGTTATCTTTAACAATAATAAAAATTGTATAGTAAATACGTGATCATGTAATCTAATAATTACACAGTACATAACCGTTCCTTTATAAAAAAAAATTTTAAAAAATATTTAAACATGTTACGTCAACCCCAAAAAATATTGGATAAGGGTCTGCCTTTGTCCCATGTCATATTAGATTATGATGTTGACTACATAAAATTCAAATAAAATTTCATATTGCCTCTAAGTGCTACAAACAAAAAAATAAAACATTCGAGTTCAACGACCTCTTGTAACAATGTAACGTTTTCCTTCCATTATGTTTTTATCATGTTTTATCCAATAAACTTATTTGCTTACCTTTCAAAAATATTTTTTTTGTGATATGGTATAAAAACTGCCAAGCTCGAAGCGATTTCTTGTCGAAGGGTCACTTATATCGAGATTTGCTAACACAACAAATAAAGTGAGATAAGGCTCGATATTTCGTTTCTACATAATCATGCATTCGCTGAAGGGTGAGTCAGATGTGTCCCAACACTACACCCACATTTTGCCAGTACAATTTGGTACTGAACACGCATCTTTTTTTAAATATAAATGGCATCTAGCAGTGGAACCTATGGGAAATATATATTTTTATTTTTTATTTATTTGCCAAATAGTTGGGCAAACGTCGTCTAAAACTATTCAAAATTTCAAATTGATAGCATTAGTAGTTCTTGAGATATATAGCTGTGACAGACGGACAGACTGACTGAGTCGCACCATAAGGGTTCCTTTTTACCATTTTGGTACGGAACCTTAAAAAACGGGGTTATTTGATTACCGAAGTAATGTTACACCCGGTTTATTCCATTCCACGAAGGATCTAAAATCCGAAGAAGATTATGTAAGCAATACTATTTCAGCCAGAAACATCATCGTCATCATTTCAGCCGAAAGACGTCCACTGCTGGGCATAGGCCAAGCCTTACAAAGAAAACATCTATACAACGTGTAACGTTAAATGCGCAAAACCTGAAAATAGTTTGATCAGAATAACGAGCAGAATTAAATGAACCACTTTTTAAAATAGGTCACATTTTTCAAAAAATCTTCATTAAAAACGTTGCCGTGTCTATTTATTAATAGGTCAAGCAATCCAATGTCAGCGCGGCGTAGCGGCCCGGCGACGACTCCTCCCTCGGTAAAGCGTCGTCACAGACGCAAGAAACGATCAGAATGGCCAGTAAAACTAAAACAGCACATAAAACCTTTAAAAAATTTCTAATGACTTATTTTCTTTCTGAAATAGGTCAATTGAATTAAAAATCAGTTGGGGTGTCTGAGGTTTTGCGCATTTAACGTTACACGTTGTATTTATTATCACGATGACAAACTATTTTTCATCATCGTGATTTTCTACGGTGGTATGAGAACAGCCGAGTTCTTCTGCTAGGTGCTCGTGTCGATAACCGGGGATAGGTTTCGAGGAGTTGTCGTAATCGTTCCTTGTCAGTCTGAACAAAGAGTCTGTAGTAAGAGTCTGACAGAACCCGCCGCCCTCCCCGGGGCGGCGGACATCCATGAGGATTTTCCACCCCGAGAACAAAAAAAAGGCTTGCCGTGGTCGGTTCGTGAATGGGGAGAAGAAGTTTCAGCCAAATAAATATGCAATGCAACATGAAATGTAACAACTAAGCGTATTTTTGTTTCAACCAATTTTACATTACTTAATAGAATGGAATAGAATGGAATACTCTTTGTTTTGTGAATTTGTGATAGGTACGTTTCGCATGTGTGCCCACCAATAGAGAAATACTAGCGACCCGTACCTGCTTCGCGCGGTTTTACGACTTAAAAAAAAGTCGATATTTTTTTATTGTATGTAAGTATGTAATAATTTGAACTAATATTAAAAAGAGAAAGGATTAGATTGTTTCTATGTTTCTTTGTTACGCTTTTACGCTAGAACTGCTAAACGGATTTGGATGGAAGGGTTTTGAAGATCCGTGATATTAACGTTAAAAAAAAAAAACAAAACAAACAAAGTTGATGATTGAGTCATGTTTGTTCACGTTTCACAGCTTTGAACGATAATATCTCGGAAACGTGACACTACGGG
This sequence comes from Eremobia ochroleuca, assembly GCA_949629135.1. Lineage (NCBI taxonomy): Eukaryota > Metazoa > Arthropoda > Insecta > Lepidoptera > Noctuidae > Eremobia > Eremobia ochroleuca. The sequence continues at coordinate 6,518,887 of OX451408.1, forward strand.
ATTTGGTCTTATTATGTTTTCTGTTTGGATTGATGTCAGCTATCGATTTATATTGGGTCTCATGAGAGGCCATTTTAAAAATGGTGCGACAGTAGTTTTGTCAGGCTCCGTAGAAAAATCTTCAAACCCCTTTGGTACATGGATAGAATGCTTTTTATTCCGATATTTCTACGGGATCAAGACTAATACGAATGAAACCACCAGGCACATTATAAACATAAACCTTCCGGAATACATTTTCTAAGTGATGCTGAAAACCGTATCAAAATCTTTTGCGTGATCTTTTTAGTGGTTATATAATTAAAAAGAACAACGCAGTCACACAGACAGACACAAGAAGTAACTTGAATGGACAATATTTACCTTTAGATATACAATTCTACATAGACATAGTGAATAGCGAAACAAATTATTTAACGACCTGTCAATCATTCACCCAACGCTTGAGTTCTTTTGTGGTTTTGCCCGTCACTTGACTTAAATGTACTTCACATCAAACACAAGCCGAATTACATTCTCTTCGTCTGCAGATTGGTTTTTGTCAGTCACAATACTCGAAGTCATTCATGGGCAACGTTGAAGTGGCTCGTGGCTAATAAGTGGTTTACACATACATTATGTCAACAAACGTGTTATTGTTAATCCGATTTAGAGAATTAGTTAGAATAACGATAGATATACAACGTGTAACGTTAAATACGCAAAACCTCAGACACCCCAACTGATTTTTAATTCAATTGACCTATTTCAGAGAGAAAATAAGTCATTAAAAAAATTGTAAAGGTTTTATGTGCTGTTCTAGTTTTACTGGCCATTCTGATCGTTTCTTGCGTCTGCGACGACGCTTTATCGAGGCAGGAGTCGTCACCGGGCCGCTGCGCCGCGCTGACATTGGCTTGCTTGACCTATTAAATAAACAGACAGGGCAACGTTTTTAAAAAGATTTTTTGAAAAATGTGACCTATATTAAAAAGTGTTTCAATTAATTCTGCTCGTTATTCTGATCAAACTATTTTCAGGTATTGCGCATTTAACGTTACACGTTGTATATATATATTAGAATTCATTTTCTACTAATCTCGTGTATGAAATAAGTGTCTAGTTGGTAAGTTTTGAAGAGGCGGCCGCGTATCGGATAGCATAGCTAAACCAAGGCTAACTGATGATTTAGTGAAAAAGGCCGCTGGAATCCACTTGATGAGAGAAGCACAAGACTTCTCGTTCGTTGTTTAGGAGAGCTTCTTGCCCGTTCTTCTTCATAGGTAACTACTACGCTTTGGAATGGGCAACTAACTTCATCTTTATGAATGACCAACATCCACTGACAATTAAAAAGTGCCTCTAATTGGTTTATTTAAATAAATGCTTTGAGTTTGAGTTGAGTTTTTGTCTAAATGATATGCTGTTATATCTATTTTAAAACCATGGAAATAACTCATAATGATGAAAAACAATTAATTATAACAATTGTGTTTGTTGTTAGGTTTCATTGTATCCTAATGGAATTAAAGTTGTTAAATAATAAAGTACTCCAATTATTTGTTTAACAAAAACGTGAGAACTCAATACTTCTTCATGCGGAATGGACGCGTCGTTAGCTGCTCCAATCCCAATTTCAATTCCGCTTCCGAATTATTTGGCCAAGAATTACACTTTATCTGTTGGTTATTGTGTGATGAAATATCAGTGATGTAGCGTGTCCTATAATAACAGATATCAGCTTATTACGGCAGGTGAAAGTCCTCTTCTCGTGCAGATAATATAAACGGAGAAAAAAAAACAAAAATTTTCTGTATCTGCAATGTTTTTTTCACTATAATTTAATAGCGATAGAGGTTTCAAAGTTGACATAGCTCACAGATTAAGCAGGCTAATGTGGCAATGGGCCGGCCATATAAAGGTCATCACTAAATTAACCGCCCGTCACCGCTTCGAAAAATTACACCCAATTGTCGCCGACGCACCGTCCGCAAGACGACGCTCACTTGAAGCGCGCGGTCGACGTGACGCTGCCCGCGAGCTGGCCAATATTCTGTATTGCCATCGTAAAATTGACTTTAAGGCATTTAATTTAAATCCTGAATTGAATGGCAAGTTATTTCCTGAGTCGAACTGGTGCTGTTATATCACAATAACAGCACCACTTCGACACAGGAAATAACACTAAAGCTAGGAAAGCTCACGCTTTGGGCGTAGAATCGATGACCGTTGGGCTAAAAGTGTATTTGAGGAGAGACCGCGAATCAGCAAACGTAAGGTAGGACGCCCTCAGGCTAGGTGGAGCGACGATCTTCGTAGGATGGGTGGTAGCAGCTGTCTGAGAGTTGCCGAGAATCGAGTTGAATGGCGTGCAGTTGGAGAGGCCTATGTCCAGCAGTGGACTGCTGTAGGCTAATGATCATCATCATCTGCCTAGCCTTTTCCCAACTATGTTGGGGTCGGCTTCCAGTCTAACCGGATGCAGCTGAATACCAGTATTTTACATGGAGCGACTGCCTATCTGACCTCCACAACCCAGTTACTGGGCAATACGATACCCCTAGGTAAGACTGGTTCTCAGACTTTCGGGCTTCTGACTACCCGTAACGACTGTCAAAGATCTACGAATGACAGCCGGGACCAACGGCTCAACGTGCTTTCCGAGGCACGGAGGGGTCTCGGTATGTAAAGATGGTCACCCATCCACAGACTAACCGCGGCAAGCGTAGCTTAACCTGATCGATCGACCCGTGCGGCTGTTATTATTTAGGCACGGGCTGTAGGATGATGATGAAATAACAAAACAAGACACACCTACTAATTTATTTGGAGCCCGCTTGGCGTATGACCATACGGATCCATAAGTTTCTATTAGCCGTCAGTTCAGTCACGGTAATATTATCAATATTACCGTGGTTCAGTGGGCATTCACTTTCAGATACATTAAAAGCCAACCTTTGGGTCACGGGAAGTGTTAGCCAGCCGTTTGAAGATTTCCTTAAAGAGACCAAGAGCATTCGGAGCCACGATCCGAGGGTTTCAACCCCAAACGGCTCGAAAATATAACTACCGATAAGGTTATTATCAGTGATCGGAGTAGGTAGATTGAAATGGGGTCATTGATCCGAAACGTATATATTAATATGGACTTTCCTCCGTAATTTCGGAATTGGTTGATTATTAACATAAAAATGCCGGAATGTAGGTAGGAATTGTGTTAAAATGAGCAATATTATATTCTTTATATTATTTTTTTTAACGGCACAGTCACGATTTGACACAACCCAGCGACCAATCAGAACAAAGGATCATGGGTGGTGCACTAACCGGTTATCAAAACAATACGTACGCCCACCGACGACATGCCAGGTAGCTCACTCATTTACTTCGGTTCGTAGAGTGCGCTTCTTTGTTTGTTACTGTGTTGTTAAAACGTTACTTGACCCTCGCTTGTGTACATACTGACTTCTGGAATCTGCTCAAAAATTGTTTTTATTATTCAAATAAATAATAAATGAATTTAGTTTTGATACCTTTAAATTTTGAATTGAGTAGTAATAATATCACTACCAACATTAACAATATTTAATCGGATCCGGAAATACCGGAATTGCTTTCAGGGAAAATAGCTTATCCATGTTATTCTTTCTGTGGGCATTTATGATACAAGTACCAAAAATCAATCTACCTACTCCGATCACTGTATATACCTACGGCACTTGAGGTTTTCCGTAACTGCAGCAGGAATGCTAGCACAGCATGCCAAACCAGGAAGATGGGATGGCACAAGAGTATCGACATAAGTTGCGTCCCACACGTCCTACGCACCTTCCATGGAAAGTAATAAGATACCTACCTACACACCTACCTACCTACTTATATCAAGAAATTTAATCTACCTTTTTAATCCCTTAAACACTTTCGTAATTACAGCATGTTGACATTCCAGAACCTGATCAACCCACCAATAAGTTTTACCCACTAATTTCGACACCCACAGAAGTAATTCAAGTTTCTAATTTGTTATCCGAGTTTTAAAAACAGCTTGGTTAAAAATAGCCTGAGTATAATTTGAATATTCTAATTTTAGTTGAACGAGTGACTCAAAATCTGGTTTTTCTTTTTTGTGAATGTCGGTTACATTATGTTAACTGTTGTCAGGTAAGCATTCAGTTGTAAAAGGCGTTTATTTGATGAAATGTCTGCTCTTATTATTGTGTGAGTTATTGAAATTATATCGACTCAACATTTCAAAATCTTAATGAGCCTAAAATAATTGTATAATACTCGCATATGTATAAAATTGGTCAGGCATGGGACACAGTTCTTCTATAGTTCAAGTAAAGCCCCGGATACACTAGGGAAGATTTTGTCCCGCAACATGACGCGCAACACAAAATATACGTGACGCTGCAACGTTGCATAGTGTCCCGCAACATGACCCACAACATTTTACGTGACGCGGGACATGTTTCTTGCTCCCGCTCCGAGAGCGAGCGCACGGCGCGACATTCTCTCGGGACATTCACGTAGTTGCCGAGCGCCATGTTCCGCAACATGTTGCTCCATTTGTCCTCTAGTGTATCCGTGGCTTTAAGCACGCCAACTCATAGCCCAATATGTTTTGTTTCCATGTTTTGCAATAGTCCTGCACCAACCGGGAGATGCCCTTGTATGCACTTGCATAGTGCATACAGGGATAATCGTCGGTTGGTGCCTCCTCGTCATCTAAAATTGTCTAAGGAGCCTCTGCGAGTTGCCTTTGGCCCCTCGTACGCCTTCCAAAGGTCCAGAACCCGTAGGTCCCGAGCTGTTTTAAAGAAAATAAATAATAATAATGTTATCATATATACAACGTGTAATGTTAAATGCGCAAAACCTGAAAATAGTTTGATCAGAATAACGAGCAGAATTAATTGAACCACTTTTTAATATAGGTCACATTTTTCAAAAAATCTTCATTAAAAACGTTGCTGTGTCTATTTATTAATAGGTCAAGCAAGCCAATGTCAGCGCGGCGCAGCGGCCCGGTGACGGTCGCCGCAGACGCAAGAAACGATCAGAATGTCCAGTAAAACTAAAACAGCACATAAAACCTTTACAATTTTATTAATGACTTATTTTCTCTCTGAAATAGGTCAATTGAATTAAAAATCAGTTGGTGTGTCTGAGGTTTTGCGCATTTAACGTTACACGTTGTATAAATATTGTTTTCCTTCAGCGTTTTGAGAGTAGTGTTGATGAAATCATTAACACAAAGTAAAGCGCCTGCCTGGGTTCGAACCCACAACGTGTACTCGTAAGTCAGGGCCGTTACCACGGAACCGCTACTGCTCTTGCACACAATATTTAGATTGCTGCTAATTGAGGACAGAAATAGGCAGGGTATTAGTTAGTCATCTGTAGGCCTAGCACGAGCTCGCAGAGTAAACGTCACATAAATGAGAGTTATTCGAAATTTGCAAATAGGTACTCGTTTCGAATGTCATGTGTTTGCGAATGAACAGAGTAAAATGCGTAATTTATTTATTTAATTTATTTTTTGTACAGAATACGAGACATATACGAATATGTCTCGTATTACGAGACATATACGCATAATTGTCTCGTATTCTGTGAAAAAGTGAAAGTATGCAAGGTAGTGCAGTGGTCCATGTTGTTTTTAAATTAAACTAGCTTTTTTGACCGCGTGAAATTTCTTGTGCCCCGACCCATCCAGTTGCATCGCATCACCTGTCCGCTTTTTCACTTAGCGTTCTTTCTGACTTTTTTTCTTTTTGTTCGGGTCCCAAGGATCATAGTTTGATGTTAATAGCCTCAACTGTTTGTTGTTGTTCTTCAAGAATTGGGATATCAAATACATAAAGATATTTTTCAGTAGTTCCAGATATTAGCGCGCTCAAACAAACAAACTCTTCAGCTTTATTATTAGTATCGATATAGATTTACTATTAGTGTCCTATACTGGAAGATTTTTTCACAGTCTCCAAATTTTTGCAGCGTGTTCTGCCCATGAATATGAACAACCTCCACTATAGGACCAACACTCCAATCAGGAAAAAAAAAAACCAGCTGTTTATTACAAAAGTACAAAACCTACTTGACCAAAATGTATGAAACAAGTGATTTTTTTTCGTGATCTCAGAGTTGGTTCCATAGTGAAAGTTGTTCATATTTATGGGTAGAACACCCTGTAAAAATTTGGAGAAGGTAAAAAAAAGATGCAGTATATTATATAATGAATGTCAACGTAATAATTGTATCCATTTTACATAAAGTAATTGGTGTTGTACCGTTTTAATTAACCTTCAAGCGGGCGCGCCGTCATTTGTAACGCCAGCGGTCGCGCGTAACCTAAAAGACCTATAGGATATTTCAGAGATTTAAAACACGAATTATTTAATATTTTTTGTATTGACATAAACAAAATTATAAAATCAAAATAATATTCTAATTTTCTTTGGATTTGTAAGCAATTTGGCATCATAAATGTATCGAAAATCGATCGAATCGCGGTCGATTCGACTCTTCTTCTCTCGGTCTTCGGTTAACTATCTGATGTAACAGGCAGGCATTTTACTTCGTGTATTTAATTTCAACACCACTACCGAAATGACGACTAATAGAAAAGTATGGAAGAAATAGACATGTCGAGCGGATTCTAAAAGAAATTGCGATAAGCCGGTCGATTCTGTAAAAATTTCACCGTGAAATCATAAGTGAAGTGAGCTTGAAGTGAGCAGTGTCAACAGTGTTGATCCCTAATGAAATGACAGCTCACTTCCCGCTCAGTTCACCTAAGTTCTCACGGTGAGATTTTTACAGAATAGCACTGCTGGTCAGGAGATTGATGGCTGACTCCCTCTCACAGAGATGAGGCCTGTTTCCCAGCAGTGAGAACGTTGTAGGCTAAATTGTGCTACGGGTGATACTAATTTTGCTTGTAGCATATTTAACCCTTAAATGCATCGTGATGGAAATTTCGATCAACCAATCCAATGGCATATTTTCGTTTCTACAGAGCACGGGGATTCCCCAATTGTTAGAGATATTCAAATCATTTTGTTCCCAGTAGATTCGTTCTGATTACATAAAGATGTAAAATTTCCACCAGGCCATTTAAAAAATAAAAATAAAAAAGTATTTTTTAAGAATATATGATCTTAAATATTTTTTCCTTACTATAGAGCTAATGTTACGTCCAAACAAATTTAATTTGCTTAAAAAGTAAAAATCATGCAATTAAGGTTTAAACCATAATGCTACAGGACAGTATTTTCTATAGGAAAATTGTTCGAATTTACGTGACGTTTTCTTTGCGCGTGCGTTCTGGAGCCTCTGAAGACTGTCATATTATCAAAGAGTACACCTACCTACTACAAATATCAAACAGTCGGTCGATTCTGGAAAAATCTCACCGTGATAACTAAGGTGAAGTGAGTTTAAAGTGAGCTGTGAGTCATGCTAATGCTAGGGATTGACACTATTGACGACTCACGCCACGCTCACTTCACCCAAGTTTTCACGGTGAGATGGTTACAGAATCGCACGGCTGATGTAGTTGTGAGTGCTGTCTACTGATTCAAAATCCTAATACATTGCCTTTCTAAGCACTCAGGGGTTTAAAAAAACAGACTTGAAAATTTCCAAACAAAGATTATGGTATCAACCATCTGGCATAGGAACTACTACACAATAGATTTATGTCAGATAAATCCAACGCAAAAACTAGATAAGGGCAATCCAGGATTCAAACAGTTATCGAATACCTATATTTCTTGCTCAGTAAATCTCTCGCTATGTCTATCAAGATTTATGGCTACCTAACATCAGTTAGGAGCGAGCGGTGTAAACGCCCCTTTGATACTGACATTCACTTATGTAATCCTGGTAGACGATTTTATTATTTCAATTACTTTTTGGGTGTACCCTAATAAAGGTGATTGTTGCAGAATGTAATTTGTAGCATTTTTTGAGTGCAAATAGCTACTCAGAACATTGCGTCAGCATATAAAAACAATAGGTAAACAGTTAGAAGCAATTGGAACACTAGCATACGTTTGCACGGACGCAAAAATACCGCGGCGGGATTTTATCGTGCACTGGATTTTCAACTCTAGGTGTTGAGCCGAGCATTGAGAATCCAACGGAGTGCATCGCAGCGCGTCGAAAGAAACTTCTTGGATTTTCAACTTTAGGCGCTAATTTGAGCGTTGAAAATCCATTGAGCGATAAATAATCGCCGCGGGTATAAATCGCCCAGCTGACCAGGACTTAATCAGCAGTCCTGGAAGACGCTGCTGTTTATCTGTAGGAAGACTTCTCAGCCCTTTTCAACAGCCCAGATGCGGAAACGATTCTTATTTTTGAACAGCTGTGTAAAAGTCCCTGAATTATTATGATAAGGGCTATAACTGGCGGCTCGTATTGAGTTTGTTTTGCGTTTTTATAGATATGTTTTTTTATGCTTTTCAATGACGAAATCCTCAAAACAGCTACTAATATTATTCCTTGTTTTTGCTAACACAAAGCGACACCTAAAAGTAAATATTAGATAATGCGCGTTGGATTTTAAACTCTTTGCGCTAAGCTTAGCGTTGCAAATTCATCACTGCGCTGTAAATACCATAAACTAGATTATTTTTTTGTCATCAAATAGGCGTAAACAGAAAACTATAGCACTTAAATAAATCAGTCACGGTGAATCAATTATTTGCGTGACGAAGTCATGATTGTACCGTTAAAATCAATGTTTTTACAACTTTTAAAAACTTCACGAGGAATTATAGAGAATCTTCTCCTTTTTTTGAGATCTGGTAAAAAGCAGAGTAAGTAGGCCATTTATACTGATCATTCTTGTGCAATTAATTGACAATGGTGGAAATTGTAGCTGCAGCGTGGAAGGCACTGTGTTGTGTATTTCTAGATTGGCCTGAGTTGTGTTGGCTTAATCTAATTAGAATTTCCTTTCAAATAATTCTTGCATGCCACCTGGCGACCACTGAAATAATTTGAGACAAACAATTTGAACGCAGTGCCATCTAGTTCTGTTTATTTGAACTATTATGTTGCGTAATGCGTTCGTTTCGTCGTTTGCTAACGGTGTAAATAGTTTATACATGCATTTACAGATGGCGTTGTTATTGGTAATATTTTGTTGTAAATCCGTGTTCTAAAATTATAACTCCACAACAAAATGATGTGGAAGGAATTTATAATCTGACTTTATACTTAGATTCATTAAATTGATCTTTTTCTAGGCATTTTTTTAGGAAACCCATGCGGAAGTTTTGAAGACTAAACTCCAACTTGTCGTTTCTGACACGATTCTGCATTTTTGTAATAGATGGCGCTAATAGAAACTTTTATTTTTGAACTGGTACTGCATCTGCAGCATCTTCCACGCTGCAGCCAGTTAGAAAAATTGACAGTTTCGGGTAGGTTGATGTGCTGGCGTCTGTACTATTAATTTCCGAAGTCGGTGTCTTTGGACCTGTATTGCACGTCTCATACTGCGAAGCGTGCTTTACGATCGAAAACATTTTTTGCCTCCTTTTTGCAACTGTTTCTATTATTATAATCCTGCTAGTACACAGAACCTACTTAATTTATATACCGTCAAACAAGCCAACTTTGCCCGTTTTTTTAAGAAAATCGAATATATTACAAGTTTTTTCTATAGGACTTAAGTATATTTTTTTATTTACTACAACTATGTGACCATATGCACGCATTTGCTATGTAAAATATTTAAATAATTAAAATTTAAACCAAGATTTGTTCGATTTTGATGGTGGGCAAAATAATCCGGACTTTTGGCCAACATTGCCCACTTCGATTTTTGACGCAAATCAAGCTCTTATAAATACGTAGAAAACACCACGACTACAATTTAAGGCAATCTTAACCTAAGTTTTAAAATACTGTTTGTAGTTTAAATATTTTCGTGATAAAAACAGTGGGCAATGTTACCTAGCGGTTAGTGCCCTTTTCCATACAAGGCCCAACAAACGGTTTAAGATTTTAAGGGTTGTCACATTCCAGTAAAATGATTAAATAAATGTTATTTTCACTTTTTTACTCTAGAGAATTTTTTCTTAAATATTCATGCACCAATAACTTTAGATCGAGTTTAGTTAGGGGGGATCCAAAATCACTAGAAGCTTGCAAGACTCTCACAATTTTATTTTCTTCTTCACTTGAAACTTGGGTGAAATTTTAATCACTGTTTTCCTTTTACGGGGTCATTGCACTCATCATGCATCATGTACAACATTTACTATGGAGCCAAACCTCAAATCGTGAAAAATAAATCAGCTGTTCCCTAAATTTATGTTCACATAACTCGTGAAAATGTAGGGAACAGCTGATTTTTTGTGATGAGTTAATGATGAGTACAATGACCCCTTAAGAGGTAAATGGTGATTAAAATTTCACCCTGTATAAATTATACATCAATTGCACTAGGTACAGACGCCAGCACATCAAGCTACCCGAAACTGTCAGATTTTCCCAATCAACTTTGAACCTTATGCGTTAGCGCTAAAGTTGAAAATCTATTAAAGAAATCTGACAGATTGTAGTAGCTTGATGTGCTGGCGTCTGTACTAATATATTTTATATCATAAGAAATTAAGTACTTTATTTTAAAGCCGTTAGTTAAGAAATATGTCATTGAGGTGTTTGATGTTTTGTTTCTGTGGTTTTGCGTTAATTCAACCTGTTACAAAATAACTAAAAGTGACAACCATGAGTGCTTTTTGATAACGGGCAATGTTGGCATGGAAGGGTCTGAATAGTTTAGGGTAACTTTGCCCATCATTAAAAGTTTTGATTTATAAAGTCCTGAATAATGAAACTATATTTAAAATACTCAACAACTGATATTCTATAACATACAGTAAATACACTTACCTGTGTTTTCGCCATAAGGTAAAATCCACAAACACTTTCCTTAGGAAATTTGCCCGCAAAAACATACCCCGCACTCGACAAGTTCTAACAAGTTACTAAATGAACTTTGGAACGAATGCGTTAGATAGTTTTCCCACAAATATAATCAACTTTCCACCCAAATAATAAATGTTGCCATAAAACTAAAATTGTTTCTTATATTAGCGGATTTGCTTAAAAATTGCTTTTAGGGCAAAGATACCTTGATTGGCAAAGTTGGCTTGTTTGACGGTACTATTGTATTTATAAAAAATTTAATGGAGATTAATTCTGTTTCAAAAATTTATTTAATGCAGATAAAACGAAAAAACATCAAAATATTTCAAAAAAAAAATTCCTGTCACTCATTTTTTTTTTTTATAGATTAATTTCACCCATAGGAAGAACCCTATTGAAAATGGCCCTTTTGTTCAAAGTAGTTTAGGTAATTATAATTAATAAAAAACAATTATTATGAGTCGTGCACTTTTGGATTTTCAATTTTTTTTTAGTTTTTTAACACCAAACAAAAATGTACCCAAGTGAAGTTAGAAAAAAATGTTATTTAAATATACAATATTTGGCGACCATCTAGGAAGTAAGTATAGGTACCTACCCTTTCAAACAAAACTATTGTCTACATTTATTTTTTATTTCTCCTTTCGCAGGTCTGCTGGAAGAAATTTCTTAAGAAATAAGCTGTACCTACCTTTGTACTCAAATTATAATTATGTCATATCCATATGTTTTTTACTGTGTGTATATTAATAATAAAATAAATAAAAAAGGATTTTGCCAACCCTCTTCGAGTGATCGTAAAATACTTAAAAAAATAAAAGATTGCGACGAACTGGATAATACCTGCTCTTTTTTGTGAAGTCGGTTAAACATATTGTTGTCATATTGTTGTTGTTGTTATTGTTGTTGTTGTGTGTTGTATTTGTTTTTTTCCTGTTCTTTCTACTATGTAAATACTACAAGCATAATAAGAAAGAAAGAAAATGCGTTTATTGGCATTACATCAAAATAAATACACATTAAAACTATAAAACAGAAAACAAAGAAAAAATAAATAAAATAAAAATAAGTTTATTAACACAAAAACCTTAATACACAAAGCTCATAAAATATACTCATAGGAACATTAAACTTTGGGAAACAAAGGTTGCGTAAACAGTGAAAACCCTGCCTCCTAAACTAGGGGGGTCCCTGTGACTTAGGAGTCAGCATTCTACTGTAACTTCGTGTACAAAAAATCCTTATACAACGTGTCAGGATTTTTTGTACACGAAGTTAAAGACTATAATGCCAAAAGGGCCTCTGCTCAGCATAATGTCAGATGACAACACAGTGTGTATCACCTGACGCTGATTTTCAGCTGCAACCCACGAGTGCCATACGCTGGATAATGTATTCCTTTCAATTTTGAACACATTCTTACCAACAGCACTGCAACAAAACCAACAAATTCTTCACTCGGAATGCTAGTAATTATGAAAGTTTTGCAGTTTACCGAGCTCACCCGAGTATCCACGAGTATTCCTGAGCGTCGACGGTTGAATAATTAAATAAGTTTAGAAGTGAGAGCATGTATGTATGTAGATAACTGTGGACTGACGACTCTTGGGATTGAAGGGTAGCTGCAACAAAGATTACAGTACCAGCTTCGTGGTAAAATTTGGTTGATGTGGGTCGCTTTCTTGCATTAATTATAAAGGTACTAGATATACTGAGTGTCTAAAAAGTCATGGATTACCTTTTACCTGCTGATGGGCCACATTGGGATCTACCAATAAAAAAAATTACCATACTAAAAGTCTTATGGTTTCCGAGTTTTTTGATGTTTAATTAAATTTTGGAAAATCTCTACCTTTGATCAGTTTTTTCCATGCCATTTCTACGAATGAAAACTTTTTCGAGTACAGGTTTTTTTTTATTTTCATCTTTAATCTTCCTACTATCGATTGAATACAAGAACGTTACAGATATCATCTTTTAAATACCTAAAATTTAGGTTCAAACTTAAAATTTTCACCAAAAAAAATTTTCCCTTATTTTTTATCGGCCTTGGTGAAAAAAAAAATATTGGTAGGTCATTTTTTTTATTGGTAGATCTCAATGTGTCCCATCAGCAGGAAAAAGGTAATCCATGACTTTCCGGACACCCTGTATTATTTCTAAGTTTGCCCGATGTCCACCGGCATCAGATTAACTTCTTCTTCCAAAATCGGTCTCACAATTCTGAGGATAGTGATTCCTTCTAACTACTTAGTGCAGTGGTTCCTAAGTGACGAGAATAAAGATCACTTTGATTTAGACAGTGATGCAAATTCAGATGTCAAATACATGTGAATGGACTGAATAATAATAAGGTAAAAAAACCTTGGGTCGCCATAAAGCATAATTAAAACAATTAATGTCAGTGAATCAATATCAAACCAAGACGTTGATAGTGACTGCCCAAATAAATTACTTATGTAGTGCCAGCGGGGTAAATGCCAGTAGGAATGGCTTTCATTTTGACAAGATGAACAAGTATGATCTATCACCACTCAGTAAGTCACTGTGTGTTTGCGATGTCTGACTTTCAACTTCTGTTTTTTCACATATTGGCATGAACGCTAAACGAATACGAGGTGACAGCGCGGGTAGGTGGGTCGTGGGAACAAGAAATTTCACGCGGAAGAAATCACGGACAGAAGTTAGTTAGAAATCATCAGTCTACAGCAGTCCACTACTGGACACGGGCCTTTCCTATTGCACGCTATTCAACTCGATTTTCGGCAACTCTCATCCAGCTTCTACCAGCCATTCAACAGTAGTAGATAAATATCAACGTATTATTTGTAAGAAGGCAGGCTCAATGAAGCACTATAATAAAAAGTAAGACATTCATTCTATGGATTTTATTTACAAAAAACCTATTAATAGTATCACTTTTATGCAACTAAGTACAATATATTTACAATACAAAACAGTTTGGCACATTTAATCCTAAAAGTTAAGTAGAAATAAATAATACAGACACGATCTTAGAGAGATATTAGGTATACAACGAACATATATGGAGAAATGAGGTTTGAAAAGCCCCAACTGGAGCGATCTGACAGGAAATGATCTAGGTGATCAATATGAATGAGGCAAATTGCACCACAAATCACTAAATGCGTTTAGCGCCAAACATATATTTGTATAATATATAATTTATTGTCTCCATCATCTTCAAACAATTGAAAGAAACAGAACGATGTTTTAAATTCGTTACGCGCTAAACGATTTTATTATTTGTGGTGGAAGCCTTAATATTAATTTGATCACTCAACTAACAGTATTGAAGGAATGATGAAAATAGATTGGTGACAAAGTTCTCATTTAACTCTACTTAAAAGTCGTGTTCAACTTTAGCTTCAAGTCCAAGTTGAGGCTTGTCATGTCCGAAGGTCTTCTCCACGATGCCTCCAGCAACGAATCTGGTGTTCTTGTCGACTTTCCATACTCCATCACCGGTCAATGTCACCTGAAATATAGAAAATTCCTCGCTATAGATTTTTGTGAAGTCATTAACATGTATATTGATTTCTTAATTGCTTATTTTTATTTTATTTATTAAGGGATGATATACAACTACAACAGGTACATAAGATTAACCAAATTATGGGTAGTAATGTTGGTGGTTGGTGTTGTTGTTGTGTTCTTGTTTCTATTCTATTCTATTCTATAAAACATGTGTATTTAGAGACCAGTGGCGCTAGGGCCAGTGGCCAGTGGTCTGTAAGAGAGCTTTCGCACTACGTCCGATCGGAATCCGATCAGAATCCGTGAAAATACGGTCCGGAGTAATCGTAGAACTATATGTATCGCAGTTACACTGATTCCGGTTTCTGTCATCCGATTTCTCTCCGTCATCCGTGAATCTCCGTTTCGGAGATTATTGACGGACCGAAGTAGCCATAGTATTATTTGTATGAGCAGTCGCGCACTGCGTCCGAACCGAATCCGAGTTGCATTCCGTTGAATGTGGACGCTCTGCTGTGGTTTTGCGTAAAATGACATCTGAGTCACGGATTTGGATCGGAGGTAGTCCGAATTCGGTCCGAGTTTTCTAGATCTGTATTATCACGGATTTGGATCGGATTCGGATCGGACGTAGTGCGAAACCGCTGTAAGAGAGTGATAGAGTATACTATTATAATAAAACACAAAAGGTAATAAATAATAAAGGTAATAAACACAAATAAGAAAGTGATTTTCATAAAACTTAGCAAAGTTGACAAACTTTTCATCCTTTAAGTTTCATAGCAATGCTCCGATTATTACTGAAGACTGGTCCACAGACAAAATAATCTTCAACGTCATACAATAAACAGAAATTTAAAAGAAAACAGCAAACTTTGTGTATTTATACATATAAAAGCTGATTTTTCTATCGCCAGATAACTTTTATTCAAGGAATAAAATTGAAGTTGGCCAGTTTTTGTATGGAAGAACTCTCAAAAACTCGAAACTATTCCTCGGATAAAAAAACGAAAATGCGAAACCAACGACACCGATTTCCAAAATTGAAGTTATATTTCAATTTGTAGTGTTTTTTTGGAAGTCAGTTGTTTTTTTTATTTTATAAAAAAAGGTTTTATATCATACAAAATGTTGTTTTTATATCATACAAAATTTTTATGTCAGACGTCTTTTTTATTCCACGAATAAGAATTATCTGTCGACTGTAAAATCAGCCCTAAGGTAAATTATCTCTTTTGGGTCTTAGAAACCGAGCATGGGTAAATAGTCTTAGTGATCGGAGTAGGTAGATTGATTTTTGGTACTTATATCATAAATGCCCACAGAAAGAATAACATGGATAAGCTATTTTCCCGGAAATCAATTCCGGTATTTCCGGATCCGATTAAATATTGTTAATGTTGGTAGTGATATTATTACTACTCAATACAAAATTTAAAGGTAGGTATCAAAACTAAATTCATTTATTATTTATTTGAATAATAAAAACAATTTTTGAGCAGATTCCAGAAGTCAGTATGTACACAAGCGAGGGTCAAGTAACGTTTTAACAACACAGTAACAAACAAAGAAGCGCACTCTACGAACCGAAGTAAATGAGTGAGCTACCTGGCATGTCGTCGGTGGGCGTACGCATTGTTTTGATAACCGGTTAGTGCACCACCCATGATCCTTTGTTCTGATTGGTCGCTGGGTTGTGTCAAATCGTGACTGTGCTGTGCCGTTAAAAAAAATATTATAAAGAATATAATATTGCTCATTTTAACACAATTCCTACCTAAGTTCCGGTTTTTTTTTTGTTAATAATCAACCAATTCCGAAATTACGGAGGAAAGTCCATATTAATATATACGTTTCGGATCAATGACCCCATTTCAATCTACCTACTCCGATCACTGCTTATAACACAACGATCGCTTTTAAAAAGGTCATAATGAAGGTACTTACACCACTGCTCTTTCCGAGTTCCTTGTGAACATCGACGGCAGCTCTTACGTTGTCGTTTGCATTGTTCCACTTGAACTTGCTTCCTAGGACACTGCTGTCACCATTAGCACCGAGCGTTCTCTGCCCGTACGCTTGTCCCTCGAGATGACCACGGTGGTCATTGAAGATGTCTCCCTTGTAACCGCCTCGACCCTATGGAAATATATATATTTTTTTGTTATGTTATTTATGTGTTATGTGTGTCTTAATAGTTCATTTTTTTTTTTTAACTAGATGTGGTCGGCGTTTCCTATCTGACTACTCTGAAAAGAAAGGCCGAAACAAACTCAGAGGTCACAGTCTCTTTTAAAGTCCAGACATAATCTTGGTCAGATCATGTGGTGACCATGTAGATTGATGTCTGAAATGGTCTTTTGAGTAAAGAACCACACAGATTGAGCGGACCTGTCCAGTCAGTGCACGCATTTGTCAAAAATCGAGCAGCTCAACTCAGAACTTGAGGAGCCTTACGATTCGACGAACAATACCAATGACAGGACATTTGGGTAGGCCGCATAAATGACTCAAACTGCCAGATCATGATTAAAACTAACTAAGAACGAAAACAACAAAAAGAAATGACCAACATAGTCCTCACATTCACAATAATATTACTAAAAAATATAATAATTTACAAAGTAAATATCCATGTCATTTTATATACAACGTGTAACGTTAAATGCGCAAAACCTCAGACACCCCAACTGATTTTTAATTCAATTGACCTATTTCAGAGAGAAAATAAGTCATGAAAAAAATTGTAAAGGTTTTATGTGCTGTTTTGTTGTGCTGGCCATTCTGATCGTTTCTTGCGTCTGCGACGACGCTTTACCGAGGGAGGAGTCGTCACCGGGCCGCTGCGCCGGGCTGACCTTGGCTTGCTTGACCAATTAATAAATAGACACGGCAACCTTTTTAATGAAGATTTTTTGAAAAATGTGACCTATATTAAAAAGTGGTTCAATTAATTCTGCTCGTTATTCTGATCAAACTATTTTCAGGTTTTGCGCATTTAACGTTACACGTTGTATATGTATATAGCCTTCAGCTTCTTTAAAAGCACCATTGTTCACTTTTTGACAAATAGACAGGGAAGGTACTTACGAATAATCCAGCATCATTAGCTCCCAAACCGCCAAAGATTTGACCTCTACCAGCATTACGCGCAAAATGCAAGTCTTTGAAAAATTGGTTTTCATCCATTCCTGGTAGTTTGTAGACTTGAGCGTATGAACAAGCCACGAGAGTAGTGAAACAGAATAGAAAGGTAGACTGCATGGTGATCTGGAATGTTAAGAAGAGATTATTAACACAACATAATATTTTGCTTATAGATAGGTATCTATGACAGGCAGAAGTGTTTTAACTCTTAACTGAATCGTGATAGAAATTTCCATCCACCAATCCAATGCCATATTTTCGTTTCCACAGAGCACGGGGATTCCCCATTGTTAGAGATATTCAATTCGTTTTGTTCCCAGTAGATTCGTTCTGATTAGGTACATAAAGATGTAAATTTCCCCCAGGCCATTTAGAAACAAAAAAAAAAGTATTTTTATGAATATAATTTCCTTACTATAGAGCTAATGTTATTTCCAAATAAATTTAATTTGCCTCAAAAGTAAAAATCATGCAATTAAGGGACCATACCCGTCGGCAGTTTTGTTTTATCTGGGAAAAATCCAACTTTAGAATAAGAGTTTCAGAAAATGCTAGGACCTGGTATCGAACAGTCTTTTTAGTTAATTTGAATGCCCATCTGTCAACTGTTTCCTGTATGTGACATACACGGTAACCAAATAAGAATCTAAAACTAAAACTCAACCTAATAATACCAAAAGGGTTTTATTGGTTTGGCAACGCAAGATCGTTAGCTTATAATTTCTTTAAGAGCCAATATTCCATAGGAATCCCATAAGGTTCTATCTGTTATGTACTCATCAACAAATACACACCTTAGTAAAACTGTTACTTCTCTCCACAAGGAACTGCTGTAAACTGTGCCATCCTAAATCCCGAACCGACCATTTATACTAGCTTCAATATCTGAGGTGAATTCCCTGTGCAGAGAGGATCGGGACTTATTTTGAGATGACGAGTCATGCGCAGTTCGTAATAATCTTTCTTACTGAGCTATTAAACATTTGTAACGGAGTAATTTGTACGGTAGTGTGTGTCAACGCAAAGTAGTGTGGAGATAAGATTGAGTAGGTAAATTGCGTTCGCGATTAATTTGCCAAAAATATAAACAAATATGAGTTTATGGAAAAACAACTTTAATTCCTACCTATAAAACAAAAAAAAAAACAAAAATACAGATCATTGACTTCAGAAAAAAACATCAAATCTTTTTCATTTGTTTAATCGTGTGTAGAGTTTATGTAACTAATTAATTGCATAGTTACATAAATAATTATAGATAACGCGGGGATTCCGTACTTATCTTAGACGACACGACAAAACTTGGAAATGACGCCTACATTTCCGATGACTTTGTACCTATTCCTTTGGATTTCTCAGTGCACAAATGTAATGTACTTTTTTTGCTAATCAACGAACCGTGAAGTTTACTTAACCCGTGAGAAGGCGCGCTATGAGCAATTTGCTCACACAAAAATCTAATTCAAAAATTTTTTGTCTTTCCCATGCCACACCAATTCAAGCACTTAAGTACCTTCCTAAATATTCACCCCCTCTCCCCTGACGCAATTCTCGATCCGCTCAGTGGCGTTGCGACCGCGCAGCAAGGCGTTTGTGGAGGCCATGTACCAACGTGCGGCAATTTGCTCATCACGCGCCCAGCAATTACTTTGCACCGAACATGTAAAATACATGTTTTCAGTGTGTTTCGAGAGGCACATTAGTGTAGATTTAATGGATGAATAACACTTTTTAGTTTTTGTTATGGAACAGTTTTTATTTTGATTTTTATGAAACGTGCCAAAAAAATTAATTAATACTAGGTTGTTTTGTTATTTGCGTTAGAAGTTGCTATTATGTTCAATAGTTTTGATTAAAATACTTGTTTTCTTACTTACTAAACCTTGTGTTATTTATTTAAATACATTATAAGCCAATAAATATAGAAACACTAAAAATATAAACATTTTATGATAGTGTGAGCAATTTGCTCGCACGCGCCTACTCGTGTAAGAAAATTAGGCGCGCCTTCTCACGGGTTAATGATAGCGAAGACTGGTTTATTTTGCTAACGGTAAATATTTATTACGACAACGCACGAAATTGGTGCTTAGGAATTCCCCTGATTTAGTTATGGACTTATGGTGAAGTTTTCGGCAGTTTTTTCTCACTGCAATTACGTCAAAATGGGTATGTTTTATGTATTTAAAAGATGGGTTTAGACCAAACAAATACAGAACAAGAGCAAGAGCATTCATCATCATCTGCCTAGCCTTTTCCCAACTATGTTAGGTTCAGATTCCAGTCTAACCGGATGCAGCTAAATACCAGTATTTTATACTGAGCGACTGCCTATCTGCCGGTCGATTCTGTAAAAATCTCACCGTGAAATCATAAGTGAAGTGAGCACTTAATAGTGTTAATCCCTAGCGAATGACGGCTCACTCCACGCTCACTTCATCCAAGCTTTCACGGTGAGATGGTTACAGAATCGCACGGCTGATCTCCACAATCCAGTTACTGGGTAATACGATACAACAACAAACAACACAATGTTCTTGATATTCTTCGATAGAGCAACGAATGAATACGAAGCAAATAGAGTATGTAAGGGACGTAGCAGGTTGCGTTCTGCAATTTTTGCCTACCTTCATGAGAAGAAGGCGTGAGTTTATGTTTGTATGTATGTACCTCTCCCTGTTTACATAATAAGAATTTGGTTAGAGTTAGGATAGAATTTGCATTTGCCCGTTTGGTATAAGCCTTTCTCTCGTCAGGTGAGGGTTTCTACCTTTTTGGTAGGACCCGTCCGTCACCTGGTGACCACTAAATTACCATAATAACTACATATACAAGGTGTAACTTAAATAACGCACAACCTCTTAAGGGGTCATTGTACTCATCATTATGAACAACTTTTAATATGAGACCAAACCGGAAATCGCGAAAAAAATATCAGCTTTTCCCTACATTTTGACGAGTTATGCGAACATAAATGTAGGGAACAGCTGATTTTTTTTCGCGATTTCATGTTTGGTCCCATAGTAAAAGTTGTTCATAATGATGAGTACAATGACCCCTTAAGAGGTTGTGCGTTATTTAAGTTACACCTTACCTTGTATACAAACACTTAGACGTTCAACAAGGTTAAAAAATACTACTTGATACCAAATACAAAAAACCGGCCAAGTGCGAATCCGATTCGCACACGAAGGGTTCCGTACCGTTATCTATAAAAATCACATTTGTTGTATGGGAGCCCCCTTAAATATTTTTTTTATTCTGTTTTTTTTTGGTATTTGTTGTTATAGCGGCACCAGAAATACACCATCTGTGAAAAATTCAACTGTCTTACTATCACGGTTCATGAGATACAGCTTGGTGACAGACGGACGGACGGACGGATAGCGGAGCGGGAGTAATAGGGTTCCGGTTTTACCCTTTGCGTACGGAACCCTAAAAACCGCCGACCGCCAACTGTCATGACTTGCAATTTTTTTTAATTAAATCTCTTCGGTTCTCCATTATTTAGTGGTATTAATAAAAAGTATATTAAAGCCCAAGTACATACAAGCATGTCCATATAACAAGCAGTTCTACTCGTATTTGTGTGATTAATTTGAGTAATAAAAACATAAAATCGCAACATTTGCAATTTTTCGTTTTTTTTTTGCAACATCCGAATGTGAATTTCGTCTTCCATGCGTTAGTTTTTTTCGCTCATAATGTTCGTAGAGTGGCATGTTTTATTGTTATCTCTGTCTATATTATTGACTATACCATAATAATGAGAGAGATAAAAGGCTTAGTTTCATAGATAATCACAATAGTGTGGGACAACAGTAGGGATATCGTTATACAAAACTAGTAGACTAAATTTTGACAGGACGGTTGTACACACCAGTTTTAGCTGACCTCGCATTGTGTAGGCTTTTTGTACAATGAGAAGCCAGCAAGTACTGGAAATGTATAGCTTGATATGTCACCGTGCCTACGTCTTACGATACGAAGGGGTAAGTACATTTTTATTTATTTATGATCGATTGTAATTTTAGGATACAATGTATTAAATAATTAGCATGATCTTTCTAAGTTGAAACTAAAAAGGCCAGTCTTCATTTCCCTAAATAAGTTAGTGCATATTAGTTAGCACAAATAAGCGTGCAATTTTTCACACACACACACACACACACACAAACATACACACACATACACACACACATACACACACACACACACACACACACACATACACACACACACACACAACACACACCTACTAGAATAAAGTTCATAATTGCTTTTTCTCAATTTTACTTACCAATACCAGTTTTTTGAAAATTTGTTTAACTGTGGGTAGATCAACAGGGTCCGTACTTGCAAAATTGGTAATATTAGAACATGGCCGTCCACTGTATCTTAAGATACCCTAGTTTAAGAGACAGGGTAACGTATATTGTCAACAGATGTACCGTATACTTTCATCAACATGTTCTACCTTATAATGTAGTTATGTACATACTTAACTAGTGTGAGTTTTTATTTTTTCTCACCATCTGTACATTCTTGATTATTATTAAATAGCTGTGAATACCCGCTTCGCTGGGTCGTTTTTAATTGTATATTTATTTGTTAATGTTAATAATCTATCACTACTTACTTCATATTTTTTTCATATATACTAAACATTTTTATTAATGATAAAAGTAGCCTAAGTTACTCCCTATTACATTAGATACCTGCCAATAAAAGTCCCGTCAAAATCGGTCCAGCCATTTCAGAGATCAGCCGGAACAAACAGACAGACAGACAAAAATTGTATTATAAAAATGTTATTCAAAGGTTATTCAAACGAAGGTTATTTCAATATTACAAACAGACACTCCAATTTTATTTATATGTGTAGATTTAGCCAACCGCATCGTCAGTAAGCTACGATGTGGTTGGCCATGGTGCAGACGTACAGACGCCAGCACATCAAGCTACCCGAAACTGTCAGATTTTCCCAATCAACTTTGAACCTTATGCTTTAGCGATAAAGTTGAAAATCTATTAAAGAAATCTGACAGATTGTAGTAGCTTGATGTGCTGGCGTCTGTACATCAGGCGAGAATGCGAGATAGTGATCAAATGCATGCCAAAAAATCCCCAATAAATCATATCACATCTCAGCGGACCAACATAAATCTAAAAATAAACATTTAACGTGCTAATTATAATAACACTGATACGAGTAACAAGGTCGACTGAAGTCACCTTCTTTGATAAGGGGGATTCACTTCTTCACAGAAACTAAACGTTTTGTTTGACTGTCCGTGAGTCACGAGAAACGTGTCGAGGATTTCACGGGGATTATTTTGGCTTTTTGCGTTTTGTTTTCCTTATGTCATTCTTAATTGGCTGCTATTGGTTTCGTGATAAATGTTTGCGCAAATTATTTTCCATAGTTTTTTATAGTTAGGTGCTCAGTTTTTAATTTTATTTTGAGGTTTCTTCTCGACTCATGATCATCTGTCTGGCTTTTTCCCAAAAATGTTAGGGTCGGCTTCCAGTCTAGCCGGATGCAGCTGATTACCAGTATATCACATGAAGCGACTGCCTATCTGAAATCCACAACCCAGTTACTGGGTACGAACTTACGAAGCCCCCTTGGTAAGTAAGACTTTCGGGCTTCTGACTACCCGTAACGACTGCCAAAGATCCACGAATGACAGCCGGGGCTAACGGCTTAACGTGCTTTCCAAAGCAAGGTGGGGTCTTGGTATGTAAAGATGGTCACCCATCCACGGAACAACCACGGCAGGCGTAGCTTAACCTGCTGATCGATCGAACCATGCATCTTTTATTACTTAGCCACAAGCTAGGTTTCTTCTTGACTAAATGGTCAAGACCAGCGTCTTCATTGTCAAGGGATGATACTAATACTATTATTTGTGTCATTTATGACTGCCTCGGAAAGCACGTTAAGCCGTTGGTCCCGGCTGTCATTCTTGGATCTTTGGCAGTCGTTAAGGGTCGTCAGAAGCCCGAAAGTCTGACAACCAGTCTTACCAAGGGTTTCGTATTACCTAGTAACTGGGTTGTGGAGGTCAGATAGGCAGTCGATCCATGTAAAATGCTGGCATTTAGCGGTATCCGGTTAGACTGGAAGCCGACCTCAACATAGTTGGGAAAAGGCAGGCAGATGATGATGTATCATTTGTGACTGCCTTGTTCGTCTTATGGTCGCAAATCCTACTGATACTCTTCAGTTATTACAGTCGTGATATTATGTTGAACAAAAGAAAATATATACAACCTGTAACGTTAAATGCGCAAAACCTGAAAATAGTTTGATCAGAATAACGAGCAGAATCAATTGAACCGCTTTTTAATATGTGTCACATTTTTCAAAAATTCTTCATTAAAACATTGCCGTGTCTATTTATTAATAAGTCAAGCAAGCCAATGTGAGCGCAGCGCAGCGGCCCGGTGACGACTCCTCTCTTGGTAAAGCGTCGTCGCAGACGCAAGAAAAGATCAGAATGGCCAGTAAAACTAAAACAGCACATAAAACCTTTAAATTTTTTTAATGACTAATTTTCTCTCTGAAATAGGTCAATTGAATATTGATAATCAGTTGGGGTGTCTGAGGCTTTGCGCATTTAACGTTACACGTTGTATATATCACTTTTCCCCGATTATTTATATCGAGCAAAACTTTCTTTCGGTAATCTATAGTTTGTCTCCCTCGGGGTAAATCCTCCCCTTTCTCCCTCCAAACAAATGTCCAGATTCTGTCCATGTTTGCCGTGAATCCCCCGAACGCATGGCCCCCACCGCACAAATTTCCCAAATCATAATTCACAGGCTATCACACAAAATCTGTATTACAGCCTACAAAACATTCAGTATGCCAACCGCTGCCTGTATAATATTTGAGCAGTTTATGTAGCATTATCGGTTTGGCATAAATGCTACCGTATATTAATAATGAAATATGGTCGTTCTGTTCTAATTAATCTGTGGGGATGGTTGGACGTTATTTGGTTTAATAATAGTCTCATAGTTGGCTGTTGGTAGATTCCTATGACACGCAACATCAGGCCTGTGATCGCTAAAGGGTTTGGCAAGGTGTAGGTACTCATAGGTGTAGGCGCGGGCTTGTGGAAGGCGAGCAATGGGCAGTTCGCCGTCCGGTAAGGACCAGGCCCGGGTCGACAGCGCGTTGTGTTCCACGCGCGCCTCAAAGAGTTATCAGCAATAACTGACGGGGTCCGCTGAGACCGATGCTTGCCAGGTTCGCGGGTTGTTCGAAAGAGTTACCGTGGCCCTTGGCACAAGCAACTGAAGGAACACGAGTGGGTTTTAGTCAGTAAAAGTCTGAAACTTCTCTCGCTCCGCCCAGAGCATGAGAAGTTATATGATAATTTCACACCCAAAAAAAACAAAAGACGCATAGTACACCTGCCGTCAAATTGCCATAAACCACACCCAATTCCTGAATGAGGGACGTACGGGACCTGGAAGTATGGCAGAAAAAAGGGGATTCCTATAGCCAGCAGTGGGTGATTTCGGGTTGAAATGATGATGATGCAGCACAAATCCAGACTCCGGGCTGCTACTGGTTGTCTTTAAAAGATTGCTCTTAGCGATAAGACCGCCCATTGTGTCACCCTTTGTAAAAATTCTATATTTATGTCTGTAATCTATATGGTGTACATAATAAAGAGTATTCTATTCTATTCTACTGAGAGATTCCTGCATGTCGATTTTAAAAATCCCACCGTGAAAACTTGCGTGGAGTGAGCTGTCAGTGTCATCCCACTGATGCTAGGGATTGACGAAGCAAACATTAACAATCATAATTTAGATTTTAATAATATTTTTATGCTAATTCTATACTATTTTGTAGGATTTTAAAATAAAACAGATACTTGGTCAGAACATCAATTTTGTTGTTTTTCCTTTTTTTTTCTATATTAAAACGCCACAAAATAGTACTGTTTTGACAATTAAAATACGAGCTTTGAAATTACATAAAATGATCAATAGAATTAGCATAAAAAATATTATGAAAATCTCGATTATGATTGTAAATGTATTCATGGTTAATCCCTAGTATCAGGTAGTATGACACTGACAGTTCACTCCACGCTCACTTCACTTAAGTTTTCACGGTGAGATGATTATAGAATCGCACTGCTGCTGCTTTTCACTCAGAAAAACTCAAAAATAATGCATTGCTCGACCTCATGCTTAAACATCGAACCCAGAACCTCATGCTCAGCAGTAGCACTTTCAACCAGTACACCAGCGTAGATTCCTATAATGTTCTGTCATAGACCATCTGGAGTACCTATACAGGGTTATTTGTAAAACACCAACAACCTCTTAAGAGGTCATTGTACTCATCATTATGAACAACTTTTACTATGGGACCAAACCTGAAATCGCGAAAAAAAAATCAGCTGTTCCCTACATTTTGACTAGTTTTACGAACACAAATGTAGGGAACAGCTGATTTTTTTTTCGCGAGTTCAGGTTTGGTCCCATAGTAAAAGTTGTTCATAATGATGAGTACAATGACCTCTTAAGAGGTTGTTGGTGTTTTACAAATAATCCTGTAGACATCTGCAATACCTAGTCTATAATGTTCCCGCTGCAGGTATCCAGGCCTCGTCTCGGTGTGAGGGAATGTGCCGTAATCCAACACGCGGGCCCAGTGCGCGTTGGTAGACGTCACAAATTTGTTTCTAGGACATGCTGGTTTCCTCACGATGATTTCACCATTTTGAGAGAAGTGGTGATGATATAATTTACACAACACTACAATACATAGCAGAACGTAATATGTGCAGATAAATGCGTTGCCGGCTATAACCATCATAGAGTTGAGGGAAATCTCATGTAGGTACCTAAAGTTTCACTGAGACTGAAAGTAATTGCAGCGTTACATTGTTTATTGCACAGACTTGCAAGCCTGTTATCGTAAGTTCGGTCCTCAGCCTTTGCAATATCGACGAATATTCCTAGCCTAGTACACATACAATGCTTTGTAGGAGAAGAACATTGAAACAGGTACAGTCACATCAGTGGTAACAAATCCAGTATAACCTGACCTCTTATTCTATTAAAACTTTGAACTACGCTAGATCAGCTTAAAGTTGCCCTGTCATGAAATCGACTCTGCTGTAACGTTAACGTGCTATATAGATTAGCACCTAACAAAATGTTAGTATAATAAAGGAAAACTCCCTGGACGAAAATTAAAAAAAAATTACTCCTTTTCGTATCGCCCCCAGAGAATATACTCCTATTATTAATATCCTCCAACATTTGGAACGTATCGATATCAAAACATAGGAACAGTTCGGAACATTAGACAGGTACATAATATACTAGTACATACTGTATCTAGCAGTAAATTTGGGCGTTCGCCAAATGCAATGCTCATCCATTATGTTGACTCGGCGCTGCACGGGAAGTGGTGCGTTTTCGTTGTCGTACGACACGAATAAAGATTTGATATGCCAAGCCTCATGGGTTTCGGTTTGGCGGTTGAACGATACAATTCGTTCCCGTAATTAATTTTTAAATATCGTACCTATTGCTCGTGAAAGGTTTTAGATGGTCAATTTAATATTCCCCAAGGAAATCTTTGACGTTGATGGCCTTTTAAACTGTATGCAGACAGTTTTGTTAACTTCTCTCATATAAATACGCATTTTAAACCAAGCACGGAAATAATTTCTCCTCTTTCTTTTTCCTCTAAAACAGTTATGGCGGCATCGACCACGCCACAAGCAAACTACGCATCCAAGACATAACGTCACACAAATCCTGCATCGCGCAGGCAAAGTTTACCGCGCGACTAGCAAATATATACCTACAGCATCCCGACATTAACTGTCGCGCGTCGGGCAGTAGCCCATACAACATCTCTCTTGTCGAAAGATCTTCCCTTTTCTATGGAAGATGAGTAAATTTTCCACCCTGATCCTCAAGCCTCTAGACAGCCAAGAGACTTTGTCAAGTAAGCCTTTTCCGTACAAGTACAATGGATACTCGCCCCCTACATACAGAGTAAATACAGCTCTCTAGAGTGTGCTCTGTGATTGAAGCATGTTACATGTCCGGTCGGGTCCATTTCACAAAATGCATGGATTTGGGTTACATAGCCGTGCTGGCCTACCGGGCTATGATTTCTAATTATATTGAAGAGTATTTTCGGCTCTTTGTGAAAGAGTTCATTCATACTTCTATTTCCCATCTTTCCCAGTAAAACGCATTATAATTTACGTACATTAAAAATTCAAAAGCTTGAATATATATATATATAGCATAGGTATATACTTATAATATATATATATATTTAGACTAGACTTCAATTAATATGAGAATTAGCTTACCACGGTTTTCTTTTGTCGTCTGCGTCCAGTTCACGCCGAATGAATCATTGGAAATTTTTGGAACATGAGGAATATCTCTTTTGATTATCATCGATTAGTTTGCTTTGGTTCTTACAGCATGAGGAAAGAAAGAAAGAAAAGTATTTATTGTGACTCGCACATAACATATCACAATAAAACATTGGAAGATCACAAACTAAACTAAACACCATCATAAAAACATAAAAAACAAATTTATATAAAAAGAAAGTAAAAGACGAAACGGACATCTAACAAGAAACAGGCACATTAATTGAATTATATGGAGATATGTGCTGTGAAAATAAAAGCCTTTTCTCGTACTACGAAGTCATGTTAGGTAAATCTCGAAACAATTAAAACGAATATACAACGTAATGTAATAGACTGCATTTAATACATTATACCAGTACTAGTTTCCATTTCAATCGCCAACTTATCCCACATATACACAGCTCACGGAACATTCGACGAAAGCACTCTTGAAGTCCTGATTGAAGCGTGTTAGCTGTGTTTCGGGTCCATGTCACAAAACTCACACATACGTACGAGTATTTGCGAGCTACGTAACTAGCATTCGTAAACGTAGATTAGTAGGTACATATTATTATAATAAAATTCTGGTAGCACGTAATTGCAGTATTCAGATGTATTACTCCGTTTAAATCTCACTAGCCGCAGAGGCTCCATCCGTAGGCGCGGGCTTGCGGACGGTGAGCAATGGGCAGTTCGCCGTCCGGTAAGGACCAGGCCCGGGTCGACGGCGCGTTGTGTTCCACGCGCGCCTCAAAGCAGCAGTAACTGACGGGGTCCGCTAGGGCCGATGCTTGCCAGGGTCGCGGGTTGTTCGAAAGAGGTACCGTGGCCCTTGGCACAAGCAACTGAAGGAACACGGGTGGGTTTTAGTCAGTAAAAGTCTGACACACCCTCCCGCTTCGCCCAGAGCGGGAGAAGTTATTTGATAATTTCCCACCCAAAAAAAAAAAAAAAAAAAAAAGGCTCCATCCGTGCTTTTACATATACGAAATTAACGCTGTCTGTCAGTCTGTCTGTCTGTAACCTTTTCATGGCTTAGCGGCTGAAATTTTTCGATAAAATTTAGCATGAGCTAAATTTTATCGAAAAATTTCAGCCGCTAAAAGGGATAAAAGAATCCTATATCCTAACGCAGGTCATGCTCTAACTACATAGTTACCCGGTAATACGGTCATATACGGTTTGTATCAGTGTGACTTGTCCGTGTAGTTTGGAGGTCTGGAGACCTGTAACACAGGTATTCCTAGTACAGGCTCCAGCCTCCACAGCACCAATGTATTTTTCTATACACGATTATGTATTGTACTACCTTTTCATTGTGCGGTGAAGAAAATAAACGTTTTTGCCTATCCCCATGGGAAGAAGACATAAGTTGCATCGTATAATTTCACTAAACTTTAGCTATTTTCGCGCCATCAACCCAAGCTATACATACATGTAGAGTAAATATAGCTCGAAAACACAACATGCTCTGTGATATTAGCAAGTTCCTCTAAACGTAAGTCTAACGGAACATAGCAAGAATTTCGGTTACATGCAGCTGTGCTCGTATTGTTTGAGAATTTGATTTCGAATTTGGAGAATTAATTTAATTTAGATGTTGAGTTGCGGAGCGCCGTATCAATTTCGTTGATATGACTGCGGATTTTTTATTATGTCATGTCTCCACGGAAACTCTATGAACAAAATATTCTACAATCCCTTGGGTTAAGTTGTTTTTTTCACTTCGTTGTCCGTCTGTCTGTCCGTCTGTCAAGGCCCTTTTTCCCAAGAACGCGTGAAGTTATCAAGTTGAAATTAATATCAAATACTCAAAGCTACAATCTCTTGAGCAATGAAAAAATCAAACTTCTAAGTCAACGCAATCAAAATATACGGGCGTTTGTGTTCCGTTGCGTATGCCGCATATTTTGATACTCGCAAGGAAATCAAAACCTACTGGGCACTTCCCTTGACCTAGAATCACGAAATTTGGCGAGAAACAATGTCATCTAGCACCAGTTAATGAAAAAATCCGAAAACAGTAAATTTTTAGTTACATTAAAATATATAGATCACTACATACATAGTATAAAACAAAGTCGCTTCCCTGTCTGTCTGTCCCTATATATGCTTAGATCTTTAAAAATCCGCAACGGATTTTGATGCGGTTTTTTTAATAGATAAAGTGATTCAAGAGGAAGGTTTATATGTATAATACATGCATAATATAGTAGAGAAACACTGATAATTTTAGAGGTTTCTAATGTCATGTCGTAAATAAACACATTTTTTTGCGCTTACATTGTAAACGCTGGCTGAACCATTCAAGATAGATCAAAATAATGTACAACAGTATTGTACACCTTAAAAAGTTCTACAAAAAAGTCCGCGATGGTATATGTCTATCTCTTAGGGATAACCCATAATAACGATTTTTTATCCTATACTTTTTACGAGAAATAATGGCTCTAAAATGATCAGTGTTTCTCTACTATATTATGCATGTATTATACATATAAACCTTCCTCTTGAATCACTCTTTATCTATAAAAAAAAACCGCATCAAAATCCGTAGCGTAGTTTTCAAGATCTAAGCATACATAGAGACAGACAGACAGCGGGAAGCGACTTTGTTTTATACTATGTAGTGATCAGCATTGCACCCGTGCGAAGCCGGGGCGGGTCGCTAGTATATTATAAAATGGTGATTACAAACTTATTTGCAGTTGGTAAACTAACCGCGACCTATTGTATATGGGGACAATAGTTTACTCACGGGAAAGTTAAGTTTGTCCTTCAACCCAGCTTATCTTTTCGTTAGACCAATATTCAGTGCTTTCTTAGTTTATGAACTTCAGTAATGTTACCTAATTATTTTGTTGGTGGCTTAGTTTTCACTTAGCGTTCACTGACTATTATTCTGGTTATTTGGCTATCATATGCAATCATTTTTCAAATTTGACTGGTAAATCCAGACATTAGCACGCTCAAAAAAACAAACCACTCTTCAGCGTTATTGTTAGTAGGTATAGATGGATAGGTACACTTCTGTCCAACCCTTTTGGAAACCGTGCGTGATGTTATGTGATGTCAATCGTCATGATTATCATTTTGTTGACCTTATACCAATTTATTTTATGTCTTCTTCTTCCATTCATATCTATCACCCTTTATCTCAGTAGCATTCCTATTTCTAGTAATGTCATCTTCACATAACCCGTAAATCGTTTCTTTCATCAACATCTAATCATTTAATACCAATTCTCTTTCCATCAAATAAATTAATGGGCCTTGCCGTTTCCCAACTACGTTCGGATCGGCATTCAGTCTAACCGTATGCAGCTGAATACCAATAATTTACATGGAGGTGACTGCCTATATGACCTCCACAACCCAGTTACCAAGTAACTCGATACTTTTTCCATCAAACGCAGTACCAATGCCTTCAGTCTCCATTACTGATTCCATTGAACCAATCCTGAATAGTGAAAGCTCGAACCCCGGCTATTTAACGAGCAAATCAAATAGAATGATAGCCGTAACATTATAAACTAGTGTTTGTAAAACGTCATACGGTGAACGTGGATCTGGGGCACGGAAGGCAATGTTTACTTAGCAATGCAGCGCTTTATGTTTGGATTTGTAGCGGAATTTTGGTAGGGTTCATTCAAAGCTTAAGTATTTTTGGTACGATTTTTGTTAAAGAACATACATTGCCTAGAAATGTTTTACTTTGAAGTTTAAAGATGTTTCTAGAAAAAGGAGAACTTGTTCTGGATAAGGTGACTAAAAACCATCTTTTTGCAACTATTAATTTTAGTGAAATTTTGGCGATAAGCACAATTAGTCTGACTCATATATGAATAAAGTGTTTAAACTAAGTAAATATTATGAACGAAATGAGTATTCTCAATTTTAAAAGTGTTCGAATTTACGTTACGTTTTTTCCGCACGTTCAGCTCTGCCCAAAAATGACGGATAGAAGCGTCGTCTAATAACAGTAACTGCGATTACCAATCCTTTTTCCAAGGATGGTGATTGGTTCTATGGGCCCTAGTTGCCTGAAATAAAGGAATAAATAAAAATAAATAAATAAATACTTCATACACAATAGGACATAGGTAGGTAAGTGTTTGTAAAACGTCATATGGCAAGTGTGGATATGGGACAGTGTCGCTTGTTTGAGAGAGGATGCAATGTTTACGTAGCCAATGCAGTTCTCTGTGTTTGAATTTGCAGCGGATTTTGAATGGGTCATAGTAATTGGTCATAATATTAGGTTAATTAGTCTAGCTCTTTTTTCCCCGTCATCTTTCTTACTCCTCCATTGTTCTTTTCTAATTGGTTTCATTGCGGGTTCCAAGACAGTTGAAACATTTCTCTGGCGCTCGTCAAGTTCTGCTGTCTCAGCGATTTTCTGATGTTCTTTACTGTAGATTCTATCTCTGTATCTTGGAGCTCCACTGGTTAAGAACAGTTTGGTGATCATGACCCGAAACTACAGTGGTGGAAACCACTTTCTATGAATAAAGCCGATTCGCACGATGCAATTGAATTGCCAGTGGCATACCATATGTTGAGGTAACAATAACAGTTGCACCGTCTAAACAGTGTTTGGAAAATGCAAGTCATTTGTTGCTTCATTTTTTTTTCTTCTTCTTCGTGTCGCTGGTACGACTGTATTTCAGATCTTGTTGGCACAAAACTTCACAACTTCCACTTCGTCGGTTTTTTTTTCAAGAAACTTGCATCGTGCAAACGCGTTTCAAGACCATCATCTTCCAAAAAATCGATTGAATAATCGATCAAGTTTCATGTAAAGCTCGCTCTCAAAATAGACGCCGTAAGACGAAAAAGACATTAAAACTGAAATGCAATCAATTTTAAAAGCAATAAACTCAGCCGTTACATTAAATATAATATCAAGACTAAATTCAAAAGCAATTTGTTAGGAAAACACTCAATGTGACTAAGTGAGGGCTCGCTCAAATTTAATGGGCCCTTCGCCCTTCACTCTTTACATATTTATTACAATCTTGGGTTTTGTTTTCCTTGTGGATGAGAATTTTGAGATTCTGAAGGTGTGTGAAAACGTAATGCTCCTGAACATGAAACTGCTTAAAGAAAGATCGTTAGATTTTTGGCTGATGTATATCATGGAATATAGCGGGTGTGGGTACGTTCTGGAGTGCTGAAGAATGCTTGCACTGACTGGATGGACAGGTTCACTCAAATTTGTGTGGTTATTTCCTCAAAAGACCATTTCAGACACGTACCTACAAGGTCTGACCAAGATTATGAATGAATTTTAAAACACACTTTGACCCATGAGTTTGTTTCGACATTTCTTCTCAGGAGTTGCCAAATACGAAATTTCCTATCTGGCTACTCTCATTTTTTATAATGACTTTTGAAAGTCCTACTACCAACCCGCAATGGGCCAACGTGGTGGATTACGGCCCATTGACGGGAGTGCCGTGATAGGCTGATTATGTGTGTGTAAAAGTGATTCAAATATCCTATTTACAGAATAAACTTAACTTTAATTTCATTTCCAGTTCAAAGTTTGGCTTCATATACAACGTGTAACGTTAAATGCGCAAAACCTCAGACACCCAAACTAATTCAGAAGATCAGTGATCGACGGTCTGCGACGACGCTCTATCGATGGAGGAGTCGTCACCGGGCCGCTGCGCCGCGCTGTTAGATATTATTTACTATCTACGCTCATAAAGAACCTAGGTTATCTTTGAACAATGATTTAAATGTTTCCATCACACTTTTCCAGGTTTCGGAAAAAAACTTTCGCCAACATTCGCACCATTTCATGATATTGAATGTTTGTGTACAAAAACACAATACCAAGTCGCGAAATTCGCGCGCACGCGCCGCCGGTAAAGGGAAAATCACTAAACGTAATTCAGTTGTTTTACATAAACGGAGCTGTTTTGTAAGAACCACTAGTGGTCTTCGACATATAAGACTTCGACGTATTCAACATATACCTATGTCCAAAATATTCAGTTTATAGCTGAGAAAATGTTTGCTAAAATTTTTGACTGCCTCGTTAGTCCAGTGGTTTCAAGCGCAACTGGTGAGCATAAGGTCCAGGGTGGGACTCCTGGGTCAGGCAGTGTTATTAGGTATCCCATCTCGAATTTCTCTGCAGCAGCCTGGAGTCTGGATTTATATTCGGTTGACGGGAATAGGCTCGCCTGTATGGGACTTAACATAACCGGCAGAATGTGGAATGTATAGGCACATCAAGCTATCCGAAACTGTCAAATTTTCCAAATCATAATTTTTTCATTTTTCATTTATTTGAGTAACAATTTTTACATCGTATCGAAATTTTACACAAAATTTCAATAGAAATCATTATTATAACAGTAAAGAAATAAATTAATTAAAAAGTAAGACATTTGCAATTCCCCTGTTAAATAGCAAAATAGAAAATATAAAAAAAAACAATTAAGATTCCACTATTACAATTTATTAATGTCTAAATAAAAATACTACTGTTATAAAATAATGTAAGTATGTCTAATAAATAATGTAAAAATCAGAAAAATTAAATCAGATTCATCCATTATGAAAAAAATTAAAAATAATATGGCTTGTACCCATACAAATGTCAAAAATAAGAATATTATAATGCCAATAAAAATGGTAAGTATATGATTAAAGTCTAGTTGTATGTGTCACAGAGAAACTCATCAAGGGTGTAGTAGCACTTTTCTAACAAAAATGATTTTAACTGCTGCTTAAACTTATTTAAGTTGTATATTGACTTTAAGTGTACAGGTAGTTTACTAAACAGTTTAACTGATTGATAACCTGCAGCATGAGTTACTTCTCAACCTAACCTAATCAACCTTGAACCTAATGCTTTAGCGATAAAGTTGAAAATCTATTGAAGAAATTTGACAGATTGTAGTAGCTTGATGTGCTGACGTCTGTACTTTAAGCACACCTCTGTCTAACCCATCGGGGAATACAGGTGTGATACAATTTTAGCCAATCAGCAAGGTTGATACTGGAATGGTCCAGCGGGGCAATTGCATAACAAATTATCAGTCGGAATCGTTTTAATTTTGACAGTTCAATAGCATTCTTCGCGTTATTTACGTGTTGAGAGACAAATTTTTCAAAGTTATGAAGCAATGGATTAGCAATTTGTTTCAAAATGGTTCAGCAGTGCTATTCTGTAAAAATCTCA
The DNA here is from genome assembly GCA_949629135.1 of Eremobia ochroleuca. NCBI lineage: Eukaryota > Metazoa > Arthropoda > Insecta > Lepidoptera > Noctuidae > Eremobia > Eremobia ochroleuca. Next base: position 6,554,086 of record OX451408.1, read on the forward strand.
CCGTGAGAACTTAGGTGAAGTGAGCGGGAAGTGAGCTGTCATTGGGGATTAACAATATTGAGACTGCTCACTTCACTTATGATTTCACGGTGAGATTTTTACAGAATCGACTGGCAGGTCCCGATTGGTAGTGTGTTACACAATTAGGGTGCAGGAAGCACCGGAGTCCAGAGGTACTTATACATCAATCCCTCGTGGCAAGGTTTAATAAAATGCATTTCATCCCAGCTTATACTAATAGAAATAACACAGAATTGTTTATATATTCTAATGAAAGGTTTTATCATAAACGTTCACCATTAGAGCTTATTTCGCTAGCGAAATATTAAAACTGAATAACTCTCATAAAGTAGACTTTGTTTAGTGGTCGGTTTCACTGCGGCGATTTTGTTTTTAAAGGGGGTTTAATTAAAAAGGAATTGCTGTGTGGTTTATTCTGATGAGTAGATGTGTTTACTGTATACATGCGTGCACACCTTTGGGTTTCATTGGAAACAGAAAGTAGCTTAAATAGAACGATTGTTTGAATAAAATTCACTGATTATTTTAAGGCGTCATTGGATGAAATCATTATGACATTGTCATTTGCAATCAAATACTGCAACTTTGTCCACGTGGATGGCAGAAACTACATTGTATCGTAAATCTAAAAAAAAAAATCTAAAAACACATAAGTACCGTGTAGTAGGATAGAAAATCCAAGAATTTCAAACGAGAAAGTTTACTCGCCAAAGCAACAACCTTGGTGATGTTTTTGAACTAAACTAAAAAACTAAACTAAACTAAAAAAGGAATTGTTTTTGAACTACTTTTAACATAATCAGTTTATAATGGTCCTAATGCTGGGGACACATGCCTCCTCTCAGTGAGAGGGAGCGGGCCATACTTCAAATACCGGTTTATTCGTCAAAACATGGTGGTCCTTAACCATTTTGAGAGCAGTGGCGATGAAATAATTTGCACAAATTAGAGCACTTGTCTGGGTTCGAACCTACGACCTACAAATCGTAGGTCGCGGCCGTTACCACTGGGCCACTACTGCTCCGAACCGGCACTGAGGTGCAATAAATATCCAAGTATTTTTTTAATCTCAAAAAGTCGCACCGACGAAACCGTACCTTAAGTAATTTCAATTTCCAAGCGGCGCGACTGCCTCTCCACGGATACATTAAGCACTTAACTATCACTGTCTGCTTACTCTCAACTTGTGCCGTGCCATTATAAAATCCAGCTTTTTTTTATACCCAGTTTTTTTCGCTCGTATTTTTTCGATGGCTATTTTCATTAAAATAACATACGTATCCCGAAGGCAGGTCCCGGCTGTTATTCGTGGATGTTTGAAAGTTGTTACGGGTATCCAAAAGGCCGAAAGCCTGACAACCAGTCTTATCAAGGTAGGCGTCGCTCCATGTGAAATACTGGTATTCAGCTGCTTCCATTTAGACTGGAAGCCGACCCTTCTTAGTTGGGAAAAAGCTAGTCAAATGATTATGTTTGATGATACTCAAACGAAACGATGATATTTGACACAAGCCCCCGAGCGTTTGCATTGTGGCATTGTGGCCGGCTGATGGGAATTGACTCGCCCCCAAATACGTGGGACTTGATCATAACCGTCTAAATGTAGGTGTACTAACAGGCACACCTCTGACTAACCTTTTTAGGATTATAGGCGTGATGGATTATAGGTTGAAGTGGCAGTGGGCTGGCCATGTCTGTCGAAGGGCCGATGGCCGGTGGAGCAGACGAGTCCTGGAGTGGAGACCGCGTATCGGCAAGCGTAGTATGGGACGCCCCCCCCCAGCTAGATGGACGGACGACCTAAAGAAGGTAGCTGGGGTAATCTGGATGCGGAAGGCGGAGGATAGAGTGTTGTGGCGCAGTCTGGGAGAAGCCTATGTCCAGCAGTGGACTGCGATAGGCTGAGTTGATTGAGGCGTGATGTTTAACTCAAACTCAAAGCATTTATTTCAATATACAGGCACTTTTGAATTGTAAAAATTTAATAGACGGTCAGTTAGTCAGAAAGTTGAAGCTAGTTGCCCATTCCAAGACGTAGATATCTACGGAGAAGAACGGGCAAGAAACTCCAACGACACTATTTTAAATCAAGATATTACAAAATCCTGGGTACATTATTCTTGTTGCTTCTATATGTGAGAACAATGTAAAAATAAAAACAAAGGAAGAAACAATTCGAAATATAAGATTAAAATTAAGCCCTGGCAGTTAAGAGATGACCAGTCTCAACCAACGGCGCCCCTTCACGAACATGACGCGTGGATCGAGCACCATCCAGCTCAACCATTTTGTAGGGAACCGAATGATCCAACACACGCGCCAACATCAGTGAGACATTTAAGTGAGTTAGGTTATGTTATTATACAAGCAAGCCTCAATAACTTATCGCCCAGGGCCCCAGGTATATATTATAATCAAAAATCTACTCCCAGCATCGTTCAACCATTCATCACTAGCAAGCCAAGTCAATAGCTTCTCTGAAAATCCTACCATTTTTCACAGCACCTTTCAAATGGAGCAACTCATCCAGTTGCTCCATTTAGTTCAACCAACTTATAAAGTTGATATTATGTCATCTTATCCGGTTTAAAATTCTATAGAAAACTGAACAGAGCTTAAAGCTTTTTGGAATGAGAGTAGGGAACATTTTTGAGAGAACCGTTTTTAGGAATCATTATGGATGTTATTTGACAAACGCTCGTTTTATTTATTCATCCTGGTTCCACGAACTCGTAAAGGGCTCGCAGTACAATATTTATATAACTTTGGACTATTTTGTGACTGTAAATGAAAGAATAAACATATCCAGGTAGAGACAGACATCTGATAAAAGTTACCAGTCGAGAGAGAGACGAACGCTCTCGCGAGCGTTCGTCCTTCTCTCGTCAGATAACAATGATATCGTGTTTTCGTGAATAATTTTATTCTGAAACAAGTCTGGACCATCTTATTAATAACAGTAACTAATTTAATTATTCTTTCAGTCTAGATTTAAAAGACATTCGTAATTATCTAAACGAAACACAAAGGTTTTGGCAAAAAAAAGTAATTTTAATAATGGATTCTGTTAAGTAACATCTGTTATATTAACTTTCATAAATGAATAATGAAAAACGTCTTCATAAGATAAGTAAGAAAAGCGCTAATGAAACATTTATTCAAGCAAAGAGCACAATGTATCAAAAATGGTCACCCATCCCCAGACTGACAGCGACAACCACAGCTTAACTTCGATCACCCCTATTATTTCTATTGAGCTATCAAACCCAAGTAATATTTTATCATTAAAAGACGCAATAAATAGCTTTATAACGGCATTAAGTGTAGAACTGGTAACAAAAACGTAACGCCTGATATAAAATAGACACTAGAGTTTTATAGCTATTTTACGATTGTCCCTTAATGACGAGAAATAATGGCCGGCTCAATTGCATCACAGGTCTTAAGAAAAGGACAATGTTCTTTATTTAGCAAAATAATGACAATAAAAGAAACAGCGAAAAATACTTAAAAGAATAGAATAGAATAGAATAGAATACTCTTTATTATGTACACCATATAGAAAAAAAAAGAAAAAGAAAAAAAAAAGGAACAAAACAAAAGAAAAGAGAAAAAAAAAGAAAAGAAATAACAAGAAAAAAGAAAAGAAAAAAAAGAAAAGAGTACCTGTCGAGGTTGATTTTGATGAAAATAAATAAAATAACGTTTTAACGTAATCATTAGATTTTTATTCACTTACGGTTAATCTAAGTACTATGTTCAGTACCGGAATGAGTCAATTAAACAATCAGTTTGTTATATAACATCCAGAATAATTATTCCGCAACGTGTACAAAAATAGTACAGTCGCAATAAAACTTGAAACCACCGGTCCAAAATTTAAAATAGAGAAAGGAGTCAAACAGGGCGATCCGTTAAATCCTAAACTGTTCACCAGTACCGTAGAAGAAATCTTCAAGAAGTTGGTGGCCGAATGGAGGGAACGAGGCATTGTCCTTGGCGAAGCGAGACTGGCAAATTTACACTTCGCAGATGACATTGTTCTCTGTTATCCTCAGGCGCTGAACTTGAACGGATGTTCCAAGAACTTAGCAATGCAAGCCTTGAGGTTGGACTGACGGTGAATAAGTCGAAGACCAAAGTTATGTGCAGCGAAACACCTAGAAGCATAAAAGTAGACGGGGAGGGAATACAACATGTCCAAGAATACCTTTACTTGAGCCAAGTAGTCTCTTTCCAGGCGAGGCAAGATAAAGAAATCACAAGACGAACGGAAAACGCCTGAAAGAGCTACCTGGTCCTTGAAGGAACTGTTTGAGGGTGAGTTGCTTATGGCACTGAAACGCAGGCTCATGGACATGTGGATTCTTCCCGTCTTAACCTATGGTGCACAAACTTGGTCTTTAACTAACATCCAGAAGCTCAAACTCAAGGTCTGCCAACGAGCAATGGAGTGCAGATGCTAGGCGTTACATTAACGGATCGTGTTCGAAACACAATACTGCGCTCCAAAACCAAGATAGCAGACGTGGCTCAAAAGGCAGACAAATTAAATGGGACTGAGCAGGATATGTCTGCCGCATGCCGGACAAACTGGGCCCAAATAGCACAGAACTGGTGGCCCTGAGGCAGTGAGGCGGGGACGCGGGAGACCACATTGGAGATGGCGGGACGAGCTGGATAGGTTCCGTCAAAACTGGAAGGAGGATGCGCAGGTTTGCGAAAGATGGAAGGAATGGCCATGGATGAGCAAAGCAAGACCAAGACCAATACCAAGACTGTCCCAGTCTTGGTATGGGTCTTGGTGTTGCTTACTCAGTCTTGGTCTTGGTCTTGCTTGTTCGATCTTGGTGTTGGTCTTGCTAGTGTATAGGTAGTCTTGGTCTTGGTCTTGCTTTTTTGCAAGACCAAGACTGGGACAGTCTTGGTATTGGTCTTGGTTTTGCTTACTCAGTCTTGGTCTTGGTCTTGGTCTTGGTCTTACTTGTTCGGTCTTGGTGTTGGTCTTGCTAGTGTATAGATAGTCTTGGTCTTGTTCTTGCTTTTTTGCAAGACCAAGACTGGGACAGTCTTGGTATTGGTCTTGGTTTTGCTTACTCAGTCTTGGTCTTGGTCTTGGTCTTGCTTGTTCGGTCTTGGTGTTGGTCTTGCTAGTGTATAGATAGTCTTGGTCTTGGTCTTGCTTTTTTGCAATACCAAGACTGGGACAGTCTTGGTATTGGTCTTGGTTTTGCTTACACAGTCTTGGTCTTGGTCTTGGTCTTGGTCTTGCTTGTTCGGTCTTGGTGTTGGTCTTGCTAGTGTATAGATAGTCTTGGTCTTGGTCTTGGTCTTGCTTTTTTGCAAGACCAAGGCCAATTTTGCTCATCACTAGCGGAGGTCATATACATATTCGAATTTGGACATCCACGCATACTTGGAAAATAATTTGGTGTAATATTCTACCCCTTCCTATTAATTTACTTAAGGTCGATGCAGTGCTGCCGGTCGATTCTGTAAAAATCTCACCGTGAAATCATAAGTGAAGTGAGCTTGAAGTGAGCAGTGTCAATAGTGTTAATCCCTAATGACAGCTCACTTCCCGCTCAGTTCACCTAAGTACTCACGGTGAGATTTTTACAGAATAGCACTGCAGCATGCTTTTTCTTCCACACATCTCTATGATCAATCATCTCAGACCTAAAAAACCTAAGGCCCATTTTCAGCTAAAATACCTACAATACGTTGTTAAGGAGACGTATTCTTACAAACTGACGTAGGCACTTTCCAAATAATGCTCAAAGTCATATTTTCTCAAAAACTGTCAACTGATGATCACACTACAATGTTCCACACCTTCTATCTGGAAAATCATACATCAATGCCCTAACCATATAAACTTTCATCGTCTGACGATGCGTCGTCATCAAAACTACGTAGGAGGCATATCAAGACGTCATAGGAGTTCTTTAAACGATAGCTCGAGAGTAAGTCCCGCTTATCTTAGGTTAAAAACCGTGCAGTTAATAGATAAGAAAAGTTACTAATTGGCTGTGAAGTCGAAGTTCCGTATTTGTTCCGGAATGGTGAAATATTAAAAATAAAAATACACTTTGTAATGGATAATTTATTCAATTCAATTTAGTTTTTTGTTAGGGTTCCGTGCCCAAAGGGAAAAACGGAACCCTAATACTCCCGCTCCGCTGTACGTCCGTCCGTCCGTCCGTCTGTCACCAGGCTGTATCTCATGAACCGTGTTAGACAGTTGAAATTTTCACAGATGATGTATTTCTGTTGCCGCTATAACACCAAATACTAAAAAACCGAATAAAATAAATATTTAAGGAAGCTCCCATACAACAGACATGATTTTTTTTTCGTTTTTATAGATAATGGTATGGAACCCTTTGTGCGCGAATCCGACTCGCGCTTGGTCGGGTTTTTTGTTTATCTTATCCTAAGAATATTTTTAAATTTATTTTTACAGTTTTTCCATACTAAAACTGTCAGACATAAATTGTATTCCACGGATAAAAGATTTTTGGTGAAATCAGCCCTTTTTTTTGGGTTGGGAAATTATCAAATAACTTCTCCCGCTCTGGGCGGAGCGGGAGGGTGTGTCAGACTTTTACTGACTAAAACCCACCCGTGTTCCTTCAGTTGCCTGTGCCAAGGGCCACGGTAACTCTTTCGAACAATCCGCGACCCTGGCAGGCATCGGCCCTAGCGGACCCCCTCAGTTACTGCTGACATCTCTTTGAGGCGCGCGTGGAACATGACGCGCCGTCGACCCGGGCCTGGTCCTTATCGGACGGCGAACTGCCCATTGCTCACCGTCCGCAAGCCCGCGCCTACGGTGGCCGGGAGTCGGCTCTTGACTCCCGACGCCCAGGGCGTCTCCTGTGGCGACTAGGGGCGTGAGGGCGCAAAGATTGCCTCTCCCTCACGCGTTCCGCCTCCTCCTTCGCAAGCATTACTGCTTCGCAGAAGGAGGTGACGGCTTCCCATGCACCCTCACTTCCCATGCACCCTCGTGAAATAAGCCCTTACATTTACAATGCCACAAAATTATCTTAGTCAAATATTAAAACTTTTCTCCCCACTGCCATGCATCTACACATATTATCGTACTATTATCCTGTTATAAAATTATTTAATATTTCAGTCAACAAAGATAACATTATATTATTTACAAACAATGCTATAATGCTCGTGGACGCAAATAAGTCCGTTTTCCTCTCGGTACAGGGAATTCACCTCAGTTAATTAAGTTAGTATATAAGGAACGGTTCGGGATCGAAGAAGGCACAGTTCACATCAGTTTTTTGTGTTGTGAAGAAGTACCTACCTAACCATTTAACTAAGGTATGTGTTTTTAATGTATTACAAATGTGTACTCGTAGCTATTCTATAAAAGTAATACATTCTTATTTTGTATTTTTATCTTATTTAACTTCAAGCAAAATTACTTGAAACCTTACTGGCACACAAAAATATTAAGCTTGATTTAGATACACGGTGGGACCGTGGGATTTAATTGCCTGTGGCATACCGTGAATTGGAGCAACAATAAAAATTACACCGTCCAAACAGTGTTTATACCTGTCATTTGTTGCTTCAATTTTATTGTCTATGCTCTGCCCAGTAACTGTTTTTTGACAGCTGCCATAGAACGTAACTATTCCAGATTATGTAAAAGTTAACTCTAAAAAGCGTGATAAAATAAATTTATAAGCTGCCATATCTAATTGAATTATCTTATTTATGGCCTCTTACATACACTATAATACCGTTCGTGTATCAGTTTTAACAAAAAAAAAAAAAAAATATTATGTGTATTAAATTACATTATATCGTACTAAGTGATGGGATCGAATGTAATTGCCTCAAATCAATAAATCGAAAGTAATCATTTTATATTATAGATAAATCAGTACCTGGTCTTTTTTCCCAAGGTCCAGGTACCTTTTAAGGTATCCCCCCGTAAACAAAAAAAAAAAAAAACCCATAGAAAAACCTTGCATCAACTAAAATATCAATAAGATGTATAAATTATTTGCCAGGGTTTTGTTCAACAATAGAATTAAGTAAAATATTTAAAGATAAAAAGACTCATGCAATCTAATACGGGATTCTAGCACAATAATATTCTTCCATTCGTTTCTATCCTTCTGTTAGGCAAACCTTCTCTCACATTAACAACTGTTCCAAGATCTTTCAGTGTTTTTAATTAATATTTCTATTTATTCTTTTCCAGCTCACCATGCAGGCCCTGATTCTATTCTGTTTTGCCGCACTCGTAGCTTGCGCCCACTCTAAAGTGCACTACCGGCCACCACGTTATCCTCCAGGCTATGTAATGGGCCACCCAGATGCGGCCTTTTACTACCCTCGAGGACGTCATCCCAGGGATACGACTTGGGAGCGTAACGCTGGTAGAGGCAAAGTCTTCGGCACTTTGGGCAGCACGGATGATTCGCTATTCGTAAGTATATTTGACTGTTTGTGTCGAGGGCTGTTTTACCACCTTTAGATAAGACTCGATCAACTTTTCAAGCAGATTTAGATCGATTCGAACACCAGGAGACAGAAAAGGGCCTTTCAAAATTGTAGTGTATTTAAAATTGTTGTCAAAAACCTTACTAATACATGTCTGGTGTAAGAGAGTGATACACCTGCACAGGTCAAATAGCACCATCTCCTTTTCGCAACAGAACAGTGCTAAGTTTTGATCTATACTAGTAAGGCCTCACCTGAATTTCTCAACTAAAATATCTATCTTTTTTACAGGGCCGGGGTGGTTACAGGGGAGACATCTTCAACGACCACCGAGGTCGTCTCCAGGGACAAGCGTACGGAGAGAGAACGCTCGGTGCTAATGGTGACAGCAGTGTCCTAGGAAGCAAGTTCAATTGGAACAATGCAAACGACAACGTGAGAGCTGGCCTCGAACTTCGAAAGCAGATTGGAGGCGGAAGTGATGTAAGTATTCTAAAAAGTTATTTGTTATAATTTTTAGTTGGATTACTGCCTTTGGTCTAGTGATTGCAAGTGGATCCCTGGGGTTGATCTTAAGGGCTAACAAAATTTTCAATGGGTTTTTCAATAAGGATATTTTGATGGCAGTAGACTCACCCGTGAAATGTGGATGCACTATAAACCTATGTCTACTCTTTGCAGGCTACTGTTATGTTATATTGAATTTCCTGTTGTCTAGTTTAAAAACTTGTGGCTAAGTAATAACAGCCGCACGGGTCGATCGATCAGGTTAAGCTACGCTTGCCGCGGTTGGTCCGTGGATGGGTGACCATCTTCACATACCAAGACCCCTCCGTGCCTCGGAAAGCACGTTAAGCCGTTGGTCCCGGCTGTCATTCGTGGATCTTTGACAGTCGATACGGGTCGTCAGTAGCCCGAAAGTTTGACAACCAGTCTTACCAAAGGGTATCGTATTACCAAGTAACTGGGTTGTGGAGGTCAGATGCATCCGGTTAGACTGGAAGCCGACCCCAACATTGTTTGTTGGGAAAAGGCTAGGAAAGGCAGGTGATGTTGTCTAGTTTGAAAAAGTAGAAACTCTTGTGGCTTGAGGAGGCCTATGTCCAGTAGTTTTTCAATTGAAATGATGATGAGACATTGATCGGGAATTTAAGGGGTTCTCGACATTTAAATGAGTTGGTTTTACCAAAAAAATAAAAATAAAAATCGTACCATTTCAGATGAAGGTAACCGGTGACGGAGTATGGAAACTCGACCATAACACCAGATTTGTTGCTGGCGGTAACTTGCAGAAGAAGTTTGGACATGACAGGCCTGAGGTCGGAATCCAAGGAGCTATTGAACATGACTTTTAAATAGAGTATTATTATTCTCCAATTTAGATCTTCTGTAAATACTTTTTTTCAACATTCATTTCTTCAAAGTTATGTTGTATTTAGTATCTATAATCTAAGTACAAAGTGTATACAAAAATGTAAATATATTCTGTAAAATACTAAGAAGTAAATCAGCATTTAATAAAAAATATGAAATCTAAACTTTTTTCACACTCGGCTTTGCCTCCGTAATTTCGTAATCATCAAGTTACGTAAATGAACACAGTAAAGTAAACAAAAGCACATACTAAACCCCATCCACACAGAAAATTCTCTTCCATCACACAGAAAGGTCGCTTAACATCAGAATTACAAGGCATAGCATCTTCGGGGTTAAAAATTATTACGACCATCCCGTCAGATGTCGCATAGAACAAGACAACAACACAGAAACTTACGCTCAGTACCTACTAGGGCGTTTAGAAAGAGACCAATGGTATGAGTGACAGGGACGACGCTGCACAAAGCAAACTTTTCTCTTAAATTCGATGGGACATAGTGTCGGTATTAGTTGTGCTCTGCATCGCTATGCTCCTTAATAAATCTCACTGATGAAGCGTCAATGCCCTTTTCAATGTAAAAAATTAAATGATAACATTTTAGGATTTTTTCGTATACTATAATACGAGTATGTTAGTATTTCAAATTAAATATTTTAACTTTTCAATTGGTGAAACCTCGCACCTATATTTGCTGCCGCAGCGCTCATGTATCGCTCATGTGTAGCTTAGAGTGAGCTGTGAGTCATGCTGATACTAGGGATTGACACTATTGATGACTCACTTCACGCTCACTTCACCTTTGTTTTCACGGTGAGATATTTACAGAAGAGATAGGCTGATTATGTTATGTTAAGTAATTGAGTGATTGTAAATTAAAGATTAATAAAACTATTATGAAATAGACACCTGCAGTTGATAAAAGTTCTTAAATGTAAGGACGCATTGGAATAATTAAATCTTCGATAATATTGGGTACTGCTTGGGGCTAATGTTATAAACAGGTTGCTGTTCCAAACAAGAACAATTATTTTGGTTGGGAATAAATATGACGGCACAGCATGTGGCGCTGTCTATTGACGTTTTACTATTTTGTTACAAAGTTACTGGAATCACAGAAAATATAGAGAACAGCCGGTTGATTCTGTAAAAATCTCACCGTGAAATCATAAGTGAAGTGAGCACGTAATAGTGTTAATCCCTAGCGAATGACAGCTCACTCCACGCTCACTCCACCCAAGCTTTCACGGTGAGATGGTTACAGAATCGCACGGCTGAAATGGCTTCGGTTTTTACAAGAAACCACTGAATGACATGTAATTCTTATATTTTGTCACGATCACGGTCAAAAACGCACTAGTTCGTGGAGACGGCCATTTGCCTAGTACATGCGCATTTGGTTCATGACGCGTGTGGACATAGACACGCCCCCTTGCCACTTCTTTTGTTTTTTTCATCCTGATGATACTTAAGCTGCAGAACCACTAATACAATACCACTTCTGGTAAAGGCTATCCTGCGTCCTTAAATATCATGCTTTCTCTTTTGTGTCGCCAGAGCGTTCGTCACTCTTGCGACAGGTAACAATGATGTGAAGTTTTCATGAATAATGCTGAAATATGTCTGGACCACCTTAGTAATGAAAGTAAATGATTTAATTAATCTTTGAATAGGTAATATAAGAAAATTCGTAATAACTATACCTATAAAATAAATATTTAAAAAAGTTTTTATCAAAAAAAAGGAATTTTAATAATGGATCCCGTTAAGTAACATCTGTTTTATTAACATTCATAAATTAGGAATGAAAAACGTCGTCATAAAGATAATTAAGAAAAGCTATAATGAAACATTAATTTACGAAAAGGTCATAAAGTATCAAATCACCCGTCCATAGACTGACCTCGACAACCACAGCTTAAAGGTCAGAGCTCATTAGAGCCACCCGGGACCCACTCCGCACCGCCTCGCCTCCTGCGGCTAGTATTCTTTATATGGACTTGTATGGGTATGCGCTCACTACATCAACTCCGTAGCGTCACCGGATCGCCTCGGTCGCAAGCACTCCACGCGAGCACGGCGGGTGGACCACTCGGTGACAACTCGCTGCTCCCATGCTTGCCTTGCGTTGACTGCGCATTGCCAACGCGCGGGTCCCGAGTGGACCGCGCTCCCCACCCTCCCTTCATTCAATTCACGGGTTGTAAAATTTGACATTACGAAAGACATATGTAGACCTAGTGCCAATTGTTAACAGACTACTCGAAAATTCATGGACCAAGCGACGTCCACTCGTTGACCACGCGGCGCTCACTCGTTGACCGCACGGGGTCCACTGGTTGACGACGCGAGGTCCACTGTTTAACCGCGCGAAATTTATTGGTGATAATGTGGCGTCCACCCGTGGACCACCTGTCGACAACGAGTGAACGCCGAGCGACGAGGCGGTGCGGGGTGGGTGCCGGGTGGCTCTAATGAGCTGTGACCTTAACTTTGATCGCCACTATTATTACACTACACTATTGAGCTATCAAACCAAAGTAATATTTTATCTTTAAAATACGCAATAAATAGCTTTATTAATTATTTTTTAATTTATTATATCTAACATTAAGTGTAGAATTGGTTATAAAACGGTAAGGCCTGATATAAAATAGACACTAAAGAGTTTTATAGCCATTTTACGATTGTCTCTTGATGACGAGAAACGATGGCCGGCTGGGAAAAGGACAATTTTCCCGTTACATAAGAAATACTTTCTTATAAGCCCTGCGAAATCTACGCCGCTTAAAGTAAGTCACAGACACTACGTTAATCTCGCTTTCAAACAAAAGAAGCGTCTTATAAGCTGTTGTCCTAATATAAAGTGATTATCGTGTATTTGTTTTCCAGATCATAAAATCCAATTTGTTAGCAATTAACACAACTTAAACACTACTGCCGGTCGATCCTGGAAAAATCTCACCGAGATAACTAAGGTGAAGTGAGCTTAGAGTGAGCTGTGAGTCATGCTGATGATAGGGATTGACACTATTGACGACTGACTCCGCGCTCACTTCACCCAAGTTTTCACGGTGAGATGGTTACAGAATCGCACGGCTGTTAGTACATCCATAATAATTGTTAGTTACAAAGGTCTTAAAACTATGTCAGTATTACACTGTAGACTAAGGTTAACAAAACAATGAGATCACTTACTTAAAAATACCAAACAATGAGATCAAGTAGCAAGCAAGATTATCTCTATCTCTTTAGTCGTTCACTCTTGACCGAGTGGTCATGGTTGATGACTCTGCATTTTCTTTTGCCAAAGCAGCCCTCGCGATGCTCCTCCACTTATTCTGGTCTTCAGCGTCGGGTTCAGCAAGATTATGCCTTGTACGAATTCCTGATAATGTCATCACCCGTCCGCCCCTGTGCCAATGTGTTTAGGATCGACGTAACGCAGCATGCATTCTTATTCCAATAAATATCTATCAACAATCATCTCAGTCAACCATGTCATTGGGAAAGGCTTGACTATGAATCTGGATGGCTATACGAGTAGGGGAAGACAAAAGAAACGATGGATTGACTGTGTGGAAGATTATATGGCTAGAAAAAGAGTGGCTACCGAGATGACGACTAATAGAGAATTATGGAAGAAAACGACGCGCCGACCCCAAATAAAGTGGGGGTAAGGAGAAAAGAATCGTCTCAGTAATCACCTCTAACACTGCGCTTATTGATTTTCCAGATAGACAGTCTTGATGAAAAGGCCGGAGGCACGATTTCCACTACAATACGTTCTCAAGAATTCGCATTCTTAGAAGGTGATGTACAGACGCCAGCACATCAAGCTACCCGAAACTGTCCAATTTTCCCAATCAACCTTGAACCTAATGCTTTAGCGATAAAGTTGAAAATCTATTAAAGAAATTTGATAGATTGCAGTAGCTTGATATGCTGGCGTCTGTACGTTTTTAATAAATAATAATGAATTATACTGGGTGACAGAAGACAGTGCCATACATTTTGACTGCGTAGGTATTGTACTTTTCTATTAAACAGCTGTTTTTTTTTTTAATAACCAACGAAAAGTTTCCACGCTAGGGAGTCTAGAATAATGTGCTGAATTCATGGTAACAGCAGTGCGATTCTATAACCGTCTCACCGTGAAAACTTAGGTGAAGTGAGCGTGGAGTGAGCTGTCAGTGTCATCCCACCTGATACTAGGGATTGACCAAGGATGCATTTACAATCATAATTGATATTTTAATAATATTTTTTATGTTAATTCTATTAATCATTTTAAGAGTATATAATTTCAAAACTGTATTTTAGCTGTCAAAACATTACCTATTATTTTGTGGGGTTTTAAAATAAAATAGCAAAACAAAAGTACAAACTGCCGTGCGATTCTGTAACCATCTCACCGTGAAAGCTTGGGTGAAGTGAGCGTGGAGTGAGGTGTCATTCGCTAGGGATTAACACTATTAAGTGCTCACTTCACTTTTGATTTCCAGGTGAGATTATTACAGAATCGACCGGTTGTATACAAACATGTAAATATATTCTGTAAAATACCAAGAAGTAAATCAACATTTAATAAAAAATATGAAATCTAAACTTTTTTCACACTTGGCTTTGCCTCCGTAATTTCGTAATCATCAAGTTACGTAAATGAACACAGTAAAGTAAACAAAAGCACACACAAAACCATATTCTCTTCCATCACACAGAAAGTTCGCTTAACATCGAAATTACAAGGCAAAATGATTACCACCATCCCGTCAGATGAAGCATAGATTAAGAAAACCGCACAGAACTGAAACTCCTTTCTTATAAATAGCAATGCCGTAGGAATATCTAATCACCTACCGCTCGTACCAGGGCCTTCCTCAGGGTTCGATATTGGGTCCATTCCTCTTTTAGTTTACATTAATGATTTATTGGGAAGTTGTTACTTGCAGATAACGTGAATAACTATTCGTCAGGTTAAAGATTGGTTTACGGTAAACAATTTGGTCGTAAATGAAGAAAAAACCAAATTTATTACATTTAAATGTGTACGTGGATGTGACGCATATTTTACTTCAATTTGTTATTTTTTTTTTTGCGTGTTGTGTTCTCTCTCTGCGTCATGTTTACCGCAAGTAAACGTATTTTCTTTCTCTTTTCTTTTAAATAATTCTGTGATTTTCAGCCGAATTCTGTGTATGAGCATAAGTTAGCCGTAACCGATAGTGCGGATTAGTGAATGTCACGTTATATGTTTTCGATTTTTTGACCGCTTTTGTCCAAGCCAATAGAGGTTGGTCATTTCAATCTTCTTCAAATTTCTCTGACCTCATCTAAATCCGTACTGTGCGGTGTAGGTATCATCATTTTCTCATTGCTTTGTAAGTTTATACACTCATCCGATCAAATTGAACTTGCACAGTTATCTACTCACCTGTCTATATTACGACCCAAAACTATAGAAATGTAGGCATTTGAAATGGATCCATAGTAAGAGTTTCACTTCTACACAAATTTTGTTCTCTGGCTGAAGCCAGGATACTGATTAGCGTCACCCGAAGCCAATTAGAACATTAAAAAGGCTTACAATTGGATTCACCCTCGCATACCACTAACAATTTTAGACAATTGCATTAACAATCACGCTTCGTGATGGTTCAAAAAGCTTACGAGTGTTTTGAAGAAGAGTTTTATATGGAAAACGGTTGCAAAGTTTGTGTGTTGGTACTAGTCGGCAATAATAACACAGAAGACGGATGAAAGACTTAATCTTTTAGTAATGATGTGACAATTGCTTAAAACGACTGGAAACCGGCAGAGAATTGGGGATAAAATTTAATATAAAAATAAAACTGAAAATCAATCACCTTATGAGATAAGACCTTAGTCTTCTATCTCCAAGGTTTCTACTAACAACTCATCCTGACTATTATAATCGATACAATATAGGAGAAAGCCTTCCGGTTTCCTTGAGTTCAGCAATGCGAAACTTCACGACATAAGAGAAGGACTACAATTGATGCATATGACCACACATAGCTTGTCAACTAAAAATATAATTCGCATTTTGCTCCGACTAGTTCAATATCTGAAAAATCCTAAGCAAAGTCGGATACTTTTTACTGGTGCAACATAATTCACACACATTGACGCGACACGCTTGGCTTACTAACATAAGTTGATAATAGGTTACGAGACAGGATCATTCAAAGCTAAGCCTACAAAACTGTCTATACACAAAAAGAGTACGATATTTTCATATTATTTTTCGAAAAATACGAGCAAAGCCAAAACTTTTCACTAGTGCGTCATAATTCGCACAAATTGCCGCGAGACGCCCGCGAGTACTGACGTAACTTGATAATAAGTTACGAGACAGCCAACAATTTTGCTAATTACCAACATCAAGGGATTAATGGTTGGCTTTTTATATTGTTTCATTATTTTATTTCTGGTGTTAGGCTTTTGTGGCGGCTTTGTATTGAAGAACATTAATTTGTGAGTTCGTGATAGATTCTATTGTTAGCAAAGATGTTTTTTAAACTTGGGTGTTATCAAGCGATAGTCAGCTAAATGAATTGCTTAGCAGACTGACACCATACGTCAATTTGACATGCCATAGCCATTCCATATAACTGTCAAAGAATAACAGTTATGGTTTGAATATACATATTATAACCTTCTCCTTTTTTCATGTCGTTTAAAAATCTGCTGATCATTTTGACGATTTTTATGAACACGAATGTACTGAACAGGTGTTCTTTTCGCGATTGACAAAACGTCCTTTAGTAAAACAAATAATTAATAAAGATGAGTACAATGAACTTTAAGACGTTTAGGGTAAACAAGAAAAAGCTTGTATAATTTAGCAACAAGTATTTCTACTAAAATATTTTTAAGTAGGTACTTATATTCCACGTTAATTCGATAAAAACGGAAGAGTCCAAATCTTCAACGGAATATCCACTTGGCTCAGATGCAGTTTCAAAAGGTACAATCCTATTAAAATATTTATAATATCGACGAGCTGATCACAATATCGGGCCGATTCACATAGTACAGGAAGCTTCGACAGAACATCAATTACTCTGTGACATACTTCACCCCTACTATGGGTTTGTGATCGTTTTCATCGTGAAAATGTTGAGTGTAAACAGTTTTTTAGGGGAGATGCAGATCCCGGGGTCAGGAATGTCAGGATAGTCAATTTTAAGACGTAAATATCGATGGATTGTTAAATCCGCTGTTTTATGTTGCTGTTTGTATGTGCTGTTTATGCAGACAAACGCAAGGAGGTCGTTGGGTGGCTAAACCTAAATGTGAATTGTTCTAAAAAAAAAAAATGTAACCACTAGCCGTTTTACAAAACATCTCCGTTATGTAAAACAGCTGAATGACGTTCTGCTGGATTGTCATCAGAGCTAGACCGAAAAAAGGCTTTTTTCAGTCTAGCTCTCATTCGCCAAGTGTGCGACAAGGACAGTACCACCCGATTCACTCTGAAGTGCGCTGGACCTATGATAAGCCGGGGTGTGGCGATTTGATTTTCGCCATTTTGGCGCTGATCGCTGGAGTACAATGAGAGGAGAGGAGGACAATGAGATAAAATACATCGATAAAGTGCATTTTCGACCATCAGGTAATACTATTTCTATGTTTCCGATAGATACAGATATCACCTCACCTCTTATTTATGTATCAACTAAATTAATACGACACAACAAAGAAGCTTAGTCGCGTTAAACCTCCAAAAACACTTTAAAAACACGGGAGACAATCCAAACGAGACAGCGGCCATTTGCAAGTTATTTCAGATTTAGTTCTCTTCCCACGCATTGGGGGCGCTTCAAATAGGCCGACTAAAGAGCTGTCATTTCAAAGGGTATCGTAACTCCAGCGTACTTGTATATATGGAGGTCAGTGACAGTACCTCACATTTCACCCCCGCTGATACGTGAATTTGTTACTGCGCAGTGACTCGCCTCATGTTCCGAGTCGCCATAAAGTTTGAATCGGACTGTAACTCTCTAGAGTTGCCTAATTTTTTAACAAATTTCTTCAATGAAGCTTGCGGCAGGAGTTAACAGGAAAAAAAAAAAATTAAAAAAGTAGTACAAATCCTCACGTAGCGAAAAAGCGTTTCTGCACCCTCCATGCGACTTTCTCTCGAGAGAAATAGTTTTCATGGTTTTTGAGGGTGCTAAAAAAGGGAATTCAAGAGGTCGGCTGTAAATATAGCGAGCCTATAGCGAGGTCAAAATTCAAGATGGCGAAAAGATTACGAGAGCTTCTAAAAACTTATATTAGATGGCTATGTATTAAAAACGCGGATTAAATTCTCTATCTCTCTCTCTCTCTCTCTTTCTTATTATCCCTTTCTAGTTTGTGCATGCGAGTATCCCGTAAGTAATTTCGTTCCTGAGGGGGTTCCCAGCCCGCACACTTTTGCTTTTTGAATAAGTAAGGGCGCTTGTACACGGTAAGAAAATACGCTGGGCCTACGCAAGAATTCGTGTCGTAACTAGAAAATAACTGTGTACACTGCTCGCAGCGGTGCACGAAAAAAATCTTGTCTGCGCAAGACACGACGCGGCGAACGTTGTTGCGGAGAACGTTGTTTTGTGTGTAGAACAGACAAAATTCTTGTCGTGTACATGACGAATTTGTCTTATCTGCCGCAGACACGGTAAATTTTCTTACCGTATACAAGCGCCGTAAGGGTGTTAGGTGAGATATTTTCTAGTGAGTTAACTTCGAATAAGACACATAGTAACGCAATGCTGTCACGGCAAAGTTTTTATATCTACTACTCGCGACCCGGATTCCAAGAATTTAATCATGGAATGGCTTGCTTAGCAAATTTTGAACATGAGACGTAAAACAAAAGCGAAATAAAACTTATCTACGTATACTATTATTTACTGTAGTGCTTTAGTTTATTGATGTCTCGCTAGAGTGATAAATTTTAAGAACATTGGCTAGTAGAGCTATTCTGCAGAATAATTCTGCAGAATAAATAACTTTGAATTAGTACCTAATGAACAATCAGTCATGAATTAGTACCTAATGAACAATCAATACATATTAAAAAAAAGTTCTGACTGACTCATCCACGCCCAGCCCCAAAAAGAGCGGCCATGTTGGCTCTGCAAACGTTATCAGCCGTGCGATTCTGTAACCACCTCACAGTGAAAGCTTGGGTGAAGTGAGCGTGGAGTGAGCTGTCATTCGCTAGGGATTAACACTATTAAGTGCTCACTTCATTTATGATTTCACGGTGACATTTTTACAGAATCGACCGGCAGATCTTCACAAGACCTTCGACCGTGGTCTACCTCAATGGCGACGTCCGCCCTCAGTCCAGCTGTAAGGAAAAGTTTAGAAAGAGGTTCCCTTTATGATAGCATTCTCTTTCAAAGCGTTAAGTATCTACAACGACTGTCAACAGAATTGCCAGTTTTTTTTTATGCACATCAAGCTACTAATCTGTCAAATTTCTTTAATAGATTTTTACTAGTGACCCGCCCCGGCTTCGCACGGGTGCAATGCTGATCACTACATAGTATAAAACAAAATCGCTTCCCGCTGTCTGTCTGTCTCTATGTATGCTTAGATCTTGAAAACTACGCTACGGGTTTTGATGCGGTTTTTTTTATAGATAAGAATGATTCAAGAGGAAGGTTTATATGTATAATACATGCATAATATAGTAGAGAAACACTGATAATTTTAGAGCCATTATTTCTCGTAAAAAGTATAGCATAAAAAATCGTTATTGTGGGTTATCCCTAAGAGATAGACATATACCATTATGGATTTGTTTGTAGACCTTTTTAAGGTGTACAATACTGTAGTACATTATTTTGATCTATCTTGTAGGATTCAGCCAGCGTTTGCAATGTAAACGCAAAAAATGTGTTTATTTACGACATCACATTAGAAACTTCTAAAATTATCAGTGTTTCTCTACTATATTATGCATGTATTATACATATAAACCTTCCTCTTGAATCACTTTATCTATTAAAAAAAACCGCATCATAATCAGTTGCGGAGTTTTAAATATCTAAGCATATATAGGGACAGACAGACAGGGAAGTGACTTTGTTTTATACTATGTAGTGATAAAAGGTTGAAAGTTGATTGGGCAAAGAAGGACAGTTTCGGGTACCTTGATGTGCTGGCGTCTGTACCTTGCCATCTTTATTGGTCTCTAACTTGAAAGGCACACTGTGTACTACTTATCAATCGTATCCCGTAGTAGAGAATTTTCAATAGTCAACGTGTCCACGTCGCAGCAATAGATTATGTCATGTTGGCAGATGGCGTTACGTAATAGTGTTCACTACTGACATAAATTGTGTACTAACAGTTTACAAATAAAAACATATTGAAAAAGTAATTTTGGGTTTTATAGGAAAATTATATTCCATTTGAACTCATTAAAGCTTTAGGTACAGACGCCAGCACATCAAGCTACTACAATCTGTCAAAATTCTTTAATAGATTTTCAAATTGATCGCTAAAGCATTAGGTTCAAAGTTGATTGGGAAAATTTTACAGTTTCGGGTAGCTTGATGTGCTGGCGTCTGTACTAGCTTTTGCCTGCAATCACAACCTAAAAAAAGTTCACTGGTTCAATGTAAATAATTTACTTCTAAACGAGAAAAAAACCAAATGCATTATGTTTACGCTACCTCGCGCTAGGAAGGTGAAAACTAATGCGTTGATAAAGGGCGAAGAATTGAATCCTGAAGACAGTGCAGTATTTTTGGGATTAACTTAAGCTTCAGTGGGGCCCACATATTCATGAATTGTCAAAAAAGATAAGTTCCGCAGCAAAGGCTGTGAGAAAAATTCGTAATTTAACTGACTCTCCTCATCTGCCTAGCCTTTTCCCAACTATGTCGGGTCAGCTTCCAGTCTAACCGGATGCAGCTGAATACCAGTATTTTACATGGAACTGACTCTATGTCAGTTAAATTACAGCCCGTTTAGTGTTCTTTCGCTATTTTCATAGTGTAATGTCGTACGGTATTCTATTGTGGGGAAATGCCGCCGATATTCACACTATCTTTGTTTTGCAGAAACAATAAAAAATAAAATAGTTTAAAAATACAGTGATATCCATAATATAAATACTAGGAACAAACACAAATTTTTTGTTCCTACAAGAAGTTTCAAGAAAATAGGTGGCGCGACTGGAGGTCTGCCAGGCTCCATATGAAATGTTTGAATCCTGTTTATTATTCTTTATTTGAAATAATCCTATGGGGAAGTCCTTAGTCCAGCAAAGAGTGTCCAGCTAAGAATATGCTCCTGCAATGTTTCTATTCTTTCAGAACTACCTTAGATATTTCTACAGACTCGCCAAAATCATCTTTAGTACGTACGGAAAGCAAAAGCTTCTGAATACAAATGAGTTCGTATAAGAATTTAGTCTTTAAATTCAATATAAACTTGCAACATTTTATCACTACCTACACATCGGGGTCTGGTGTGAAAAATGATGCTATCATTAACCCCTTTTGAAGATGCGATCATCAAAAATGGTGGGCGTTTCCATTGGTTTAGTTCTTCCGATATTTTTCCAGGACAGTCAAATAGCATATTAAGATACGTGTGACTTAATTAGTAACGCCGTGCATTAGGTACTAGGCTACTTAAGTCAAGTGTACGAGTATACTAATTTATAGCTCGTGTGACTTAAACCCTCACTTATGTCACGCTTTTCTGTGTAAAAATGGACTACTTAAGTCACAGAAAAGCGTGACTAGAAATTTAAATTTAATTTTATATTATATTTATTTTCCAAATTACATCTACCCTTGCAGGGAAACCTATTGCGATAGTATACATATCTGAATTCTTATCCTAACTTATTACACTAATTCATTACTATAATTAATTTTTGTAACTTATTACAAACAATGCATTCTTTATGAAGTCACTCAGAGAACAACAGAAAAGGTCCGTCACTAGCTATGAGGTTGAGAATGTGGAGTGCACGCGTCAGTGGCGCCTCACTTAAAAGATTGGTCCAAGCGCGCAGCTCTTTTCTCTTTTGTTCTCTCTCTCTCTCTATTTAAAAATATTTACAAGGTGGCCGGAACATTGACGTCCAAAACTAAACTTAAGTCCCTCGTATCGTGGGGTATCCGAATCAACCCCGTTTATGTTCCGCGACTTTTTATAGTTTTGAAGGTATGATTTTTTATTTTTTATTTTTGAGAATTTTCGACCTAACCAATTTAAAAAAAATCTAATAAAAAAATGTAGAAGACTGTCGATTTTTTTTTTGCACCTGATATTACATGAGTATTACTTTTGTACATAAAATAATCAGCTTCGTAACTATGATGAAAGTTATGAAAATATTGGTCTAAAATGAAAATTATATGTTCGGTAAATAATGACTTAAATTATCAACTTTAAATTAAACATCTGAACAAGGGACTTACGGTTCCTAAGTAGGCCTCATGAATGCGCCAGACTCTCAGCTTTCATAATCATTTACGTTCGGTAACGTAAATTTTTCACTTTAGACCAACATTTTCAATAACTTTTTTTAAATTACTAACTATTCATGAAGAATTAGTTGCAAAAAAATCTCGACAGTGTTCTACTTTTTTTATGATATTTTTTTTTATTGGTCAGCTCGACTATTCTCATAAACTCAAAAAAAAAATCATAACTCGAAAACTATGAAAAGTCGCGGAATGTTTAATTTTTGGACGTCAATGTTCCGGCCACACTTTCTCAAACTCAAACTCAAAACTCAAAGCATTTATTTCAAGTAAACCAATTATAGGCACTTTTGAATTGTCAAGGGGTCAGTCAGTCAGAAAGATGAAGCTAGTTGCCCATTCCAAAGCAAAGTAGGTACCTGTGGAGAAGAACGGGCAAGAAACTCCACGGACACTCTTTTAAACTACTGGATTAACTATATTTTATACTTTTCGTTTAACAATATATGTATATAATAATAAAAGTTCTGGTTTAGGTCACACAGACACACAGTGCTATAAAATATATTTGACGGTGCGCCGTCTAGTTTTATTCGGAAGTAACTGGAATCACCGAAGAGGTCGGATAAGAGTGACACTGGCTGATTGCAGTCATTCTAGCAAAGGGTCGCATTAATGGTTGCGGAAAACGTGACACTGGCTGAATGCACAAACCGTGCGAAGCCAAAAGAAAAAAAAAAAAAAATTAATGGTTGCGTAGCGGCTATCTTCTGATGACAGAGATGATGTCAGAGAAGCCGCTGTCGTATCACGTCCCCGGCACAATTCTGATGATATTGAAGCTGCCGAACTACTGATACAATGACAACTTCTGGTAAAGGCTATCCTGCGTTGACATATTAAAGTTTTTAATACTTTTATCAGAAGGATTTAAAGGGGACTACTAACGTCAAAGTGACATCACATATGTAAAGTCCTTTTCTTTTCGTTGTGATTTTGCATCGCGTTGCATTTTGGCGCATCGATTTCATATGACTGTGATGAAGTCTGAGAATGGAATTTAAGTATTTTTCTAACAATGGATCGTGAAGAATAAGAGTGTGGTTGATTTCTGTCTCTGTCCCGAATATGTCCAGAATTCATAGAAAAAGAAAGTTGTGAAACATTAATTCAGCATTATGTTTTTATATTGTTATGAACATTTTGCAGACAACATGAAATGTTGTAAAAAAACCCAACTTTGATTTCAATGAAAGCGCAACATTATTTTTAAAAAATGTTAAATATTGCTGCCATTCTCCTTCATAGAAATAAAGAAGTGTTGCTTTTCTTGCGAGCATATTAATAATTCATTTTTAGGGTTCCCTATCTCAAAAAGACAAACGGAACCCTTATAAGATCACTTCGTTGTCCGTCTGTCAATACATTTTTTCTCAGGAACGCATAGATTTATCAAGTTCAAAGTAATATCAAATACTCAAGGCTTCAATCTCTTGAAGCAAAAAATCGAGCTTCTAAATCAACGCAATTAAAAGATACGGCGTTGCGAGTTTCAAAATATGCAAAACAAGGGAATTAAAACTTATAGGGTACTTCCCGTTGACCTAGAATTATGAAATTTGACAAGAAGCAATGACATGTAGCACAAGTAAAGGAAAATATCTGAAAACCGTAAATTTGTTGTTATATACATAAAGTATTTAGTTATACATACATACATTATACATACCTACAGACTTGTACGGAACCCTCGATGCGCGAGTCTGACTCGCACTTGACCTGTTTTTTAATATCTTATTTATCTACAGCCATTAGCAGGTACTCGTCCGTAAGGACCAATCTTTGAAGCCATAAATATGTTGGAAATAAAGGAGAGGCACAATCTTTGTTGTATTTGTTCGCGTAAAAATTACGGATGATACAAGAAAATTCAAGCGAATATTGGGCATAGCTATTCAAATTATATCTAGTTGAAGCCTCATACAAATTACTCTGTTATCAGGGTTTGGTGGAAATATGCCGCAACTTAATAAACTGGACTCTCCAAGCACTTATCAAACCCTGTAGTTGCGTAAGTTGCGGTAGTTGCGTAACTGACCCCCACCCGGGGGGACACCCCACCCGGGGGGACACCCCACCCGGGGGGACATACACGGCCCGCCAGCTAGGCGGGCATGCGCCGGGGGGATTATGGACGCAAAGGCTGAGCCGGATTCCCATGACCCCCCCATCAAGGCGATGAGGGAACACCGCTGAGTTTTAGTGGGTATACTGCCACTCTGGCAGGGAGTCCCACATACTCCGTTCCGTCCCCCGACGAGCGGAGATGCGTAATGTCATTTCTCAGCGAAAAAAAAAAAAAAAAAAGTTGCGTAACTGACTATCAGTAGCAATGGCTATCATTTTGACAGTTCAACAACATACATCGCGTTATTTACGTTGTTGAGCGGACACATTTTTCGAACATATGAAGCAATGGATTAGCAATATCCTTCAAAATGATTCAGATTGCGATTGAAAACGTGTTACGTAACTAATTGCGTAACACGTTCACTCACTTTCTGGTGACGAAGAAAACAACATCACCCTAAGTTGCTGTTGTTTCCTTCCCCTAAAGAAAATTGACCATATTTCTTTTATGAGTAGGTTTTGATTCAGTTCGAACCTACTTATTCAAGTGTACGCCAGATGACTCGTAACCTCGTAAGTATAGGTTCGATATTCATGAAGACTCCGTGTTACCTATAAGGACCGAGTTTCGTGCTTGACAAACCGACAATCCATGGTTATTTTGTTATCTAGTATCTGGCTTGTGGAGGTCAGATAGGCAGTAGCACCATGTCAAGTACTGGTTTTCTGCTGCATATTCGGTTAGACTGTACGCCAACCGCAACATATGTAGTTGGAAAAAGGCTACGCAGAATCTCATGATCATGTCAGGGCGTCCGAATTGTAATAATTATTGTAAGCTCATTGGGCGTTTTTAAAATTGAAGTGACGATATTATCGTGATCGTCCACGGCATCACGATAACACAGGAAAGTAAAGTAAATGAAAAAAAAAATAAATAACCGACATTCAAAAAACACTACAAAGTGAAAAATAACCTTAATTTCGGTCTTTGGAGCTGTATTTTAGTTTTGTGCCACCGACTTCCAAAATTAAAGTTTGTAGTGTTTTTTTAAGCCGGTACCCCATTCCAAATCGTATATCACTACTTGCTATGTAAAAAACAATGACAGGAAGATGTTATAATAATAACATCTTCAAGGTACACAAAGTGGAATAAAAACGTACGAGTATTATCGAAGCTAACTCAAAAACTACAGTAAAGTGAATACAATTTATATGAGACCACCCCTGTCCATAAAAAATGAATTTTCCAAATCGATTCACAACAAAATTGCCGGATATATCACATATCATACCTACTAGATACAAAAAAATACAGTCGAATTTAGAACTTTTTCCTTTTTAAGCCGGTAAAAAATTATATAAAGACGCTTTTAAATTTCCGTCCACGATAACTGTTGGAACCTTTGATATCGTGGTCGGAGAAGGTTGTAAATAAAATACCAGAGAACAGTATAAAGTTTATTGACTATGAGTAATTAGCACAGTGACGCTTCGTACGCAATCTATACAGAACACAAGTTATTGTGTGCGTGTGAACTGAGGGACCACACTTTAAAGGCAGTTTTTAATATACATATTTGCCTAAAAATTCGCAGATTCGTTCTACAATAGTTTTAAGTCTACTACTAAATCCTAGAATTTTCTTTTTGCGAATTACCAGTTTGGTCCCTCAGTTCACACGCACATCAAGTTATTGCTGCGGCGTGGGGAAGACGGCTGCCTTCTAAACGGGTGTGTAATGTATGATATAATAACAAATGCTCTAATTTCACTTGAAATAACGTTCATATAATATAATTTTCATATGCTATAAAATCATATAACCTAATTTCATATGACCTAATGTTTCATATGATATAATTTTCATTTAATATAAAACATTTAGTATAACGTTCATTTTATATAATTTTCAATATGTATAATATTCTTTTTATATATCAAAATTAGGTCAAAAGAACATTTGACCTAATGTTCTTTTGACCTAATTTTCATGTTTAATGGTCACAGTTCTAACCTAACTCAAATGGCACCTAACCAAATCTTAAAATATTCAATGCATGGTCGAGGGTGGGCTTGGTCGACGGAGCCCCGCTTCGCGGGGCTCCTACTTCTGGATGGTTTATAAAAAAATAACCACGAAGGTGATGGCGGGGTCTATTCGCTCGCTTCGCTCGCTCACACGACCCCGCCATCCCCTTCTAACCTAACCTGTCCGAGTCGGGGTGCCCTAAAGTCCAAATTGCATCCAATTTCTACTGGTTACAATAGTTGAGGGTGGTAGGTGTATAGGGTATAAAGCGAAGAAAAAAAAAACATACTACATGAATAATATGTCAAATGTGCATTATAGGAAATGTTTATTATATCATAAGAAATTAGATAAAATGAAATTATATCAACAATTCATTATCTCAACTGATCGTTGTATTAAACAAAAGTATATTAACTGAAATTAGGTCAAGTGAACGTTAGATTTTTTGTTATTATATCAACCGTTACACACCCCTTCTAAACAGTTTGCGTGGAGGTGGAGAACACTGCTTTTAGCATTATTATAGCACTATTGCCACCTAGTACTTGTAGTTCCAACAATAACGTTACAACGTGCGCGTCCATATTCTTTTTAAAAGTCGCGTATCAGTGGAAACGCTGTAATAGATTAACCCGACGCTTGGCACCGACAGGCCATCCATTATAGAAAGACGATACGCCGATTGACACAGACGTTTATTGAACGTTCTTACTCTAACAGCCTTACTTTCAAACGATCCAATAATGTTTTTAGAATTTGAGATTTTGTTGCATTAGTTTTGGTGTGGGGCTCGTAGCTAAATAATAACAGCCGCACAAGTCGATCGATCAGGTGAAGCTACGCTTGCCGCGGTTGGTCTGTGGATGGGTGACCATCTTTACATACCGAGACCCCTCTGTGCCTCGGAAAGTACGTTAAGCCGTTGGTCCCGGCTGTCATTCGTAGATCATTGACAGTCGTTACGGGTAATCAGAGACCCGAGTCTAACAACCAGTCTTACCTAGGGGTATCGTATTATCCAGTAACTGGGTTGTAGAGGTCAGATAAGCAGTCGCTCCATGTAAAATACTGGTATTCAGCTGCATCTGGTTAGACTAGAAGCCGACCCCAACATAGTTGGGAAAAGGCTGGGCAGATGATCATGGTGCATTAGTTTTGGTAATCAGTTTGTGTGAGGCTCGTTTTATTCGTAGATCTTCTCATCATCTACCTCGCTACCTAGCCAAGTATGTAAGGGTCGGCCACAAGCCTCTTCGTATATCTTCGATCTAATGAACTGAGAGACAACGCACAGCCTTTTTTTCTTTCTTTAAACCACTGGATCTAGAAGCTTGAGATTTTGCACAAGACTTTCTTATAAAACGAGGGTGAATACGAAATAAGGATTTTGGAAAATTAATTCGCTAAAGTGGTTAAATAGGGTATGAAAGTTTATATGGAAGTTCGTCATTTTTGGCGATGGGAATTCTCATCGGACGCACGGCGTGTTACGTAAGAAATAAATAAATACAGTAGGTGGGTCAAACACAAAATATGTAATTCATCATTTCCAAAAAATAAAACCTCACATATGAGTTTGAAAATCAACCTTTATTCGTGTAACAGTCTCTTATAATTCTTAATAATATCGATATAGATCAGTATTACATATTCGTTCGAAAAATAACAATTTTCATTTTTATAAGGCCACAGAAAAGACCTAATTGTCTACAGATGAGAACATAAACCTTAGTATGTCATCACGTTTTATGATTTGTTTACAGAACTTAATTTATAATGATCAAAATAAAAACACGTTCGTTACATGACAGAATAAAGTTTGAAAATTCAACTATTTTAGAAAATAAGAAATGATAAAAAATTGCCCACAGAACGGACATCTTTCCTGTAGAAATTCCAATAAATTATACTTTCTTGCGCCTTCTTAAACTTCCTTTGAGAAACTTTATTTTCTTTGTTTTCTCTATTACAAGATCGAATAGCTCTCATACGGTACTTTGCCAATTTAGTTTAAATCACAAGTATTTTTTTTTAGGTACTTATTTTCGATTCTTAATTTTCACGCGTTGCGTTTCACAATAGCATTCCCAACATTAATACGCAAACATGAAGGACTCGACGGTGGAGTATTCTGCTCAGCGAAATGCAAAGCATTTTTACTATTTTTTTCCTTCTGACGTCTTAATTTGGTCTTTTCCTTCCATATTTTTCTGATTTGTCGTTGTTCTCTAGGGGTGCAGTCTTTAATAGTTTTAATTTTGCCTTGTTCTTTTTTTCGTCGATATCTTTCCCTATCCTGTCTTCTTCTTTCTTCTAATGCTGCTTCATCCATTTTGGCATGTACAAGACGTATACCGAGCTTCTTTTGATGACGCCTGCGCCTTTTTTTGTCTTCCTCAGAAAGCTGAATCCTATTTGTACTTGCCCGTGGCATCGTAACTGTAACAATATTTACATCATTTCCATACATTTTAAGGATCCATGCTTCCAGTCACACGAATGTCTTTTACAGAAAAAAAGATGTTTCAGCCAGAGTGAAACTTATTTTATACACATGCATCTACAGGAAAGATGTCTACAGGAAAGACATAATGTAAAATAAAAAAGATATCTTAAAATATTTTGAGGTTAGAGTGAAAGCATGTTGGATTTTGCAAACCTATCCCTAATGCACATAAACGCTTACGATTTATATAATTTTTAAGTATCTACTTACCAATATATACGTAACACAGAAAAGATCTTCAAAACACGACCAAAATCTTGTGTATCCTTTATTAGCAGTATTTTTTCACCGACGCAGACGCCATTTAAGAAAATTACGAACGAATGAGCGACATTTGAAGCAGTGATGCCAACATAACCCAAAAAATATATTAGGTGTGTTCGAAATATTTAAAATTGTGTGAGTTTTACGTGTCTACAGTAGAAGACTACAAATATTAGAACAATATGTTTATATGTTTTTATTCGTAAATATGGATTGCTGATTTTTTTATCTACGCTAACATGAAAAGTTGTTTATTTTTTACGTACATTCACATTAAAAGAATGTATTTATTGTTCCTGAAATATTTTTAAACATCTATCAAATTGAGGTGCTAAGCATCCGAACAGTCTACAGTAGGAGACATTTTGCTATAAACGAAAGCAGAAAATTAATAAATTTATTCTTATAAATAAAATAAGATCAAATATAGTATGCCGACAACTTAATCTTAAGTAATAAAAACACAAACATGCTCTAATAATGTACACCTGGAATTTATATAACCTGAACACTTTTTCACGCGTTTTTGTGTTTGACCCAGGTACCTATCTTTGTTTTGTTTTACCCTTATCTGCGTATCCATATTATCATTTCTGGGCAAAGACTACCATTAGATTTCCAAATTGCAGGGTCGTTTGTGGACAGTAATGTCAGTAATCAGTTGTAAGTCGGAAGATCTTAACTGGCCAATTTTGAGCCCACTTACTACAAGGTGTAACTTAAATAACGCACAACCTCTTAAGGGGTCATTGTACTTATCATTATGAACAACTTTTAAAATGAAATCGCGAAAAAAAAATCAGCTGTTCCCTACATTTATGTTTGCATAACTCGTCAAAATGTAGGGAACAGCTGATTTTTTTTTCGCGATTTTCGTTTTGGTCCCATAGTAAAAGTTGTTCATAATGGTGAGTACAATGACCCCTTAAGAGGTTGTGCGTTATTTAAGTTACACCTTGTATAAGATACGAGTAGGTAAACTAATGCTTGCTCGTTTGTGACCATTAGCTTCGTTGGCTTAGCAGTCGCAAGCGCTACTGAAAAGCATGTGGTCCTAAGTTTGATTCCCCGGTCGTTCAAAGTGTTATTGAGTTTTTAACTAGGGATGCCTCGATACGCCTTTTTGCCGATATCGGGATTTGGTATCGGTATCGTACCGGCAAAAAGGCGTATCGAGGCATCCCTATTTTTAACACGCTTTTTATTAGTTTCACCTGTATGTTTGTTTGTAACTGACTCGTTTGGGCTCGATTTTGCCCCAAGCATTTAAGCAATAAGATTTACTTTAAACGTTGTAAACTTATCAACAACCGACTACAATACAATATTTTGATAAAGATCAGCGAAAAAATTAAAATTTTTAAAAATAATAATAAAATATAGTTTAAAAAAAAATAAAAAAAACACACGCTTTAATAGCAAATCGAACTAAAAATCAGAAAATAACTTTTAATTTATATTTTATTCAACTGTTATAAAAAGTAAATTAATTTCATTGTAAAAAAGCGTGGGGCTTTTCTCTCTCTTCTTCATTGTAAGCCAATTTCCTTTTTAGGCCTTGTAAAGATATCGATTAGTAACCTAATCGATATCTTTAATCGATTTTTTTTAAACGGAAAAGAACAGAAACTATAAAGGAAGATGGCTTACGATGATAACTCATCGTAAGAAATTTTCCTCAGTCAAGCACTTGAGTTTTACGAGGCTTTCAGCTCCTACCTAATTCAGTCTAAGATATAAGGGATCAAACGATAAACCGATTTCATCAGAAACATCAATCTCAGCTCATATTTATTACTACGAGACTTTTTATCGATGGATGTTGTGAAAAAGATCGAAGGATTATCATATACTAGCTTCTCCCTGCGATTTCATACGAGTCTCCCCTGACCACCCCGTTGCATCGCATCGCCCATCCGCGATGTTGCATCGTTTTCGGTTAACGTTCTTTCTGAGTTTTTTCATTGTGCTCGGCTCCTAAGAGTCTTAGCGTGATGTTAAATACCTATAGCCTTCCTCGAGAACTGAGCTACGAGTACCAAATACAAAAAAAAAATGATATCCGTCTGATTAATCCAGAGATCAACGCGTTCAAACTAACAAACTCTTCAGCTTTATTATTAGTAGTATAAAGATGTACCTATATGAAGGTGAGTTACGAACGTCCTCCGTCCTTAAACTACGGTTTCCTAGAAGAACGGTTTGGGCCGTCGCAGTGCAAATCTGTAATTGACAGTAAGGTGTCAAAAAACAGTTCGCCGTCCGGTAAGGACCAGGCCCGGGTCGACGGCGCGTTGTGTTCCACGCGCGCCTCAAAGAGATGTCAGCAGTAACTGACGGGGACCGCTAGGGCCGATGCCTGCCAGGGTCGCGGATTGTTCGAAAGAGTTACCGTGGCCCTTGGCACGGGCAACTGAAGGAACACGGGTGGGTTTTAGTCAGTAAAAGTCTGACACACCCTCCCGCTCCGCCCAGAGCGGGAGAAGTTATTTGATAATTTCCCACCCAAAACAAAAATAAAGGTGTCAAAAACGCTCTGTATTGGGACAGCCTTTATTGTGTAACCGTTCACACCTTTCTTAGGGTACCAAAACTTAATTGTTCAAAAGGTCTTTGTAGAACATCAAAGTATAAAACATGAATTCTGCATGCTGTGTCTACTTGTATCGTTTATCTTTTACGCTTAAAATAAGTTGTAAAGAGTATCTAATATGAAACAAAAAGTTACCAAAACCTGTCTGAAACAACGCCAATACTACAAATGTGAAAGTGAAGATGTTTGGATGTTTGTTACTCAATCACGCAAAAACTAATGAACGGATTTGGATAAAATTTGGTGCACAGATAGTTTATAACCAGGATTAACACAAAGGATACTTTTTATCCCGATATTCCCACGGGATCGAAACATACGCGGGTGAAACCGCGGGGCACTGCTAGTATTCTATAAAACTTGTTGAAAATCACAACTTATATTATGTTCAAATCAAATCAAAAGTCATTAATTCAAAATAGACTGAGAATCAGCATTTTTCGAACGTCAGAATTACAAAAAACAGTATCCTAAAACGCCCGCCCTTCACCACTTCCTAGTGCTTTCGCGGGGGAGAAGAAGTGACGCAACAAACTCCCCATGTATCATCAACACCATCATCGTTTTAGCCGAAACACGTGTGACTGCTGGACATAGGGTTCACAAGCATCGCTACTTCGACCGGTTGTATAATCTACACTAATATTATAAAGAGGAAAGATTTGATTGTTTGTTTCTATTGAATAGGCTCCGAAACTACTGGACCGATTTGAAAATTTGTTTTACCATTACAAGCCGACATTATCTCTGATGAACATAGGCTACTTTTTACCGCGGGAAAATGCTTCATTCCTGCGGGAAAACGGGTAATAGGACAACGGGTAGTATAAATTATCAAAATCAAAATCAAAAGTCATTTATTCAAACTAGGCTGAGAATCAGCACTTTTCGAACGTCAAAATTACAAAAGACAGTCCCCCAAAACGCCCGCCCTTCACCACTTCCTAGTGCTTTCGCTGGGAAGAAGAAGTGGCGCAACAAACTCCCCAGCAGCACAGCTGTCTGTTCAGTTAGAAAATACTTGACTGAATACAATACAAGGTATGCAAAGCAATTAACATTACAAGACACAGGACGCTAAATTCAATTATCTGCCATATGTCAGCTAGCAACGCCAATATACCAAGAAATACAATAAAAAACTATACGTAGGTACTCAAGCAAAAATTAATAAATGAAAATTAAATAAAAGCCTCCAGGTATGAAGGGCGTGACCGCTAACATATTTATGCAATGCTGGGTTCTGTTTACATAGCTGTCGCTTGAAGTCACAAATGATAAACTAGGACCATCGAAGGAAACTAAATAAACAAGTTATTACTAATTATAACAATAATAAAACCATGGTCAGCAAGACGACCAGTCACCACAAGCAGCACCCGTTCACGAGCATAACGCAAAGATCAGCCATTACCCCCTCGCCATATTTGAGGGAAGGAGGCAACCCGACCCCCGACGCTACCGCAAGCAGTGACATCTGAGGGAGCATGACGAACTTGCTGCCGGTTGCTCAGGTAAGAATAATATGATCAATCGTCGAGGTCACTATCTAACCACATATTGCAATCAACTCATTAGAAAACATTTAAATGGGTTGATTATGTCAATAATATAATAAAAATAAAACTAAACTGATTTGACTTATACAGCCCAATAAAAACAATTGTATAATGAGCTCATAGTATAATAACCTATCAGTAATCTAATTCTGGAGAAAGAACATAAACATTGTCTTGAGTTAATCAGGGCGACCAACTATTCTTATCGTTTAAGTAGTCGTTGATGGAGTAGTATGCCTTTGAACAAAGGTTGGATTTTACTTGAGCTTTAAATGCATTAAAAGGCAAATCTAGCAAAGAAGAGGGTAGCTTGTTATAAAAGGCTATACCAAGCCCAACAAATGAGTTATGAACCTTATGAAGCCGGTGAAAGGGAGCACGTAGTTTGTCCTTATTTCTGGTGTTAACATTGTGAACATCACTGTTTTTAGTATACAAGTGTATCCTTCCGTACTTATCTTTTTCACATAACTTCTAAACGGCTGAACCGATTGGGCTGAAATTTTATATGGGTATTTCGATGGTTTCTTGGATTATTTTAAAAATACAATTGGACCCGGTAGGTGGCGCTGCTGTCGGTATGTCAACTACTAAAAAGCTTGACCGATTGGGTTGAAATTTTGTATGTGTATTTCCATGGTTTCACAGACACGAATGTATTAAGCCTACCTAATCTATCTGTCTATACATATACAACGTGTAACGTTAAATGCGCAAAACCTCAGACACCCCAACTGATTTTTAATTCAATTGATCTATTTCAGAGAGAAAATAAGTCATTAAGAAAATTGTAAAGGTTTTATGTGCTGTTTTAATTTTACTGGCCATTCTGATCGTTTCTTGCGTCTGCGACGACGCTTTATCGAGGGAGGAGTCGTCACCGGGCCGCTGCGCCGCGCTGACATTGGGTTGCTTGACCTATTAATAGACACGGCAACGTTTTTAATGAAGATTTTTTAAAAAATGTGACCTATATTAAAAAGTGGTTCAATTAATTCTGCTCGTTATTCTGATCAAACTATTTTTAGGTTTTGCGCATTTAACGATACACGTTGTATAAATAAACCAATTAAATTAACCACATTATTTAAGCAACATATGTATTTTTAAACGGTGGGAATTCCGAATTCTACGCAAACGAAGTTGCGGGCGGACGCTAGTCATCAAATAAATTCACTTAAAAACCTTAATAACATCTTACCTATGTAGCAACATAATATTTCACAAGAAAAACCTAATTGTGAATTGAAATGTTAAAAGAAATGAAAAAGTCAAAACATTTCTCCCATAAAATATTTTTATTTCGCATGAAATTCATTTAAAAAACGTATTTCCTCATTGTAGAGCGCCGTCTTCGTAATCTGATAAAATCCACGGCTACTCGAGGCTGGTAGTCCAGTGAAAGCTAGAATATTATAACACCCTAATTGCGTAACACACTATTGCTCTCAATTTGAATCATTTTGAAGCATATTGCTAATCCATTGCTCTATATGTTCGAAAAACGTGTCTGCTCGACAACATAAATAACGCAATGAATGTTGTTGTCGTGACTTCCTGTTTATCTATGCAAGGACTGATTTTTCAATCGACAGATATATGTATTTTATTCTGTTGGCAGATGTTTTGTAGTCTGATTCGCTATAAACAAACTTAGAAGATGCAGAATGGAACTGAATATATTTATACTGTACGTGACAAGTTTCAAGTCAGCGAGTTGAACCTAGACTCGAGTAAAATACTCTTTTTTTAACTAAGTATTGGAACGGGGTTCCCTTCGCTTTTGCACACTTGGCGAATGAGAGTTAGACCAAAAACATGGGTCGTGATAACACTATTATTACGTAAGTTTCGTAACGGCCAAACTGTATACTTCTTTTCAGTCCTGCCATAAGGAACTCCGTCCCAAAAAAAAAACAGGGATTTTACACAACGCTGCATCAAAAAGTAAACGCTTATTAGAGCAACCAATAACCCAAACATGATGAATACAAACGTAGCTACATCATGCTTCGCATAGCATAACTTTCGCTGTAATATCGCCTTATTCTATGAAAAAAATAAAAATAAAACGTAAGCTTGTTTCAGCATTGCGAAGTATAATGCTTTTTGCTGAATAACTCGGATCTTGTTTTGTAACTTACTAAGTACTTGTTGTTTGCGAGTTTACCTATTTTTACCTTGAGTAGAATTTTTCCTAAGAAAAGTCCGTTATGAAGTAGTGTGGCGTTGTTTTTAGGAGGGAAAAGGAACCTTCTATCTTTCTCAAGGGTTAGTGACAGGCTGCTCAATTGTCGTGGTAGTGGAGCATTACCGATTGGTTTGTGTTTGCTTGTTTATGTTGATTCTCCGATTTATTCGAGCCAACTGGTCTATTCTGTAAAATAAATTTCACCTCGAACACTTAGGTGAGCTGTCAATAGTGTCAATCTTTAGTATCAGCGGGTATGACAGCTCATTTTAAGATCAAAATCATAATCAAAAGTCATTTATTAAAATTAAGCTGAGAATCAAAGATGAACATCAAAGATGGGCCAAAATCGTGACACAGTGGGCGACGACGGGCGTCGTCACTGAGGCAGGCTTATGAAACGCTCTGGCGTGATGATTTGGACACGATCCTAACCGATTGGACGGAGAAGGCATAGCTCAAAGAAAGGTGGAAGTATCTGGGGGTGCCCTTTTCCCAGCAGTGGGATAATATTGGGTAAATGAAAAAAAAAATGTGTTACATTTACAAGAACACGCTCAAAGCACCGCCACGGAGGTCACCTTTACCATAATATTTAAGGCTAACAAAACATTGTGATACCTACTTAATTGAATTAAACAACCGGTTTAATTCAATTAAGTATGAAATTGTCAGTAAAGTAAAAATATTTTTATTTAACAAATAAACAGATGAGGAAAGAAACTGAAAATCGAAAACCTTTTAGTTTAACTAAGCTCCTAAATTAATGTTTTTAAATAACAAATATTTAGGTAGCGCCAAACTTTAAGTTTTCGTTAAAACGTTGAAAACCTTATCTTTTTACGTCGGTTATTTTTTTTT
The DNA here is from genome assembly GCA_949629135.1 of Eremobia ochroleuca. Lineage (NCBI taxonomy): Eukaryota > Metazoa > Arthropoda > Insecta > Lepidoptera > Noctuidae > Eremobia > Eremobia ochroleuca. The sequence continues at coordinate 6,590,569 of OX451408.1, forward strand.
TGAGCTACAATCAATCACCTGAACATAACAACATAAAAAGGTAAAAAAAACCGGCCAAGTGCGTGTCGGACCACGCACAATGAAGAGTGCCGTAGTTGGAATGAATTTATCCTAAGAACAAACTTTATATTGTAGTTGAAAATCATGTTCCCCCATACATTGCAACTGCACATGTAAGTTGGTCGACTATTAATCGTTAACTTGTAAAGGCTACTTAGCTGTGATGGTTTTCCTTTTAACTTCGTTATATATACCTTCAATCTTTTCACATATCCCAAAACAACAATTTAACTGGGGGGGAGGGGGACACTTGACTCTAACAAAAATTAGCACTTTATGGCTTAATATTTCACAAACGAATCCCTGAATCGAAAATTTGTTTTCATAAACCCGTAATATTTTTGGAAGACCTATCCAACGACATAAAAAAAGGTATCCCACAGTACGGGGAAGACAAAAAAAAATCGCCACTTTACGTGTACAGGAGGTACCCTAAAAAAAAATCATATGATTTTATTTTACAACTTGGTCGGCGTGATTAATATGCCAAATTATAACTTTCTAGTACTAAGAGTCTCTGAACTAAGCTGCGGACGGACAGACGGACATGACGAAAGTTTAAGGGTTCCTTGGTGACGACGGAACCGTAAAAAAGATAGCAAAACCTATCTTAATCCCCATTATAGCTAAGCCGGTCAGTTAATCTTCAATATAACGCGGATTATATCACTCTCTAACATCCTCCATGCTTTGTTCCCCTCTTGAGCGTCATTCTGACAGACTGGAGCACACCGGGGGAGCATAAGGGTGGAGGATAAAAAGGGGGATATTTTTTTAAGGTGAGTCTGGTTTGCGATTGATTTCGCTACATTTTAGGTACCTAGCAAATATTTTTCCTGTTTGGTTACCTGCTTTATGCTGTTTCGAAATCTCAAAGGGGCAATTCTCGTATTTTTAAGAACTATCGAATTGTATTCTCAGTCTCAATCTGTCAAATTGATTCACGTTGAGATGAAATTCAACTCGATATTAACGTTTTTAAATGCAGCCGTGCGATTCTGTAGCCATCTCACCGTGAAAACTTGGGTGAAGTGAGCGTGGAGTGAGCTGTCATTAGGGATTAACACTATTGACACTGCTCACTTCAAGCTCACTTCACTTATGATTTCACGGTGAGATTTTTACAGAATCGACCGGCAGGAATTCATCGGAGTAAGTTTTAATTTATATTGAAAAATCGAACGCTGGATGCCTGAGAGTGGACAGCACCGTCGAGGCCGGGCCGGGAAGAGGTGGTGAGACGACCTAGACGCGTATTGCAAGGTTTAGATCGAAGTGGCTCTAGATGAGATGCCTGGAAGGGATAATTTGGGGGAGGATTGTTCTCAGCTGTGGGACAGGATAAACTAAAAAAAAAGTCAATTCTAGCCAAAAATTTACAGAAGGCTTATGTATGTGACGTTTTTCAGCTGAATAATGACGTTGATGACGATTTCTAGCCAATGCTGTGTGGCTATGATAGATGGACGGATTGTGTGAGGAATGATTTCAAAAAGAAGGGAGTGATTTATAGTGTGACGGTTGACAGAGGAGAATAGAAGAAGAGAACGTATTGCGTCGACCCCTACTTAGGGGAGATACAAAGGACAAGGGCAGAAAGATGGCGGTGATGATGACTGTGTGGCTATGACAACGTTTTTTAGTGTTAGGAACAGGCCGAATAATTTTGGTCTTTTTCAGCACTCTAAACCTCGATAGAATTAAGTTAGTCTGCCCAAAATTGCTAAGATGGTTTCGTCAAGTTGAGGGGCTGAATGAAAAGCGATTGACAAAACAGGCAAAGCAGATGTGAGTAGAAACGGAACGCCCTAGAACAGTGGTTCTTAACGAATGGTCCGCGGACCACTGGTGGTCCCTGGAAGCATCCCAAGTGGTCCGCGGAGCCACCCTAATAAATAATCAGATAATTGACGCAACGAGTCGACACAACGCGTAACGCGAGTGGCGCGATCGCGGGTCGTGCTTTGAGACCAAGGGTGGTGAAGAGATTAGATGGCAGGTGCTTTGGTTGAGAGGACAGTCATCAAAATAAAACATAAAAATAAAAATAATAATATAATACTTATAATAAAAGTAATATATACAAATTCAAAGAAGAGAGGAAGAATAATTTATGCGAATTTTATTTATAGATAGAATTTCTATCTTACCACCTAACTATGTAGTTACTAGGTAGTCCGTGGCAAGACAGAAATTTCGTCAAATGGTCCCTAGTCTAAAAGGTCTAGAACCACAGCCCTAGAAGGATATCATAATATCGTCGTTGCCAAATCAAGACCTTGTATGTGCACAGATGGTACTTTTGAGAAAATCGAAAAAAAAACACTTTATGGATAAAATATGTATGGAAGGGTGTTAAACCAAATTCAAATTAAACATGATATGCACATCAGAGTAATTGGAAAATATAGAGGAACAATATAGATAAAAGATAAATCACCAAAGCAACACATGCAAGGTTTTGATTTGGCAATGACGATATAGCGATCTTATTGGTGATGTTCTTTGGAGAGGTCGGGTGCGTAGTACACGCAACCGGCATGTGTGTATGACCAGCGGGGTAGTTGCGTAATACACTAAAAGTAACAATAACTTTCATTATAACCGTTAAATAACTTTCATTACGTTATTTATGAGTTTTCTAATGAAATTATTACAAATTATTATTGATATTAAAGTAACATACATAAAAATATTAAATATTTTAGCATAATCATTGGAAATATATCATATTTTCAATTTCAAACTTTTAAAACGTTCTCCTGAAAAATAGCTAAAACGTAATTACGTCATTGTTCTATTGGATGAGCGATATGAAGCAATGGATTAGCAATATCCTTCAATATGATTCAGAAAAGAATATAATAGAATACTCTTTATTATGTACACCATACAAATTATAGACATATGTAAATATATACATTGTACAAAGGGTGACACTATGGGCGGACTTATCGCTAAGAGGGAAATTCCTTTGGATGGATCAGACCTTTGGATTCAGATTGTGTTTGAAAGGGTGTTTCGTAATTAGGGTGCAGATGAACGTAAACGAAGCAAAAGGAGTATCGAAGGCTCGTAGCAGGTGGCGTTCTGTAGTTTTTGCTCACGCCTATGGGAAGGAGGCGTGAGTTTATGTTTAAGCGCTGATTTATCAGCATTCATCAGCATCTGCCTAGCCTTTTCCCAACTATGTTGAGGTCGGCTTCCAGTCTAACCGGCTGCAGCTGAATACCAGTATTTTACATGGAGCGACTGCCTATCGTACATCCACAACCCAGTTACTGGGTAATTCGATACCCCTAGGCTTACCTCCAAAGCAACCAGTCTTAACTGGTTGTCAGACTTTCGGGCTTCTGACTACCCGTAACGACTGTCAAAGATCTACGAATGACAGCCGGGACCAACGGCTTAACGTGCTTTCCGAGGCACGGAGGGGTCTCGGTATGTAAAGATGGTCACCCATCCACAGACCAACCGCGGCAAGCGTAGCTTAGCCTGATCGATCGACCTGTGCGGCTGTTATTATTGAGCCACGGGCCCCTCCATCAATTGACAGATATTTTTATTCGAGAAATAAAATTGACGTTTGACAGTTTTTGTATGAAATAACTGCCCTAATTATTCCTGGAATAAAGTTATCAGATAATTGGAAAGTCAGCCCTACCTAAGTGTACTAAAAAAACCTGCCAGTCGATTCTGTAAAAATCTCACCGTGAAATCATAAGTGAAGTGAGCACTTAATGGTGTTAATCCCTAGCGAATGACAGCTCACTCCACGCTCACTTCACCCAAGCTTTCACGGTGAGATGGTTACAGAATCGCATGGCTGCAATCTCAAATGTGAAGTTCTCAGTGTATCCCAGCCATGTGTAGCGCTAAGTAAAAACCACTATAACAATGTTTTGTTCGTCGTACTAGTGTAAATGAAGTGTTCCGAATCAAAAGGGGACGTGACGTCTATCTATACTTATGTTGCAGTCACCACGGAGCTTAGTAGTGAGGTAGGATATGACTTCACTGCACATTCGAGTGGTTACGCTGGCTGAGCAAGAGAGGTTTTACACGCTTACGGAAAGTTTTAGACGGAAACCAAAAACTTGAAACTGCCGTGCGATTCTATAACCATCTCACCGTGAAAACTTGGGTGAAGTGAGCGTGGAGTGAGTCGTCAATAGTTTCAATCCCTAGCATTAGCATGACTCACAGCTCACTCTAAGCTCACTTCACCTTAGTTATCATGGTGAAATTTTTCCAGAATCGACCGGCTGGTTACATTATTTATGTAGAATTGGGTAGTTGCATGATATTGAATACTATATATTCTAGTAGATAATATATCCACACATGTAATACAATAATAGAATTCAAAATCAAATTTGAAATCGGTCGAAAAATAAAAAACTTATAACTTATAGAAACTTTTTGTCTATCTCTTTCTCGAAAAACGAAGTTTTGCATGTAATTTATATGGCGATACTGAACTATGACGTCACAATTCAGTATTTCCCTCTCTGTCTAATTGAGAGTTTTGAACGCTCATATCTTTTCAATTTTTAAAAATATTAAAAAACTGTTTATACCAAGCTAGGTAAAAAAGCTTCAATTTAAATAATAAAAAAAAATTAGTCAACTCGCGGATTTAAAATGTTACCACTAAGGTAGACTGTGGCTTGCCGAAAAATCAATAATTATTAATTACCATGAATCTGTAACGTATATAGGGTGACTGGTAATTAGTGACCGATACATAACACATGATTCTACTCATGACAAAAGTTTTATAATGGAACGAAAAGTGAAATGACGAAAAAAAAATCAGCTGTTCCCTACATTTTGACGACTCGTACGAACATAAATGTAGGGAACAGCTGATTTTTTTTTCGCGATTTCTGATTTGGTCCGATAGTAAAAGTTGTTTGTAATGATGAGTAGAATCATGTGTTTAAGTATCGGTCACTAATTACCAGTCACCCTATATATTTTGGTTTCTGCAACTAAAAACATGTTATATTGACTTTAGACGCTTACATCAAATACCGCCGGAAGATGTTCATCAACTCAGCCTATCGCAGTCCACCGCTGGACATAGACTTCTCCCAGGCTGTTTCACAACACCCTGTCCTCCGCCTTCCGCATCCAGTCTGTCCCAGACACCTTCTTAAGGTCGTCGGTCCATCTAGCTGGGAGATCCCACCCAAGACGTTATAATAGTTAATTTCTACCCGAATGAATAAGCTATAACGGTAATCCTGTGGTTAAATGTTTGGAAAATATTTACGAACCTGGCGGCGTGTCCAGAGGCTTTGTGCTACGTTTTTTGCTAAGCTTAGGAATTTGACAGCTGTCAACTTGACGTAACTCCGGGGTACAAAGATGGCGGCCCGCCAACATTCAAAACAAATAAAAACGAGGAGATTGATCGAGCCGCCATTGATTTATTGTGACTGTGAGACTGGAGATCTCTGAAACTACCCCTGCAGTGCAGTGAGTTGATTGATTTGCGCTCGCCGCTCACATGCTCGGTGGAACGTCGTCGTCATTGTTCATTCCCTAATGTGTGACGTAATTATTCAAAATATTGTTGATATCCATTTACTTACATCGCCTCGCCTGCCGACCCACTCATTAGCGATAATAAGACCTCTTCTGATAAAGACGACGTATTTTAAGCTTTTATTGAGTTTCAAAACTTTTCGTTATAGTCTGCAATTAATTTCCATATATTGCTTTATGGTAATTAATTGCTAAAGCCGTACCGACGGTAATTTTAAACAGCAATATTGAATTTTCACAAAGCATGTCGATTCTGTAAAACTCTCACCGTGAAAACTTGCGTTGAGTGAGCTGTTTATATTTATTATTATTTATACAATTTCAAAGTTAGTATTTTAGTTGGCAAAACACCGCAATATAAGGACTAGTCTAGGAAAAAAAAACTACATTGAGATTCTGACTTAGTTTCTGTTTTGCTATTTTATTTTAGAACTTCAAAAAATAATAATGTTTTGGCAACTTAAATACCAGCTTCGCTCTTAGCGATAAGACCGCCCATTGTGTCACCCTTTGTAAAATTTCTATATTTATGTCTGTAATCTATATGGTGTACATAATAAAGAGTATTCTATTCTATTCTATATAAAATGATCAATAGAATTAGCATAATAATATTATTAAAATCTTGATTATAATTGTAAATGTATCAACAGTGAGCGTGTGAGTGTGTGTGTGATTGAGCTTATAAGTGTGGGAGTGTGTAAGTGTGCTCTACGCTCCACGCTCACTTCACCTACGTTTTCACGGTGAGATCGTTACAGAATCGCACTGCTGGTACGCAAGTGAGTAACGGAAAACATTACAGCTACCTACATGCTGATCACAATAGCTTACAAGGCACCAATGGTAACTGAAGTTTTTACTATAACTGTCGTGTTTTAGCATGGAAATATCAGTCATTGTCCCACCTACACTATCTACCATCTTTCAATCTAAAATAAAGTCCTTTAACGTTCTGAATCCATACCTATCGTTATCTATAATATGTACCAATAATACCAATAATGAAAAACCATACATAGAATAGAATAAACTTTATTATGTACAGACGCCAGCACATCAAGCTACCCGAAACTGTAAAATTTTCCCAATCAACTTTGAACCTTATATTTTGGCGATAAAGCTGAAAATCTATTAAAGAAATTTTACAAAGAATTAAAGAAATTTTACATATTGTAGTAGCTTGATGTGCTGGCGTCTGTACACCATATAAATTACAGTCATAATTATAGAAATTTTACAAAGTATATAAGGTCCCATTAAAATAGATGGACAAACTTTAAGAAAACATTCAGACCACCAAAATAAGGACAACGGTAAAAAAATATATAAAAAAACGCATTAGATACTTACAAGAAAAATAATCAGCTCACGAAAATACACTAATGTGCCGGCAATTTATTAATTTTAAGACAAAATAAAATCACTTTAACCAGTGTTTTTTTTGCTTGGATAACTTTGGTTAGACGTACAGAGCGCTGTGTTAAAATTTGTCCATCTATTTTAATGGGTCCCTGTATTGTCTCGGTCCCTACGCAGAGATATTAGGGAAAGAGCAATGACAGCTATTGCCATGATAAATCGCGATAAAAGTAAAATCTACCGGTGCAAAGACATAAAGACTAACGGAATGCTCTGATTGAGCATATTCAAGTGTCAAATCCTGTAGGTACCCTTTTCACCGTCACTGTGATCTCGGATGCTTACCTACGCGCTATTGTGACTATCCTCTGCTTCCCCACGTATTGTTGGGTGTTTAATTGTTTTAAATTGCTCTTCACTTCCACTCTGTTTGGTTCTAGTCAAGTGAATAGACAAAGAACTGACATGGTGCTGATAGACATGTTATCTAAGGGCATTGTGAAAACACACAAAGATTTTTTTTAGGATTCAGTAATTGATGCTGATGCAATTGCGAAGTTAAGCTGCTCTTTGTGCGGTCATTGGTGATTACTATTTATTAACCGACTTCAAAAAAAGGAGGAGGTTATCAATTCGACTGTATTTTTTTTTTTTTTTTTTTTTATGTTTGTTACCTCATAATAACCGACTGGGTGAACCGATTTTCATGATTCTTTTTTTATTTGAAAGCTGGTGCTTCCCGTGTGGTCCCATTGTCACCATTTCAATATCTGATGATGGTATCTTGTAGAAATCTGGGGAACTCTTCAATAAATAACAGCAGATTAACCGCGATTGTTGCTATAGCATATCTAAGCATTGTTTACACCATCACACAACATAATATCACGCCTGTACTCACTACAAAGGTTATATTTTTTTTTTATTATAATAATAATTAATACCCGTAAAACAACCGCGATTGCTGCTATCGCATATGTATGCATTGTTTACGCAATCGCACAACATAACATCACGTCTGTACCCTATAAACGCAGATGCAGCTTCCTGTCACTGATATTTACATAGCAAGTAGTGTTTATATGAATTTGATTGGGGTAGATATAACTAAAAAGTGAAAAATAAAAAAATTTATATAAAAAAAAAACAACCGACTTCCAAAAAAACACTACAAAGTGAAAAATAATTTTAATTTCGGAAGTCGGTGTCAAAAAACCAAAATGCGGAACCAACGACACCGACTTCCAAAATTAAAATTATTTTTCACTTTGTAGTGTTTTTTTGGAAGTCGGTTGTTTTTTTTTATATAAATTTTGTATCTACCTACACCAAACAAGGGTCCCGATTTTCATATGAATATTTAAAATTAATGATTTCATGTTGTTTGGGTAAGATGGCAGTCACTCTTTAATACACTCACGCCTGGTTATTAGACTGTAAACTAACTACAACCTTTCTGGGAAGTTAAATAATAAAAAAAACATAGTAAAACCATTTATTTTCAGGTAACAAAGACCCATACATAAGTACCTTAACTCAAGTATACATATAACAATTGTGTTAGTAAATAAAACTTAAAAACTATATATTTAATCTAATCTAACTAGCCAGTAAATTGTCCCACTGCAGGACAAACAAAGCCCTCCCTCTCCTTTTGCCACACAATTCTGTCTTTTGCGAGTATTGGCCAGTCCTTACAGTAGGAGTCAAGCTTGTCCCGCCATCTTCGGCTTGGCCTGCCACGATGGCGTCGTGCGCTTAGATAAAACATAATTATCATTCATCTGTACATAGATAGTAGGAGTATAAATTAAAGTCACTTTATAGGGCCGTGTGACCTAAACCCTCACTTAAGTCACGCTTTTATGTGACTTAGGTAGTCCAATGTATACGTAACAGAAAAGCGAAAAGCTATAAAATAGTATACGATACGTGTGCAAACTGTCTTTTGTCCGTGTGTGTGTGACAGCGTTGTTCTTCTAAACTTCGCAACGGATTTCGATGCGGTTTTTACCATAATTTAGGGAATTTATTCCGAAACGTTTATATGCATAATAATGTTCATATTAAAGTAATGTATAATAAACAAATCACGAGGTTCTGGCAAGTTGCAAAAGCCGTGCGAAGCAGGGGCGGATCGCTAGTTTAATGTATAATTTAAGAGGTGTTAGCAAGCGACATGTCTCGTCTCCTTCTCTCTATTAAACCCTGGTGTCTTTTATGAGACCGACAGTTTATAACAAAGGAGGTACCTATTTCAAAAATATGTTACCTACTACTTACTTAAGAAAGCTGCGGCTTCCTAAAAAAGCGGTGACCGCAAATAACGGCCGCAGCGACAGCTTTCATGAAAATGATGGTAGCGGCAAAGATTTATATCGTTAGATTCACCCTATCGCGTCAAAAAGCGTTTCTGTTAGACCGCTCTCACACAAAATAACGCAGTAACTAGACTAGATTGTTCAGCTCACTATTCTCATTGAGAATATCTTTTCACGTGAGTAAAGTACGGTGAGAGCAAATCTAGCGATTTAAATCTCTGGGCAGCGGGGTTTGACTTTAGGGTATCAAAAACGCTCTCTAGGAAAACACAGCAACTTACCTTCATAAATAACGTTTCAGTGACGTCAATCATCGGTAAATTGCGGACACTATGTTGCTGGTAACCGCTCTTCTAGGAAACCGTATCCTAAGTTGTTTATTTAGTATAGTCAAATAGACACAAGTCAATTTACCGTGTTACAGCCATTTCATAAAAGTGTCAAAAAATTACAGCTGTGATTTGAATTTAGGTAAGCACAATTTAAGTTGGTAATCAATTTGGTGAACAATTAATTTCCCTGACTTTACCCTAAGGTCGTTTTTTCCATGGTTTAACTTTACTTTAACAGACTCCTATCTAGTATCAAATTATTTAATTTGAAGTGATTAAGTGACTAAGTTCTAAAAGCCGCACGGGTCGATAGAAGGTGAAGATAAGCTTGCCGCGGTCGGTTCGTGGATGGGTGACCATCCATTACACATCGACCCCTCCGTGTTTCAGAAAGCACGTTAGGCCTTTCTTACCGGCTGTCATTCGTAGATCTTTGACCGTCATTACGGGTAGTCAGAAGCCCAAAAATCTGACAACCAGACATACCAAGGGGCAGGGGTATCGCGTTATCTAGTAACTGGGTTGTGGAGGTCAGATAGGCAGTCGCTCCGTGTAAAATACTGGTATTTAGCTGCATCCGGTTAGACTGGAAGCCGACTCCACAGGGCCGTCTTTACCAGGGGGTGCAAGGGGTGCGTGGCGCCCGGGCGCAGGGTTTTAGGGGGCGCAAGCCAATCGTCTTATACCATGAGTAATCATAATCCGTTTTAAAAATTACTGAGCAGATATTCATTACACCTTTAAAGATGTCGGCACCAATATTGTTTATATATGCCTCATGCAGCTTTCGGCATATTCGCTTTGCGACTTGCGACGTGCAAGAACCTTATTACTAATGGCACCGGACTGTTTTACTGTTGTGAACGCCACTAAAAAAAAAAAAAAAATGTTGGTGCAGGCTGATTATCGCACCCCGGCGCCCAATATGCTTAAGCCGGCTCTGCGACTCCACCATAGTTGGTAAAAGGCTCGGCAGATTGATTTTAGTCAACAAAGATCTTAATTTTAAGTAAGTTTTGGATGCCCTTTGCACCCTTGCGTAACACACTTTCAATAAGAATCTCAATCATTTTGAAAGCTGTTGCTAATCCATTGCTTCATAAGTTTAAAAACAATCGTCTGCAGCTCAACAACGAACGCAATGAATTTTGTTGAACTGTCAAAATTAAAGCCATTGCCACTGATAGTGTGTTACGCAATTAGCTTGCAGGTTTTTAACCTGCAACCAGATTTCCGAGAAACCATCCACAATCCACATACATACAGACATAATATGCTCTTAATAATCAAGAATATTACCACACAATTAATAACAATTAGGAATGATAGAAAACAGTCTAATAATCTAGTTTTATGCTGAGGCGTCTCGCTCATGAATATGCAATGTGTGTCCGCTCAAAGATATTAATTATGCACGGTTTTCGTCCTCTGTTCTTAAGGTGAAGGTCCATTTTGAAAACCGGGTGGAGTTTAATTTTATTCGGGAAAGATTTTTTTTATATATTATATACAAACACACGTGACACACACTATAAAACTGATTTACATTCGTGAGAGGCCCTTGTACCATAAAATTCAGTTGAAAACCAGCGCCAATTGCCTCGTTGATCTAGTGACCAACGAGGCAATTTACTGAGTAATAATAACAATGTGGCGGCATCTACAACGCCACATGCGAATTACGCATTACTCAGAACAATATCCCATTCAAGTGTCAACATTTTCTTCTACAAAATCCGAAACAACTTACCCTTAAGCAGGCACATAACGTTTTAAAGCTCAGATTTTAAGCGGCACGAAGCGACGGAAACTGCTGAGTGTGCGAAAAAGAATGTTACTACAAAAATGTTCGTCCAGTGGAAATATTTTAGAGCTAAAAATATTTTGTAGCGACTCGAAACTGTTTTAGTGTGCGTATGTGGGGGGTGATTGTGCAATTTGTTAATGAGTGGGTACGTATGAAAGTGAGGGGCTCGTGGCTAAATAATATCAGCCACATGGGTAAGGTCAAGCTACGCTTGCCGCGGTCGGTTCATGGATGGGTGACCACCCATTACATATCGAGACTATTCCATGCCTTGGAAAGCACGTTAAACCGTCGGTCCTGGCTGATATCCGTAGATCTTTGACAGTCCTTACAAGTATTCTGACAGTCTGACAACCAGTCTTACCAAGGGGTATCGTGTTTCCCAGTAACTAAGTTGTGGAGGACAGATAAGCAGTCGTTCTATGTAAAATACTGGATTTCAGATGGATCCGGTTATACTAGAAGCCGACCCCAATATAACTGGGAAAAGTCTAGGCAGATTGATTGGTTGTGTTTGTGTGTGATTCTAAAACAGCAGAAAGAGAGAAACAAACTTCTGCCGTGCTATTCTGTAACCATCTCACCGTGAAAGTTTGTGTGAAGTGAGCGTAGAGTGAGCTGTTATTCGCTAGGGATTAACTCTATTAAGAGCTCACTTCACTTCTGATTTCACGGTGAGATTTTTACAGAATCGACCGGCTGATGATGTCATCGCATTTGACTTGACCGCGCCAAAAAACGTTTCTATCGTATTTCATCTCGCAGGTGACTTAGAACAAGCAAGACTGTTTTCAATATGTATCAGTTCCTGAATCTGTTAAAATATTAGGATCAGCAAAAAGTTGAAATACTTTTTCAATATTTCCCATTTTGCTCGGAAAATATCTCCCGTAGGTGACTACACCTCATTCTGTGTTGCAATGTAGCATGCCTATTCAGACCGAATTGTGGAATCACAACTCAACTCTTGGTGCCAGCGTTTCCTAAGCCGTAGCGAAGACTCTTGTCACCAAGCAACCATTGCATAGACATTGGCCTACCTACTTTTTTTCAACCAGTATTGTTCCACTACTGAGCACAAGTCTCCTCCATAGCGTTACCGATCTTTGTGCGTTGCCTTCTCCAACCAACCTCATAAACGCATCCATTTCCTAGGCATCTCTCGGCGACGACACCTATCTCGATATTATGATCTCAAAGATCAAAGATTATGTCCGGATTTTTATACAACGTGTAACGTTAAATGCGCAAAACCTGAAAATAGTTTGATCAGAAGAACGAGCAGAATTAATTGACCCACTTTTTTAATATAGGTCACATTTTTCAAAAAATCTTCATTAAAAACGTTGCCGTGTCTATTTATTAATAGGTCAAGCAAGCCAATGTCAGCGCGGCGCAGCGGCCCGGTGACGACTCCTCCCTCGATAAAGCGTCGTCGCAGACGCAAGAAACGTTCAGAATGGCCAGTAAAACTAAAACAGCACATAAAACCTTTAAAAAAAAATTAATGACTCATTTTCTCCCTGAAATAGCTCAATTGAATTAAAAAAAGAGTTGGGGTGTCTGAGGTTTTGCGCATTTAACGTTACACGTTGTATACACATTGACATTGATGAATTTTATATACACAATGACATGGATATTTACTTTGTAAAGTATCTTATTTTTTATTATTATTACTGTGAGTGTGAAGACTGTGTGGTTCATTTCTTTTTTCTGTTTTCCTTCTTAGTTAGTTTTAATCATGATCTGGCAGTTTGAGTAATTTATGCGGCCTACCCAAATGTCCTTTCATTGGTATTGTTCGTCGAATCGCATATGCACTGACTGGACAGGTCCACTCAATCTGTGTGGTTCTTTACTCATAAGACCATTTCAGACACCGATCTACATATATTCATATCATATTTATTTATTTGCGTTCTACAAGGTAAAAAGATGTTAACAAAAGCTTAGAGCTAAGAGCCGTTGTAGACCCTGTAAGGGCACAGCAAAAATAGTTTTGTTACAGGATAAAAAATTCTTAAAATCTAATTATTTTTAAATTCAAAATTAAATCAAATTATACATTAAAATTAAATCATTACAATCATAACAGTTAACAACAATAACTTAAATAATTCAATTAGTAGTTATATAATAATTAAATAATTAAAAATATAGTCTTAGTTATCTTATAGTCTAAAATATATATTATAGTCTTTCATTCAAGTATTCCTTCACAGTATAATAGCTTTTATTTAATAGAAATACTTTTAATTTATTAACAAAGATGTTGTATTTTTGCATATTTTTTATATCTTCCGGTAACTTATTGTATATTTTTATCGACATGACATAGGTACTTGAGGAGTGCAATTTTAATCGGGATGTAGGGATGTTTAACCTATTTTTATGTCTTAAAGTAATGTTAGTTTGTATGTCTTCTCTTTTTGAATAAAATTTCGGGTATGAACGTACGAATTTACAGATTTCGAAGATATAGATACAGACTAGAGTTAAAATTTTTTGTTCCTTAAAGTGGGGCTTACAGCTATCTGTTTGTTGAATATTGACAAGTATTCTAATAAGTTTTTTTTGTAGGGTGAATAATGTGGGTGATTCTGTGCTATTTCCCCATAATATGACTCCGTATTTTAGCCATGCATAGGCATATGCATAATATGTTACCAACGCAGTATTTATGTCTGTGGTTTTTTTGATTTCCCGAAGGGCGTATGAAAATGATGATAATTTTACCTTTAATTTTTGTATAGTTTATATTTGTGTCTATGTCTAATCCTAACAGGGTGAATTTATTTACTGTGTCTAGTTTATAGTTATTAAAACTGAAGTTTATAGGTATAGGTTTTTTTTGTTGAGGGTGAAATGTCATTATTTTTGTCTTACTGTAATTAATTTCTAAATTATGTTCCGTCATCCAATTAGATGTATCATCAAGTATTGAATTTAATTTATCATTAATGTTGGTATTAGTTTCGCAAGAGGTCAAAATGGATATATCATCCGCAAACAATACGCACGTTTCGCTGATATGCTTCGGGAGGTCATTGATATAGACTAAGAATAGGAAGCAGCCTATCACACTACCCTGTGGAATTGAAGCATTTATTGGTATGTTTTCGGATCGGATTAATTCTATTTCGCTCGTTATTTGGTTAAAGTATTCCACTTCCACTAATTGCTCTCTATGCTGTAAGTAAGATGTGAACCATTCGTGACATTTTCCACGGATTCCTATGCTGTATAGCTTATTTAATAAGATGTTGAATTGAACTTTATCGTAAGCTTTCGTCATATCGAGAAGTAATCCTATAGCATATTTTTTGGAGTTAATGATATCGAGGGCTTCTTGTATGTATTTGTAAATGGCGAGGGTTGTTGATCTGTTTTTCCTGAAACCATTTTGACATTCATTAAATAGATTGTATTTTTCACAATAAGCGTAGACACGGTTGCACATGGCTTTTTCAAATATTTTTGACGCAGTGGGTAGGAGAGCGATAGGGCGGTAGTTATTTGGGTCAGCTTTTGCATTTTTTTTGTGTATTGGCTTTACAAGGGCCTTTTTCAGTAGGTTGGGAAAAATTCCTTCCTCAAAAGATTGATTTACTTGATTGTCTTCACATGATCTGACCAAGATTAATAATAATAATAATAATAATAATAATAATAATATTCCACAACTTTCACACAACGCCATCTAGTCCCAAACTAAGCAAAGCTTGTACTATGAGTACTAGACAACTGATAAACATACATATATATTTCTAAATACATACATATTATAGATAAATTACACCCAGACACAGAACAAATGATCGTGCTCATCACACGAACATTTGTCCTGGGTGGGAATCGAACCCACGACCTTGAGTATAGTAGTCAGGGCCACTGACCACTAGACCAACAGACTTTAAAAGAGACTGTGATCTCTGAGTTTGTTTCGGCCTTTCTTCTCAGGGTAGTCAGATAGGAAACGCCGACCTCATCTAGTTTAAAAAAATATGATTGACATGTAAAAGTGTTTGTACAAACCTACTTACAGAAAATAGATCATTTATCATTTATGACCAAAATAAGAAGACATAGATATTTTAATAAACAAATCCCCCGCTCACACAAAAGCCCATCCCTATCGCGACACTGCCTGTGCCAAAAATATGCAACAAAGAAAAAAAAACTTTTACGAGTCCACAGTTCAAAGCGCCCGCCGAATTATACATTTCTGACATTTATTTCATTATGGTCTTTTTGGTGGACAGCGGACCAGCCAGTGTTTTTCGTAAATAAAAACTTATGAAGTCATGTTATTAATGAATACTGGCCATTTCCAAGGCTTTGCTTCTGTGGAAGTTTTACTCTGTCGGAAAGAAATGTATGTGGAACATTTCCCATTCCGGGATTTTGAAGTGAAAACTTCTTTAGGCGCACTTTACGCTCTGTCTGAACCATTGAGATGGGATATAACAGGAGATGCCCTGTTATTCTATACACGGTTGTAGGTAGGTGCCAGAGCAGCCATCTTTGTCGCCAAGTTTCGTGGTAGTTCAGCTGTCAAATGGTTGTTTATTTTTTGTATTATTGAGATTTGCGAGAAAATTACGAGGACTTTACCTTTAAAACTGCATGTAAATGTTGAAAAACAGCAAATCAACATGCCTGTGTGTTGTATTGTGAAGTGTGGTGCAAGGAAGAATGAAAATCAACCTCAACTTTCTTTGCACAGGTTAGTAGCCGGTTTTCATGCAATAACACATACAATAATAGACATTCGATGATATAATTGTAACGCGATCATGAATTTATGGCTAAAGTATTGATATTTGGGTGAATTTCCGTATAACAGACCTTTTTATTATTTTGTTAATTCATTCGTTTGTTTACAATAATATGTCATAATAGAATAGTGTTGTACCGTTGCCTAATAGTTTCCGGAACTAGTTCCTCCGCTGGAACGATATCGGTATATTCTGCTATGTTAACATAAATAGTCCTGCGTCTTATTAGCTCCGATTGACCTTGCTAGGTCCGGCCCGTGGTTCACAGCACCAAAATCAAAATATTTTCTTTCACATAAACCTACATGGGCACTTATGAAACGTCAGAAGCTAGATGCACGGTTCCAAATGGTGGTTTCCTATGCAGAAAAACCAGCGAGAAACTCCACGGTTACTCTTTTAAAAACAATTGGCTTTTACAATGTCTTCTATTTTTTTAAGTACCTGGTACTTGTTGACAGGCCTACAGTGTCCTCCCCTACCTATTAACATTGTAAAAGCCAATTATTTTGAGTAACCGTGGAGTTTCTTGCCGACTCTTCTCCATAGAAACCACCAATTGGAACCGTGCACATAGCTTCTGACGTTTCCTATTGATTTTAGTTTCATATGCTAATATAATATAGCTGTAACCAAAATTATTTATTGATAAAAATACTTGCACTTTTTATAGGTTTCCTAAAAAGGAAGGACTAAAGAAAAAGTGGTTAGAGGCTATTGGTGAAGAAAATATTAATCCCCGACATAAAGAATGGTACCTCTGTTCACTTCACTTTGAAGAAAGCTGTTTCAATAGAACACTTGATGTAATGAGATTACATGATAACTCTGTTCCCACAGCATTTTTGGTAAATGTGTATTAAAATGATTGATTAATAATAGCCTGGCCGTTTGGCCTGAAATAAATAAATAGATATGTATTAATTACATATATAAAAATAATAATAAATAAATAAATCATATTCCACAACTTTCACACAACGCCATCTAGTCCCAAACTAAGCAGAGCTTGTGCTATGAGTACTAAGACAGCTGATAAACATACATATATATTTCTAAATACATACATATTATAAGGTATAATAGGTATAATAATAAAGGTATAATATGCGAAAGCACCTGTTTTTGGGCATATGGATACATATCTCTTCACGCTGTTTTCCTTCACTTTAATACGTAAACGTGATGCAATTAAAAAGTGTTTTTTAATTCTGTGCCGAAAAAACACTTGGCATTAATTTTATTTTCAGGGAAGAAAGTTGATTGCGATAATTTGACAGTTTCGGGTAGCTTGATGTGCTGGCGTCTGTACCTATCGATAAATAGTTCATATGAGTCTTTTACGCATAACAAAAGATTAGTAATAAAGTATTTTCGCATACTGTATTTTTATGCAAAATTATAAAGTATGTTTATCGAAAATAAACTAGGATACGTTACTATAAAGTAGGCAACCTTAGTTAGAACGGACTATAAGTTAGTATACTATATTATGATCCAAACGTGATAACTAGTACGACAGTTCAGACAGTGAAAGAAACTGAACCGTCACGGTCGGGTTGGTGATGCTTAATCGGGTATACTCGGCTCCAGTCAGTCGGTGACGCTGAATCACGTATCGGCTCCAGTCTTAAGATTTCATTTCTACCGTATGATCTGCATACACCCTGTTTTTTTTTCATGCCTATAATTATGATGAGTAGGGAAAAACCAAATGATAAATGATAAATGATTTATTTTCTGTAAGTAGGTTTGTACAAACACTTTTACATGTCAATCATATTTTTTTAAACTAGATGAGGTCGGCGTTTCCTATCTGACTACTCTGAGAAGAAAGGCCGAAACAAACTCAGAGGTCACAGTCTCTTTTAAAGTCCAGACATAATCTTGGTCAGATAATGTGAAGACCATGTAGATTAGTGTCTGAAATGGTCTTTTGAGTAAAGAACCACACAGATTGAGCGGACCTGTCCAGTCAGTGCACGCATTTGTCAAAAATCGTGCAGCTCAACTCAGAACTTGAGGAGCCTTACGATTCGACGAACAATACCAATGAAAGGACATTTGGGTAGGCCGCATAAATGACTCAAACTGCCAGATCATGATTAAAACTAACTAAGAAGGAAAACCGAAAAAAAGAAATGACCCACATAGTCTTCACACTCACAGTAATAATAATAAAAATAAGATACTTTACAAAGTAAATATCCATGTCATTGTTTATATAAAATTCATCAATGTCAATGTGTATATAAAAATCCGAATATAATCTTTGAGGACCATGTAGATTGGTGTCTGAAGTGGTCTTTTGAGGAAAGAAGCACACTGAGTGGACCTGTGCAGTCAGTGCACGCATTCGTCAGTAACCGTGCAGCTCAACTCAGAACTTAAGGAGCTCAACGATTCGACGAGCAATACCAGGGACAGGACATTTGTGTAGACCGCATACACCACTCAAACTGCCAGACCATGATTAAAACGGAAACAATGACCCACATAGTCCTCACATTCACAATAATTAAAATAATATAAGACTTTAAACAGTAAATGTTCATGTCATTCTGTATATAAATAGATATTTAGAAAGAAAGAAAAAAAAAAACCAAAGTGTAAATCAGCAAAATAAAAAATAAACAACATTCACTGTCTAGACCTATTGGAGCAGCTCAATCCTAAGCTTTTTTGTCCTCAATATAGTCTTTTACAGTATAATAGGCTTTCTGGCATAGTTTTAGCTTTATGAAAGATTTGAATTTATTAATGCTTAGTTCTTGAATGTGGCTAGGAAGTTTATTATAAAAATGTATACATTGGCATCTAAACGAGCCACCTATTTTCTTAAGCACAAAAACGCAAAAAAACGATGGATGAATTGTGTGAAAGATGATGTTGCTAGAAAGAGAAATGGGGGATGCAAAACAATCTTTACCGATCTAATAAACAGACGTTTTTTTTCTAACAAACACCCATCCAAGAAATGGCCGCGGCAAGCACTGCTTAACATTTGGTTGACCCGTGCGGCCGTTATTATTTCGCCACGAGCCACTCCATATCCCACCATTAACCATAGTGGTACGTATTAAATTAACTTGAAGTAACACTTCTATAGCGTCATTTTAGAATCAATAATCTTGAGACGTAACTTTTTCATTAGTAGGTAACACCAAGCTGTCTAAACCTTCATTTTCAAAACATTCCAATTCATTACGATCAAAATTGAGAACCATTAACGAAATATCATAACTCAAACTCTTGGCATTCTTACCCAGCATGAGTTATTTAAAACAATTCATTATATAAATTGTTTTACCCAAAACGGCAATTCACGAAGATATTAGGTCCCTAACAATTATTAAAATTATCGGCGCGGACCTTTTAGGGAAGATTAAATTTTCGACAGCGTAAGCGCCATCTTTTATTTTTAATTGTACTGTAATAAGCAGTTTGCAGGAATGGAGAATTTCTGTTAGCATCTCAATTTAGGAGGATAGCTTTTGAGCTTAGATAGGCTCGTGGCTAAATGATAACAGCCGCACGGGTCGTTCGAAGGTTAAGCTACGCTTGCTGCGGTCATATCATGGATGGGTGACCATCCATTACATATCGAGACCCCTCCGTGTCTCAGATAGCAAGTCAAGCCTTTGGTCGCGGCTGTCATTCGTAGATCTTTGACAGTCGTTACGGGTAGTCAGAAGTCCAAGTCTGACGACCAGTCTTACCAAGGGCTATCGTGTTACACAGTAACTGAGTTGTGGAGGTCAGATAGGTATGTAGTCGCTTCATGTAAAATACATAGAACTTAATTGTAAGTATGTTTTGTATGGTCAGGTTTCCAACCTGCAACCAGATTTTCGAGAAACCGTCCTTACATTTACACAGACTTAAACTCATAATAATCATCGTACCAACCTTGACTACCCTATGAGCACGTCTTCCCTACCATTACGGCACCCCCTAGTCTACTCCTCGATATGCAATGGTCACTGTAGCACCATGAAACATGAGGTTACAGGGGCTAATGCAAATCTTGAGGAGGTTCATTCGATTAATCGAGTTAGGTCAAACCACACTGGGATCGCCCGGTCGATGCATTTCATTAATTCATTCATACCACACAAAATGCAAAGAACACACAAGAACATTACTACTTAGGGCTTTCACCAAAGTCGGAAATCGTTTATCCGTAGATAAAAATTGACGTTTGAGAGTTAGAACTGTCAAACGTCAATTTTATTATATGGAATGGAAAAACTGACAAAAATTCAAAATTTATTCTCAGTATCAGACTTATTCTATACAGGGTGTAACGGAAAGGGGGTATCAACCCTGAAGGAGGTGAATGTGCTCATGAAACTCAACAACTTTCCCCAAAGAACATAGGTCGAAATATGAAAAAAAAATTTGGCCCTCCCTTACAAAACAGACTACCAGCTGATTGATTTACTATGGGAGGGCCAAATTTTTTAGTTTTTAGTTTTTGTAATTAGTGATCGATATTTAAACACATGATTCTACTCATGACAAAAAACAAGTTTTATAATGGGACAAAAAGTGAAATGACGAAAAAAATATCAGCTGTTCCCTACATTTTGACGACTCGTACGAACATAAATGTAGGGAACAGCTGATTTTTTTTCGCGATTTCGGATTTGGTCCAATAGTAAAAGTTGTTTATAATGATGAGTAGAATCATGTGTTTAAGTGTCTGTATTATATTATTGACATAATCAACCCATTTAAATGTTTTCTAATGAGTTGATTGCAATATGTGGTTAGCTAGTGACCTCGACGATTGATCATATTATTCTTACCTGAGCAACCAGCAGCAAGTTCGTCATGCTCCCTCAGATGTCACTGCTTGCGGTAGCGTCGGGGGTCGGGTTGCCTCCTTCCCTCAAATATGGCGAGGGGGGTAATGGCTGATCTTTGCGTTATGCTCATGAACGGGTACTGCTTGTGGTGACTGGTCGTCTTGCTGACCATGGTTTTATTATTGTTATAATTAGTAATAACTTGTTTATTTAGTTTCCTTCGATGGTCCTAGTTTATCATTTGTGACTTCAAGCTAACGCTAGTTAAGACAGCTATGTTAACAGAACCCAGCATTGCATAAATATGTTAGCGGACACGCCCTTCATACCTGGAGGCTTTTATTTAATTTTCATTTATTAATTTTTGCTTGAGTACCTACGTATAGTTTTTTATTGTATTTCTTGGTATATTGGCGTTGCTAGCTGACATATGGCAAATAATTAAATTTAGTGTCCTGTGTCTTGTAATGTTAATTACTTTGCATACCTTGTATTGTATTCAGTCAAGTATTTTCTAACTAAATAATAAATAAATAAATAAATCCCTGGACATTTCACACAGCACCATTTGTCCCAAGCTAAGCAACCTAATGCTTGTGTTATGGTAACAAGATGGCTGATAAACTACTTATATACATTTTTTTTTTTTTTGTAAATACATACATATAATAGATAGAAAAACACCCAGACTCGGAACAAATACATGTAGGTCATACAAATATTTGTTCCGTGCGGGAATCGAACCCGCGACACGCAGCGCAGCAGTCAATCGCTTAACCACTGCGCCAACCGTGTCGTCAACTGAACAGACAGCTGTGCTGCTGGGGAGTTTGTTGCGCCACTTCTTCTTCCCAGCGAAAGCACTAGGAAGTGGTGAAGGGCGGGCGTTTTGGGGGACTGTCTTTTGTAATTTTGACGTTCGAAAAGTGCTGATTCTCAGCCTAGTTTGAATAAATGACTTTTGATTTGATTTGATTTGATTTGTCACTAATTACCAGTCACCCTATATACAACGTGTAACGTTAAATGCGCAAAACCTGAAAATAGTTTGATCAAAATAACGAGCAGAATTAATTGAACCACTTTTTAATACAGGTAACATTTTTCAAAAAATCTTCATTAAAAAAGTTGCCGTGTCTATTTATTAATAGGTCAAACAAGTCAATGTCAGCGCGGCGCAGCGGCCCGGTGGCGACTTCTCCCTCGGTAAAGCGTCGTCGCAGACGCAAGAAACGATCAGAATGGCCTGTAAAACTAAAACAGCACATAAAACCTTTACAATTTTTTTAGTGACTTATTTTCTCTCTGAAATAGGTCAATTGAATTAAAAATCAGTTGGGGTGTCTGAGGTTTTGCGCATTTAACGTTAAACGTTGTATACTCGTAAAAGGTTGGTGGAATGCGCCCTTAGTCAAAAGAAAACTGCAAAATACTGCACTTCAAAAATCCTAAGAATTTTTAAGCGACTGCGTTACTTACATTCCGTTTCAAGTAAATCCGACGTATGCTAATAGAAAACTTTCAAAGGAAATTTAATTTATGCTATTAGTTTCTTTTGCAGGCAGGCTTTTAGAGTTCCGTAAGTCAACAAAGAAAACCTTATTATTAAAACACCGTACATCAATGAAATCTCTGTACATTAAAACGGGTTGAACAGGAATGCGGGGGTGAATCGGGACGAAACTTTAAAACGGATTTTAACATTGAAATAATTACGTTTTTTGCCAAAAAAAAGTCTCTAATATGTTTACAATATTATAATTAACGATTAAGTGTCCTTGTTGGCAACAAACTAATATTAGGTACATGAACGTTAAAATCCATTTGAAAGTTTCATCCCGACTCACCCCTCGGTCCCTATTCACCCCATTTGACGGTATATTCACTTGAGCTACAACAAGTAAGATGGATTATGAGCAGATGAATATAAAAAGCAGACATTATTCTACGACGCTTTCGGAAAAAGGCACTGCAATCAATCTACTGTCACAAACGTCAATGTCATCCTGACGGATGCATTCTGTGTTATATACATAAGTATTTAGTTAACTATCGTTCACAATACAACACTGATCTTTACCTGTTGTTGTATTTATTTATTTTTTGGATTTATGTGACATACTAATAGCTATCTCATACAAATTTTGAAACACACAGTTTTTAAAAGTTTTTACAGATTTTTTTTTTACAGATTTTTGTTTCAACTCACTATACAATGACAAACAATCTTTCATTTTAATCAACCAATCTCATAGACAAACATGAGATGTGACCTCAGATCTACATAAATCTTAAATCCACTGATGGACAACACACAGCCTAAACAACTGGTTTGCTAATAAAAGACATAATTCTAGGATTTTAAAGCTTCAATTGTAAATCATTGTATTGTCTTATCGTTCAGTCTGGAAATGATAAGAAATAGAGGCTGTTGACATGTGGAATGTGAGCTCGGCTGTCATTGGGCCGATTGTCGTAACGGCCAATTGACTGATGGCCGAAAGCCTTGATCGACACCTCGCGAGACTCTCGTTTGGCGATTGGATCAAGGACCTGATTCAGAACACATTACTCCTGGATACGGCTCGCAGCGCGAGGAAGTTCCTTTCATGGAGGTTTTTTTTTTTTTTTTTGTTAAAATATTAAAAAATATATTCAATATGTAAGTAGATTATTAACGAGAAATATTATTTCTTCTACGGAACCCCATAGCGCTGTCTGAGAAACATTCAGCAGATTTTTTTTTTTATTAATTTCGCTCAACTGACTGAACGGGCATATTACAAAATTGCAAGGAATTTGTTATGAAGATTATTCTTTTTCTCTTTGATCTACAGTTTCTTTGAAGGGATATTGGCAGCATTGAGGAAGAGATACAGAAGTTCCACTTCATCTTATTAGACCTAAGCGTGCATGAGCACCGTGTGCAAATACGCGAACGACACGCGTCGACGACAGAGGCAACTGCAACCGTCGACGCTCGCGGTGACAGCCGTCGACGCTTGCGGCGACAGCCGTCAACGCTCGCGGCGACAGCCGTTGACAACTTGCCACTCGTGCGGCACGGTGCTGATGTATACACACTTAGATCTACTTGAAAGTCGTGGAGATTCGCAGGAAATAATCACCTAGGCAAGTAACATACCTATACTAAATTTTTCGACGCACAACATCCTTACCGCATTTTGACTTTACTTTGGTAGCAAGTAAAGTTGTTGAGAATGTGATCATTATTTTAATAAAAATAAGGTTGGTTTTCTTATGCAGCCCTGGGTGAGTATTTGTAGTATGGTGTGTATGGATACTTCATGAGATTGTGATTGACCCTGAAAAAAAAAACATATGGGGGCCTTTTTACCCGATTAGTTCTAAAAAAACTAGATACCATTATAATAGAATTAGCATAAAAATATTATTAAACGATTATGATTGCAAATGTATGCTTGGTCAATCCCTAGTATCAGGTGGGATGACACTGACAGCTCACTCCACGCTCACTTCACCTAAGTTTTCACGGCGTGATGGTTACAGAATCGCACTGCCTGTACTGTTATAGTGTATCTGGTAGCGGATTATGTTTCACACATCACTGGCGGCGCTCGTAAACGTTCGTGAGCCGAGACGTTTGTGTCGCCGCAGCGCTGCCGTGCGCTGAAACTATCAGTAAATGTGCAAACTGGCTGGATTGAGCAGTAATAACGTAAACTAAAATAAACGTAAATGAAAATGAACGAATACGAAGCACAAGGAGTATGTAAGGTTCCTAGTAGCTGGCGTTCTATAGTTTCTGACTACCTCCATAGGAAGAAGGCGTGAGATTATATAAATGTATGGGTAGAAATAAAACGAGTGACTGTAAATTACAATCCCATCAAAAACAATACTTGTCAAAAAAACCAAGTCTCGCAACTCAGTTGTTCTGCGGTAAAAAGTTGTGAGATCCATGTAATACCAAGTCGGTTATTAATTTATTCAGTCTCTACTTAAGCGACTTTCTGTCTTAATACGTCCAGTCTCTAAGACCACGATCGTGGTCCATAACAATTGAAAATCAATTGTGTCTGGAATCTCCGTACTCGAAGCATTAAGTTGTTACGTAATAATTAACAGCATCTTATAGTGACGCATATCAATATTAAAATTCTTTAATGTTTTATATAAATATATTGAGACTTGGCCATCGCCTGAAAACACGTGTAAATTCAATCGCCTGAAAACACATGTAAATTCAATTATTTAGTGCGATGGCCAAGTCTCAATATATTTATATAAAACATTAAAGAATTTTAATATTGATATGCGTCACTATAAGATGCTGTTAATTATTACGTAACAACTTAATGCTTCGAGTACGGAGATTCCAGACACAATTGATTTTCAATTGTTATGGACCACGATCGTGGTCTTAGAGACTGGACGTATTAAGACAGAAAGTCGCTTAAGTAGAGACTGAATAAATTAATAACCGACTTGGTATTACATGGATCTCACAACTTTTTACCGCAGAACAACTGAGTTGCGAGACTTGGTTTTTTTGACAAGTATTGTTTTTGATGGGATCTCATTTCTTTTTGTATTTTGTAGACAGTTCTACTTTTTTCCTTTTCGGTACCTTCTACTTATTGTATATATGTATATCTACCAGCAACGAATTTTCTTAAAGCCCTCTCTCTGACTTATGAACTTTTCTTATTTTTGTAGGTAGCCTTCCGTTTTCTCTTTTCCGGTACTACTTCTTGAGCTTCAGCTACAGTTTTTCTAAGAGCCCACTCCCTGTCTCTATGCGTTTTTCTGGGAGGCTTTGATGTTACAATTTTTGACAAATCTGGACGGTAAATGCTTCAAATAAAAAATAAAACATCGTTACGAATAAAGCCAATATTGAAAAAATTTAATTAACTGAAGACTTGACTGTATGGGCTTAATTTTCTTTGCGGTCTTTTCTAGATTTTTTAGTTTTTCCTTGATTCATACACCAAACACTACTTATATTCCAAATTTGAAGCTTCTAGGTCTGCTAGAAGTGCCTTAGAATTTTGATGATCGGTGAGTCAGTCAGTGAGTGACAAAATTAAGAAATTTGACCCGTTATAATTCTTAAAAATACTGGTTCAAATTGAATGAAATTTGAAATATACGTGTCTTTACAATGCCTGCATGGTTACTGAAAATTTCAGTCTTCTAGTGTTATCCACAACGAAGTTACAGGGGGTCGAAAATGGTCTGAATTGCTTCGAGAAAAGGATGGTACGGCCGTGACGCTTTTTTGCTCGACTTGGTGGGGGCACGGCCGTGCCCCCAGATTTTAAGTGTCAAAATTAATTAATTTGGCTTATATAATTACTAAGTGAGCGACTGATTGTAAGTGACGAAAAATCAATAGAATAGTATCTTACAAACATTAATTTGAGTTACTTAAAATACAAAATGAGCATAATAATAAGGCGTAGTCGACGGAGCCCCGCTTCGCGGGGCCCCTATTTCTGTCTGCAGGGTTTAAAGGAACCTAACACGAAGCGGATGACGGGGGCTCGTTCGCTCGCTCTGCTCGCTCACTTGAGCCCCCGCCATCCCCTTCGAACCTAACCTGTCCGTGTCGGGGTGCCCCAAGTCACGAGCTCGCTTCGCTCGCTCTTGCATCCTAAGTTCTCAAGTTCAATCTTGTGTTTTTCTAAGTTGCCCTCTCTGTATTTCCAGTCGCTCACTTAGTAATGTAGTCGCTCGGATAAAATTTTAATATATGAAATGGATTTATCACAATCCACTTTTTGTAAGCTCGTTCTGGATTTTATTATTAATCAATATTCGTCGTTAGTTTAGTTAATTTTTCGCTTACTCAAATTCATACCGCTCAAGTTATTAATACAGTATGTCATCATCAGTCGCAAAGCTTTTTTTTAATCGCTCGTTTTATAATTCCCCTATATGTACCTTTGTCAATCTGAAAATATTAGCTGCCTATCTATTCTGTAAATATCTCACAGTGAAAACAAAGGTGAAGTGAGCGTGAAGTGAGTCATCAATAGTGTCAATCCCTGGCATCAGCAAGACTCACAGCTCACTCTAAGCTCACTCCACCTTAGTTATCACGGTGAGATTTTTCCAGAATCGACCGGCAGCTCTCTTTTTGTAAGTTTCTGAAAACGATTAAACGATTATTGCCACGCATTCCTGGGCAGAAATTGATAAAAATAAATCAAGAATTGAGGAACGGAAAAATATTTGCCTGGTCCCTGGTTACAGATGGCAGCACATCAAGCTACCCGAAACTGTCAAATTTTCCAAATTAATTTTGAACCTAATACTTTAGAGATAAAGCTGAAAATCCGTTAAAGAAATTTGACAGATTGTAGCTTGATGTGCTGGCGTCTGTACATGTCTATATCTATACATATTATCATAAATCAAAGTCGCTTTTCATGTCTGTTAGTGTGACCGCGTTTTTCTTCTGTAGGGTTTCAAAATTATTTAGAGAATTCAATCTGGAAGGTTCTTAGGGTGTCAATGGCAAAAATAACATTTTTTTTAATTTTTTGGTCCAAAATGTAGGTAGAACAAAATGAAGATCTTCTTTAGGGTTTCAAAATTATTTAGATAATTCAATCTGGAAGGTTCTTAGGGTGTCAATGCCAAAAATAACATTTTTTTTTATTGTTTGGCCCAAAATGTAGGTAGAACAAAATAAAGATATTCTATTCTGATTCTGTTGTGATCTTGTTTCCGTAGCTGCAATAATCTGTAGTCGTCATTTATTTTCGTTGTTTATATGTTTAATTAGTATGTATCTAAGTATTATAGTATACCTATAATTTTGCACAAATGACAACTCCATTTTTTTATCCACGCAATCACTGTCCATTCCAAGGTTGGCTGGAAGAGATCGCAGACAGTGATAAGGCCGCTCATTGTATGTTTTGTAGTAACAATTGTATTTTTTTTTTGGTTTGTATTTTCTGGTGTACAATAAAGTATATAAATAATATACAACGTGTAACGTTAAATGCGCAAAACCTGAAAATAGTTTGATCAGAATAACGAGCAGAATTAATTGAACCACTTTTTAATATAGGTCACATTTTTCAAAAAATCTTCATTAATTAAAAACGTTGCCGTGTCTATTTATTAATAGGTCAAGCAAGCCAATGTCAGCGCGGCGCAGCGGCCCGGTTATGGCTCCTCCCTCGATAAAGCATCGTCGCAGACGCAAGAAACGATCAGAATGGCCAGTAAAACTAAAACAGCACATAAAACCTTTAAAAAAAATTTAATGACTTATTTTCTCTCTGAAATAGGTCAATTGAATTAAACATCAGTTGGGGTGTCTGAGGTTTTGCGCATTTAACGTTACACGTTGTATAAAGAACTGACAGTCATCTTCCAAACCGCCCAATCTCACTGACATGCCTGCAACAAACGCATACGACACTTCCAACATCCACATACACGTATAAATACAGAACCACAGATAACCCACCTTGTTAGAACGCAGGTTTATGTATCGGATGCTCGGTGAGAACCTACGGCATCCTTTTGTTTTAAAAATAGTTTTGCGTTTTGTTTTATATTATCTCCAAAAGAAGACATTATTATTGTGAATCTCAAATAGGGAGTCCAAACTGTTTCTCATAAATACAGATTGCTCAGTACTCTAGCTAGAATACCAGCGATTCTCCCAACAATTCGTTGTATGTACCTACACCATGTAAATAATAATGCATACTTTGTAAGTCACCCACGTACTAAAGCTACCCGAAACTGACAAATTTTCTCAATCAACTTTGAACCTAATGCTTTAGCGATAAAGTTGAAATCCATTAAAGAAATTCGACAGATTGTATTAGCTAGAATTTGCAGATTGCAGTACATATTTTATATAAAATCTATGACATAATATTCTGCGGCAGGAAATGAGTTTTCGTACGATGTCGTACGGAAAGAACTTCATAACTTTTTCCGTAACTCGGATCTGTAGGGAATTCTATCATTTACTTGTGTTAATCCAATGATCAGCCTATTCGGGACACATGCCTCCTCTGTGGATGAAGGAGAGGACCGTAATCCACCACGCGGGCCCAGTTGCTGGATGTAATAAACATGACTTTGAATTTTCGGTTCTGAGACATGCTGGTTTCCTCACGATCCTTTCCTTCACCGTTTTGAGAGCAGTGGTAAAGAAATAAATTATACAAAGTAAAACGGTTGCTTGGGTTCGAATCCACCACTTACAACTCGTGAGTCTACGGACTAAACTTATTTGGTTAAATCACACATATTCACATGATCCAGGCCAGGCCAATACCACTATCCAACAGCTACAGTTTCTCCAGAACGTTGATAACTCTCTCCAGCAAAGAGGTCGTAGAAACTAAGTTGTATCCCTCAGAAAATTCTTCGAGAAGGAGGTTTTCGAGTGCATTAAATCACACGTATTATTTGAAATGGTTCACCATCCCCGTACTACACCATTTTAGACGTACGGACGTCACCGTCACTCGGTTGTTAGGTACGTAGGCGGTACGCCTCAAAGACACGATATTGGAATACTGTACAAATTATGATCCCACATGCTTGTAATATTGGAAATATTGGTTTTAAGGCACCTGTTGTTATTGGTTTATAGGTATATTGGATAATTATCTTAACTTATGGCTGGAATGAATAAGTTACTTTTATCCTAAAGTCCACGTTATTATTATTAACAACACATAAGATAACATCACGCACTAATACCGGTATTTAAAAATATAAAAAAATAACTTGTTAAAATAAAATTGTAGTAATACAATTAGAGGGGATCGGCACTGTCACTCTTTAATAGAGGCTATGTTATAGCCCAGCAAGGCTAGCAGCACGTCACTCACTTGATTGCCAGAGATTTAATAGTACCCAGTTTCTAAAAACTGTTACATGTAAGTACTACTGTTACGTGTTTGTAAACGCACCCACAATACAGGAGAAATTCCTAGTGCGGGGCACCGTTTTTAAAAAAAAGAAAGAAGAAAGAAAGAAAGACTACAATCAGTTTTTTTTTTATATAAATATAGATTATCATTATTCCTTTATTTTAATAAGTACATAAAAAAAATCAGCTGTTCCCTACATTTATGTTCGCATAACTCGTCAAAATGTAGGGAACAGCTGATTTTTTTTTCGCGATTTCAGGTTTGGTCTCATAGTAAAAGTTGTTCATAATGATGAGTACAATGACCCCTTAAGAGGTTGTGCGTTATTTATGTTACACCTTGTATACAACGTGTAACGTTAAATGCGCAAAACCTGAAAATAGTTTGATCAGAATAACGAGCAGAATTAATTGAACCACTTTTTAAAATAGGTCACATTTTTTAATAAATCTTCATTATAAACGTTGCCGTGTCTATTTATTAATAGGTCAAGCAAGCAACCCAATGTCAGCGGGGCGCAGCGGCCCGGTGACGACTCCTCCCTCGATAAAGCGTCGTCGCAGCTGCAAGAAACGATCAGAATGGCCAGTAAAACTAAAACAGCACATAAAACCTTTACAATTTTTTTAACGACTTATTTTCTCTCTGAAATAGGTCAATTGACTTAAAAATCAGGTGGGGTGTCTGAGGTTTTGCGCATTTAACTTTACACGTTGTATAAATATATATTTTTTACATCGTTTGACCTTTCTTGGGACCCTGGGGTCCCGGACCTTTGGAAAGCGTACCAGGGGCCGAAGGCAACTCGTAGAGGCACATTAGACAATTTCAAATGACGAGGATGCACCAACCGACGATTATCCCTGTATCCACTGTGCAAGTGCATCCAAAGACAACCCCCATTTGGTGTAGGACTATTTCAAGACATGGAAACAAAAATATTGGATTATGGGTTTGGGTGCCCACGTTGAACTGGTTATCTAGGACTACGGAAAAACTATAGCCCCTGCCTGACTGATGTTCTATATTAAATTACACTGATAAAATGACAGGGGGTGACTTGCATACTCAATAAAGGGCCCCCGGAAACGGTTGCTAGCACATAGTGACTGTAGATGTATTAGGTGGTAATCGGCGAAGTGAAACGAGAAGGTAGCTTAGACAACTTATATTTTGATAAAGACACGGATAAATTAACAAACAAGGTGAACATAAACACGTGCAAGCGCACCCGCTTGCAGTGCTCGCGCAGACTCAACTGCCGGCGTGTTTGGTGGGGGTCCAGCGGCCCATACATCTATTACTTAGGTTACATATATGTTATTACTATTAACTATGAATCTAAAAAATATGAGCGCATCGCCAACAGTGACGTAGCGACAAGGGGTCAACATGTACTGAGGTGCTTGAATAGAGAGGTATTCCACGGCTTTCAGAACAACCCCAGAACCCGAAAAAAAAACTGCATTTTACCTCTAATTACAGTAAATAATTAATCTCCACCATGTTATACGGTGTAGGTATAACCCTCCACACCCACTCTCTCGCTCCGTCACTTACTCACACCCACTACTCACATGCACATTCACCTCCACGCACCATCTCCTACTCACATAAGACAAGCATCCCTAGCGCGTTTTTTGTCTTCTTTTTTATTTTTATTTGTATAAGTTTACATTATCTTGAAAAGGCTCAATAACTCAATAAAAATTATATAACCTGGGGAAGGGCGAAACATCCTAACACAAGTTTAAAAGGATTCTCCCCATTGTAACAGAATAAGTTATGTAAGATGATGCAGTAACCATTTTTTTTTTATTGAAGTAGGAACATTTGGAGTGCATAGAACTGTTTCTCACTATGTCTAATCTCTCAAAAACTTTCCAACAAAAATAATAGGTACCTATCTTTATTCTCGGTCCAGTAATTAAAGGTTTAGTTGTCTGGTGGCTTACTAATAACAGCCGCACAGGTCGATCGATCAGATTAAGCTACGCTTGCCGCGGTTGGTCCGTGTATGGGTGACCATCTTCACATACCAAGATCCCTCCGTGCCTCGGAAAGCACGTTAAGCCGTTGGTCCCGGCTGCCATTCGTGGATCTTTGACAGTCGTTACAGCTCGTCAGTAGCCCGAAAGTCTGACAACCAGTCTTACCAAGGGGTATCGTATTACGCAGTAACTGGGTTGTTGAGGTCAGATAGGCAATCGCTCCATGTAAAATATTAAAAATACTGGTATTCAGCTGCATCCGGTTAGACTTGAAGCTGACCCCAATATAGTTGGGAAAAGGCTAGACAGATGATAATGTCGTGCAATAGCGGTCATTGATCCACTTAAATTTTCTAGCATTTTATATTTCAATAACTGAAATAAAGTCTACTAACGTCCTGAATCCTATTGTGATCTTCAACGTGTTCCAATAACCAAAAACCATACATAGTTTATTATTAGGGTTCCTACGGAGAGACGTTAGGGAAAGGGCAATGACCGCTATTGCCATGCTAATAACAAACGTCCATTACAGCCGTGCGATTCTGTAACCATCTCACCGTGAAAGCTTGGGTAAAGTGAGCGTGGAGTGAGCTGTCATTCGCTAGGGATTAACACTATTAAGTGCTCACTTCACTTTTGATTTCACGGTGAGATTTTTACAGAATCGACCGGCAGGTAACTCATTCTTGACTTGAATCCTCAAACTCTAAAACACAAACGTTACTGTTTCGCATAAAATTTCAGTTACATTCGGGAAATGCATCTAGCACTGGAATTTTGGTAGTTTTAGAGACTACCAAAATTCCAGTCCTAGCTGCATTTTCTGCGGTTTTTAAAGGAATGTTGGCCTTTGCTGGTTAGGTACACAATAATTCCTTTTCCTACTGTCCTTGGGAATATCGCATACCTACTTAGTTTATAAGTTACTAGCGACCCGCCCCGGCTTCGCACGGGTGCAATGGAGAAACACTGATAATTTTAGAGCCATTATTTCTCGTAAAGAGTATAGGATAAAAAATGGTAACTGTTCTGTGGGTTATCCCTAAGAGATAGACATATACCATCGTCGACTTTTTTGTAGACCTTTTTAAGGTGTACAATACTGTAGTACATTAATTTGATCTACATATCTCGACGGGTTCAGCCAGCGTTTACAATGTTAGCGCAAAAAAATGTGTTTATTTACGACATCACATTAGAAACCTCTAAAATTATCAGTGTTTCTCTACTATATTATGCATGTATTATACATATAAACCTTCCTCTTGAATCACTCTATCTATTAAAAAAACCGCATCAAAATCCGTTGAGCAGTTTTAAAGATCTAAGCATATATAGGGACAGACAGACAGGGAAGCGACTTTGTTTTATACTATGTAGTGACTAGCGACTTTGCCCGCGTGGTAGTCAACTATAAAACATACCGTATGAGACACCGCAATAGTGTAGCTTTCTGTCAGTGAACGAATTTTCGAAATCGGATCAGTACTTTCAGATATTAAGTATAGACGGCACATCAAGCTACCCGAAACTGTCAAATTCCAATCAACTTTGACCCTTATCCTATAGCGATAAAGTTGAAAATCTATTAAAGAAATTTGTCAGTAGCTGGATGTGCTGGTGTCTGTACCTCCTACATCCAAACTTACTAACTTTACTTCTTTAGTAAGTCCACCCGTACAGTCCGGCGGAAGAAAGCGTTCCGTACACCTGTCAGTGCGACAGTTCTAGTAGCTAATAAAGATCAATTTCGCAAAACACGTATTCATTTGTATGAAACTGACATGTGTCAAGAACGCATTCTCTCGTTGGCCGCTCAGTAGAGTGGAAGTTTTGTCTTAAAAAATGAATGAAACATATGAAAGGGTTAAAAGTTGATACAGCGAGATCTTTTTCTTCAAGGTTTATTTTATATATGTATATTATCCAGTAATGAAGCAACGATTAAAAGTTGTATTTAAATGAAATAAGTACTAGTATTTTTTTATTTATCTATGTGGTCTTTACCTCATGGTGGTGTGGTGGAGAAGAACGGGTCAGAAGAGTTGTAAGTACAAAGCTGTGGAATAGGCAACTGTCTGACTTACCGACTCCTCGACCATTCAAACGTGCCCATTGCTTAAAATAACTGCTTTGCGTTTGAGTTTCATGTTTTTGTTTGTTGCCTTGTGGGTTGCATCGTTTTATCCAGTAACTGGATTGTATGGGCCAGATAGGCAGAAGCTTTGTGTAATATTCTGGTATTCAGCTGCATTCATTTAGACAGAAAGCTGACCCCAACATAGTTGTGAAAACTATAGGCAGACTGATATCACTGAGCATCGTATTTACAACCCCTAAGCCCGCAATGTCACGCTTGTAAAACTTTTTATTGCAACGACATTAATTATATTCAAAATGATCACGCACGTTACTGCCATCTTTCACATACCAACCAAACTGCAAAATTCCAAGATGGCCGCCCCGATCCCGGACTGAAGTACCATAACTTCAAAATAATTTACGGCGATACGGAGACATAATAACGTAAGTTTTGGAGTTACGGTTGACAACTTTATATCGTAGTATGTTTGTGGGCTTGGTTGGAATTTCCTTGTTATTTTAATTAGTTTCAGTAAGGGAAATTAGAGGTGTGCGTCACTGCATCCTGTTTTATGAATAAGACTGTTTGAATTGGAGAAATGTAAGTCATTCATTTAAAACTCCGAAGGGGTTTCTCGTTGCGTAGGCTATGATAATGCAAGTACTGCGGGTCTAGCACGAAGCTGTGCTGCTCGTATGCCAGCTACTTACTCTAGCAAAACAGTACATTCTAACAGTAGTATAGCGACCATAAACTTCAGGGCAAAGCGGCGTACATCTAAGGCTATCCTCCAAACATGACTACGAATAAGTATTAAATATTACATGTAAGTTGTTTATTTAATACATGAGAAATATTGAATACTTTGTACAGACGCCAGCACATCAAGCTACACGAAACTAAAAAAAAAATGTAGTAGTAAAATTTTCCAAATCATCTTTGAACCTTATTATACTTTAGTGATAAAGTTGAAAATCTATTAAAGAAATTTGACAGATTGTAGTAGCTTGATGTGCTGGCGTCTGTACATAAAAATTTCCGATGACAATATTTTCTTGTTTCATACTTTCTAGAGCGTGATTTTTCAATAGGTAGTCGGGTTTTAGTTTTTGAAATTAGTCTTTTTAGCTGTTAAGCAAGCTTAACAGAATTTGATTTTATTCTCAGGATATGACTTAATCTAGATATAAAAGTTTGGTGGAATGCGCTCTCAGTCTCTTGGGTACATTAAGGAGGGAAAAGGAAAGGTTAGTTAATATCTAAAGTAAGGATTAAGTTAGTTATTTTTATTTTATTAATTCATTAAGTGTGCGTTTTCATTTATGTAGGTACAGTTCATTTTAATTCTTAAACAAAACTTAAACTCTGCCAACTTTTCCACAGATTATTATTCCCGTTAAAAATATTGCCATTACAAAAAAAAGTGCTTTATTATCACAACAAACATCTTATTTTCATCTTCAGTATTCAGTATAGACTAACGAATCCGATTTTCCCAAACTAAACTCAAAAAAAATACACGGTAGGTACATTAGCTAGGTATTTTCCTGACTACCCGCGATAGTTCCTGTAATATAATAAAGACAAAACACGCAAAAAGTCTGCGCCATTTTCCCCGACGTCACGCAGTAACAAGCCTATAGTTACATTACATAAATCCACTTTATCACATCACGTTTTGTGGGAACACTCCAAGATGTACCGCGGACAAGGACGTAAGTAATGTTAGGCTTTCAAAGAATTATTGTACAAGCTTGTATGGGAGGGACTTTGGGAGAACTATGCTGGGAAATATGAAGGATATAATGTTTCTTTTAGTGAGAGGTAAATTAGCTTGTATTTCGGCTCAGTTTAATAAGCTGAATGCTCCGTTGCTAACGTGGTTTAATTATTCCATGACAAGGGACATAACTAATTAACTATCTTCCTCTTCGGAATATACAGGCTGGCGGAGACACCGACGCACAGTCTGTTACCATGAGTTTAGTACAATCATGATTCTGAGCCCCCACATTAATGAAGCAGCAGTTTTTTTTTGATAACCGAATAAAAAGGGGTTTGACAGTAGGTATGTCACGGATCTTCAAACCCCTTTCTACGCTAGGGGGTCTAGTATCATGTACTGTTTTCATCGTTACAGTTTGGTCGTCGATGGCCCTTCCAGCCTGTTCAATATACCTAGGCGTGACGTACAGACGCCAGCACATCAAGCTACTACAATCTGTCAAATTTCTTTAATAGATTTTCAACTTTATCTAGAAAATCTGACAGTTTCGGGTAGCTTGATGTGCTGGCGTCTGTACCTACCCATATAAAAGGAAAACGATTTAAAAAAAAAGTTGTTTCTGCCAGCGTCATAAAGAGAGGCTTCTGCCAAATGACAGTCTGAATCCTTTCTTTTTAACCCAAGGGTAGGTTGGGAATAATCTAAACGGCGAGCGTTTGTTCAAGGGATCCAGTCCAATGACTGGATACCTATACCTTTCCATATTTTCAGCGTGCCGAATCGAAGGCGACTGAAATCGTCAAAAAACGAAAATGAAGAGAATACGTTTATTTGCGGCAAACATGACGCAGAGAACGACCACAAAAAACAAGAACAAGAATCAAGAGTTGGACTCTACACGATTTCCGATCAATTTTTGACTGCGTCAAAAAGAGAGGCCTCTAAAGAAAAATAACTAACTATTTTTTTCCTTTAAAAACTCTCGTAATCTCATATAATCCTCGTCCTAGCCGGACACTGTAATAAAGTATATCCGAAAATCCGAACTACCCTCCCTAGGGAATTCTCTAGATACCTACACAAAGTTTAGTGTCAGTAAAAATGAGTACAACACTAATAACAATAAATTTTCTTTATATGCCCCTGGGAGTGGAATGGGGCAGAGTAGTTGTTGTTAGGTTGATGCGAGGTAGAAGTTACATCTGTGAGGATTTCATTGCAAACATTGTGTAAAGCAGACAAGTCCTGGAGTGGAGACCGTGTATCGGCAAGCGTCGTGTAAGCCCCTAGATAGATGGACTGACGACCTTATTGTATACAGATTAGCGAGAGAAGGGTCGAGAGTTCCATTCTCACCCATAGTACTTTTACGTCGTGACCCCTACCTACACAAGTACTTATCTCACTATAGCTATACTAATAAGGAATTCAATAATGAGCCTTTTATTTTCC
This sequence comes from Eremobia ochroleuca, assembly GCA_949629135.1. NCBI lineage: Eukaryota > Metazoa > Arthropoda > Insecta > Lepidoptera > Noctuidae > Eremobia > Eremobia ochroleuca. The sequence goes on from OX451408.1 coordinate 6,627,754, forward strand.
CATTGCTCAGCCACGTTTTTCCAAGAATTTTACCAGGGGCTGATAGATAACTAGTTCAAGTTTAAGGCGAAAGTGCCAAGGTAGCCAGCACAATGCAAATTTTCTTAAGTTTTTTGTAATTTTCGTGTACTTAAAAAAAAAAAAAAAAATCTCGAGCTAAGTAGAAAATGGTGACAATAGATTACTGTAGGTAGGTACCATTGATAACCACATAATCATCATTAATCGTGGTCAAACACAAAGGGGTTTATTTATAAACGATGATTAAAGTTAAGTGACGTACAAACGTCAAAAAGTATACGTCAAATCACTACTGTATTCTATGGTAAGGTGGAATAACACTCAATTCAAGATCACTTACTAACTCTCACTAAAAATCTCATCGTGAAAACTTAGTCACGATGAGATTTTTACAGAATAGTCCGGCTGACTTTTCCACAGTAACTTCGTGCTCACGTCGCACTAAACTAAGGGGTTGAATACACGCCGGAGTCATAAATGTTAGTAACATCGTGTAAATGACTAGTTCAACATAGAGTCCCGTAAAGGGAAGGCCTGATTTGCTCAAGGACCGTCTTCATGAGTGTTATTATTATAAAGGTAGACTTTAGTTTTATTTTGGTGAATAAACAGATGTGGCTTAATAAAAAAAAATGGATTATATTGGATGAGGAATTGACTTTTACTTGAAAGTTCTTTAATGATTATTATAAAGATTAGTTAGGTGGATACCTGCAGTACGGCCAACGAGAGACTGCGTTCTTGAAACCGGTCAGTTTCATACAAACGAGTACGTGTTTTGCGAATTCGATCTTTATCAACTACTAGAATTTTCGCACTGACAGGGGTGTCAGGAACGTATTGTCTTGACGGCCGGACTGTAATGTCTGCTTGTATAATTACTAAGGCTACGGTCTGTCTGACCACACGCTCACCGCGACCGGCGACGTGGTGCCGTCCATCACCGACGACAACCGGACTGTAATGTCCGCTTGTATAATTACTAAGGCTACGGTCTGCCTGACCACACGCTCACCGCGACCGGCGACGTGGTGCCGTCCGTCACCGACGACGGCTGGACTGTAATGTCCGCTTGTATAATTACTAAGGCTACAGTCTGTCTGACCACACGCTCACCGCGACCGGCGACGTGATGCCGTCCGTCACCGACGACGGCGGGACTGTAATGTCCGCTTGTATAATTACTAAGGCTACGGTCTGTCTGACCACACGCTCACCGCGACCGGCGACGTGGTGCCGTCCGTCACCGACGACGGCCGGACTGTAATGTCCGCTTGTATAATTACTAAGGCTACAGTCTGTCTGACCACACGCTCACCGCGACCGGCGACGTGATGCCGTCCGTCACCGACGACGGCGGGACTGTAATGTCCGCTTGTATAATTACTAAGGCTACGGTCTGTCTGACCACACGCTCACCGCGACCGGCGACGTGGTGCCGTTCGTCACCGACGACGGCTCGACTGTAATGTCCGCTTGTATAATTACTAAGGCTACGGTCTGTCTGACCACACGCTCACCGCGACCGGCGACGTGGTGCCGTTCGTCACCGACGACGGCTCGACTGTAATGTCCGCTTGTATAATTACTAAGGCTACGGTCTTTCTGACCACACGCTCACCGCGACCGGCGACGTGGTGCCGTTCGTCACCGACGACGGCTCGACTGTAATGTCCGCTTGTATAATTACTAAGGCTACGGTCTGTCTGACCACACGCTCACCGCGACCGGCGACGTGGTGCCGTTTGTCACCGACGACGGCCGAATGCTGTGTTCTTAATCATATACAGGATGAAAAGGACACCCAGGTTCGATCTACCAGGCGAGGCTGATGCGGCGGATTCCCGAAATGGTTAGAAATGATAAATAATTTTATTATGCAAATAGGTTTGTATATTTTTACACGTCAATCATATTATTAAAAACAAGTTGAGGTCGGTGTTTCCTATCTGACTACTCTGAGAAGAAAGGCCGAAACAAACTCAGAGGTCACAGTCTCTGTTAGGGAGCACAACAAGCCACTTACCCTGTATGTAGTACCTAGCCTATGTACCCGATAAGATTATAAAAGAACTGATATGCATTGTAATAATAGAATAGATCGCCTCCTAAAGGATTTATGTTTGTTATTAAATACCGCTTCACGGTGACGTAATTTGTAAATAATATTGCATCATCTTTCGTATTGAAACGGACAGGTTCGTACCTGTCCTCCGCTCATTGGCTAAATAATATTGCATCATCTTTCGTATTGAAACGGACAGGTTCGTACCTGCCGCCCTGGGCGTGCCCTGGGCGCTCGACAAGCAGCGACCTGATCCCTAGAAGAAATCGTAGAAAAATGGGCGAGTATAAATATACCCCACTCTGGAATTATGAGTCAGTCGTAAAATATCACCGGTCGAGTAAGACCACACGAAAGCTACCTATGCTCGACTCCCGGGTCTACTCGCGGTAATTAGCATTAGAATCCAGTCTTAACGTGTATTGTATTAGTCTCATAAGTTATTGTGAAAAACTCCTTTGCGTATGTTACGCTATTGTCTTTTCTTGTGTTTATGTGTGTCCGTCGTACTAATTAATTGATTACAAGTGCATTTTACCTATGAAATTCACTTGTCTCATTTCACTGATCACCACACCTTATCCACCCTTGCGCCTATATATCGAATAGTCTCTTTTAAAGTCCAGACATAATCTTGGTCAGATCATGTGAAGATCATGTAGACTGGGTTGGGTTTCCATCTATTTAGTGTGTAGAGGTACCTCTATCTGAAAGATCAGTGCTTATCTGTCTAGTAGGTGGCCATGCACGACGACCTATCCAGCTATTCTACATTTCCAGTATAAGCTGACTTCTCACTGTACGAAAAGCCTCAACAATGCGAGGTCAGCTAGAACTGGAAATGCAAAGCTTGATATGTCGTCGTGGGTATCTCCCGTTTACTAGCTACGAATTTTTTACTTGACAAAAAAAAACGACATCTATGTGTAGGTACTATATAAAAAGAAGAAATAAACGTCATGCCAATAACTTCAGCCCTCCAAACGCTAAAAAGATCACGCAATCTCGCATTGTCTCAAAAATATCTTTCTCCTCAAAAAATAGATTGCCAGTAAAGAAAATTGGATTCGAATACAACAGTACGGATAGCAATCAAATCGGGATTGGTCCGGTTTGTCCCGATTCTTGGAGCCAATGTGATTAGATTGGATGTCATTTTGATTCGAATATGGAACATAATTGGCACCAAAGTGTTATGATCCGGGAGAAAATGGCGGGCGTATTGTCGGGTCAAAGTTTTGTTGAGAATAGGTGCTTACTTACCTGCTTTTGACCTTGAACTCTTTAGTAGATACATACATATTGTAGATTATTATCTACAATATGTATGAAAATAATTTGTAGAAAACCCATGCGATCACCATGTGATTAGTAGATAGATACATACATATTGTAGATAATAATCTACAATATGTATGTATCATGCGATCACCATGTGATTAGTAGATAGATACATACATATTGTAGATAATAATCTACAATATGTCTACAATATCTACTAATCACATGGTGATCGCATGGGTTTTCTACAAATTAAAAGTGGTTGAACGGAACACTGCCCGTCATGACATACGGTGCTGAAACGTGGCCACCGACGGTCGGGCTGGTCCACAAATTCAAGGTCGCTCAGCGCGCTATGGAGCGAGCTATGCTCGGAGTATCTTTGAAACTAAAATCATGAATGAAATTATCCGGCAAAGAACCGGAGTAACCGACATAGCTTGCAGAGTAAGCGAACTGAAGTGCCAGTGGGCTGGTCATGTCTGTCGAAGGGCCGATGGCCGGTGGAGCAGACGAGTCCTGGAGTGGAGACCGCGTATCGGCAAGCGTAGTGTGGGACGCCCCCAGCTAGATGGACGGACGACGAAAGAAGGTGGCTGGGGTAGACTGGATGCGGAAGGCGGAGGACAGGGTGTTGTGGCGCAGTCTGGGAGAGGCCTATGTCCAGCAGTGGACTGCGATAGGCTGAGTTGATTGATTGATTCGCCAAATTAGCCTATTTTCGAAGAGAGGAGGCCTGTGTCCCAGCAATGGGAACGCTATTGGCTGATCATGCTTATTTTCCTCTTCATTCTAGCGAGATCAAAATCGGCAATTATAGTGGTATGAGAAGTGGTTTAAGACAAATCTTGTCTTAAAAGTAGAAAAAAAGACATAACCCTCTATCACTCATAAGCTGGGACTTATTTGATTTTTTGGATTAGAGATGATTACAAAAAAAAATAAAATACACGTATTTCTGGGTTTTCATTATTTTTAATTATTTGGAAACAAAATTACAAAAATTGCAACAAACACTTTTACCAACAAAAACAAAATAAAATGTGAAAAGTTTTCAAAAATAACGTTACAAAACCAAGTTCAAACACTTACCTCTCCAATTTATCAATATAATACACAAGACACGAGCAGAACAATTTTTTACATATTTTTTAAATCACAGTGAATCGCCACGTTTCGTAAATACTCAAATCTCAATTTTTAACAAGAAGCGCCGTCTAGTCGTATTTTTTGGTACTAGTTCATTAGTTCGGAGTGTAGACTACGAGTTACAGTGCGCGATTACGTTATGAAATCAATTATTTTAAATTTCGAGGCGTTTATACGGTATGTTGCCTACAGTCTACACTATGCTATAGAGGGTTAAACCTACGATTTGTATCTGTAAACACCAGATAATGGAAATACAAGAGAAAGGCTTGATTATTTCTCAAGCTACCCAGGTAATATATCAATCATTTAGCTAGTTTCCACACTCTACAATACCTATACGCCTTTCTAAGAAGAATCTATTGTCGCAGAACTCGCAGATCTTCAGGCTTGTGTGAAAGTTAATTCAAATAAATGGTTTTTTTTATAACTATGTTACATTGCCGTTGCTTTTTGTTGAAGTTGAAGTAGAAACTAAAACCGCAGATTTCTATAGAGTTTACATAACGCTTGTTTTCCCCGAAAGGGTAGGCAGTAGGAACCTATCTATACTCCACACACATTCGCCACGCCAGTTATAGCAGGCCAGCCTACAGCTAAACTGCACCACCCTTGACCATGATCTAATCTCTTCACCACCATTGGTTGACTGGTAGAGAATGCCTAAGGCATTAACTTATTAAATTGTATGTAAAGCATCGATCACTAATAAAGTATTAGTGATCGAAGGGCATTAAATTGTACTTTTAAATAAATACTAGTCCATAATCCAGGAATTCCTGAAAGTAATACTTTGCCCATCCTGTATATTAAAAACCAATTGAAACAATATCAACGCATTCAGTAGTTCCACTCCCGAAGACTAGGCCAAAAATGAGGTAGGTAGTCAGAGAAAAGTAATCGCAAAAAAGAAAAATTATTTAAAAATAAAGAAGACTACATAAAATTCAATAGAAGTGGACATGGACATCCACGATAGGTATATCGTCACGTCAGTTTATAAAAGCGCATATTGACTAAAAAGTAAAAAAAAAATACTTACCTATGTTGGACTCAAATATGAGGCCGTATAAATCTTTTAAAGTCAATAGGCAGGCAAGTTTCGGCAGTCTATATTATGTTACCCCGGATAATGCAAGGATTAACAATACCACATACATCAAAATTGACCGAGGCGTTTAGAAGTTATTGAAAGGACACTGTCCAGATTCGCCCTGTGCAACACAAGTATCGGAAATACACGATAAATTAATTGTCCATTTTATTATATTACTTGCAAAGACTTCTGTAACACGGACTAGCTGCTTGCCAAAATGAACATTATAAAGTATTTTAGGGTGCATTTCCACAGAAGCGGAGCTGCGCGGAGCGGAGCGGAGACGTGTAGGAATCGTCCAATCACAGACGAGACGAGTGACGCGAAGAGGATAAAAATAGCTAAATGTATATTATATTGTTTTTCAGTTTCTTAAAAATCTGTCGGAGTTATGAAAAACTATACCTTATGGTTCGATTTTAACGTCAAAATCTGTTACTTTTTTTAATACTTATATCTATTCTACAGCTAGTCCGCTATAAAAATAAGATCATAAAGGAGTTTACTAATGATCGACAGTACGACACATAATTTTCCGACGCTCTTGGTTCCAGGGCGAACAATGTATGGGCGCACAGCACAGCAATGTCCTTTCTTGATCCCCCGATCCATCCTGTCGCATCGCATCGCCTGCCCACGCTATTAATTTGTTTTCGTTTAGCGATTTTACTTTTTTCTTTTTGCTCGGTATTAAGGTGATATGTAAAAAATAAACCATCGCTCGAGGGGTGTGGCTTAACCGAAGACGCGGGGAGCGCCCCCGCTTGAATACATTGAATACATTGAAGCCGGATCCACACCTATCCACACGTTTGTATAAGGTTGATAAAAAAGTTTTGTTGCAAAAATTTCAACGATGTTTTTTTAAGTATTGACACAATGTGACATCGAGCTATGTAAAAGATATTCTAGAATGTTTTCTACTCTTCCGCGTGACAGGGTATAAAAGAGCGAGCTTGCGTTCTAATGGACAGAATTGGCTTCGATCTCGCAGGTGCAACTTCGGGCGATCATGTTTTATGTGTGGCGGCGCGGCACGAACGCAAGCACTACTGCTAAAAATATACAGGATGCATTCGGGGAGGACGTAGTTTCTCATCGAACAGTCCATCGTTGGTTCAATCGTTTTAAATCTGGAGACACAAGTTTTGAAGATAAGGAACGTTCCGGACGACCCTTGAGCATCGACGACGACGCATTACTCTGCTGCATCAAAGCAAATCCGGAAGCAAGTACGCACGAGCTAGCCAGAGAACTTGGCTGCACCCAAGCATCAATAGTAAATCACTTACTCAACTTGGGATACAGGACAGTTCTAGCTCAATGGATACCACACCGTCTCACCGACGATAATAAGAACTGCCGCGTGACCATCTGTCAGTCTCTGCTACTTCGTCATCATCGCAAGGAGTTTTTAGAGGATCTTGTGACGGGGGATGAAAGCTGGATCTTGTATGATAACAGAAAGCGTCTAGGCTATTGGCTTCCAGTCGGAGAAAAACCGCCACAGCATCCGATTGATCCTCACCCACAAAACATTTTGTTGTGCTGTTTCTGGGACGCAAAGGGAATGCTGTTTCACAATTTTCTCCCTGCAGGCACACGATCTCCTCTACACAATACATTGAGAATCTCCAGGAATTAGCAAAAGCTATAAGAGAAAAACCGCCAAGACGCGCAACTGTCCACCTTCTCCACGACAACGCGAGATCCCATGTCGCAAAGCCAACCCACAAAACAATCACCGAACTTCACTGGAATACCGTTTCTCATCCACCATACTCTCCCGACATGGCGCCACCTGACTACCATTTGTTGAAACATTTAAAGGCATATTTGAGAAACAAAACTTTCAAAAACGTCGACGGTCTCAAGAAGGATGTGTTCATATTCTTCGAGTCACAGCCGCCGTTGTTTTGGGCAAAAGGAATAAACGACTTGCCGGCTAGATGGTCCAGTGTCATAGAATTAGATGGCGAATATATTGTTGATTAGAAATTTTGTGTATAAGATATTTGAATAAATTAATTCTACTGAAATTATTGCGACAAAACTTTTTTATAAATCTTATATTTGTGACGGCTTGTTGAGGTTTGGCAAGCGTGTGGATCCATTGCGTAATTTAGAACTTTATGGAAAAACATTATGAAATAAAAGATGTTGAATTTTTTTTTGTCATAACTTTTGCACCAACCCGATATTTTCTTTGTTTGTATCCTTGCCCCTATTTTTATTAATTACATATTCGAGATAAAAAATATAATCACGATTGCGGGAGGAACGACACAGGTCCGTTACTGACAAAGCCCGCAGGCGATCTGGGCGGGCATAAGAAAGTGACAGAGTCATTTACTTCCACATGCGAAAAAAGAGATCGCAACAATGCGCTGGAACCAAAATAAAACAACGTAAGCGCCAAACCAAATAAAAATTGTTTAAAAATAAATTAAGCTATGTATCAAAAATTTGTTCAGTCAGAGTTTTCAATTACCTATTACGCATATTTTGAATGCAATTTTGCAATGAAATTAATTAGGATTTTAGAATTACAGGAGAAAATATAAAAAAGTAGACGTCTTTTCGGAATTAAATTCTATCGAGGAAATTTGAAGCAATTGCGTTTTCCTTCAGTCAGAGTCTTAATCAAATAGTCAATAAACATATAACTAAAAATCAAATCCAAACATGCTGTAATAGTGAAATAAATGGATTCGAAAAAACACCCAATTTATTTTGATATCGCCTTAAGTGTGTTAGCGGGATGTTATATAGCCTTCTTCAAGAATTGGGCTATAAATACAAAAATATTTTTTCTAATCCGACTGGTAATCCCAGAGATTAGCGCGTTCAAATAAACAATTTACCTCTTCAGTTTTGTTACTAGTATACAACGTGTAACGTTAAATGCGCAAAACCTCAGACACCCCAACTGATTTTTAATTTAATTGACCTATTTCAGAGAGAAAATAAGTCAGTAAAAAAAATTTTAAAGGTTTTATGTGCTGTTTTAGTTTTACTGGCCATTCTGATCGTTTCTTGCGTCTGCGACGACGCTTTACCGAGGGAGGCGTCATCACCGGGCCGCTGCGCCGCACTCACATTGGCTTGCTTGACCTATTAATAAATAGACACGGCAACGTTTTTAATGAAGATTTTTTTTGAAAAATGTGACCTATATTAAAAATTGGTTCAATTAATTCTGCTTTTTATTCTGATCAAACTATTTTCACGTTTTGCGCATTTAACGTTACACGTTGTAGATACTGGTAGATAAAGAAACACACATAATACATGAACCAAAGAATGACGGTTTAAATGCGACACGAGACAAGATTATGCAAGAACTAAATTCGCATGACCCAGAAGCATCCAGATTTCCGTAGTAACTTAATTTCCAGAGAAATATCTATCTACAAAGCCAACATCAAAGCGTATAAATAATCCCTCAAATACCTTTCTGCTCCCACCCAGTGACCGAGAAACTGGGGCTCATTTTAAGCCACACTTAAAACACTTCCCATTCGCAATTTCATCTAAAACTCATTGATATACAAGGGCCACATGTGAAAGTACACTTGAGGCTTTTAAGACCCTTTTAAAACTCTTCAATACGAAGTTTCAAAGTTCAGGGACCTAGCATTGTTCCTTGGGGAACAGAGATGAAAGTTTACGTTTGGTGCTATCTCTTTCCCGCATCAACGACTATAGTTTCAGTTCTATTGAGCGGAAATAGAATACATATATTTAGTTTAGAAGGTCCATTCACATGGAAAGTATGATAAAATATGTTATGTATAGGTACCTACCAGAGGTAAGGTAAGTAGGTAATCCTGGCAATTCATTTTTGTAAATTTGGCATGGTTAGTCTGTAAACGAAGGCAATATTTTGTAAAATAATTTGATTTAAGAGCGTCCGTGGAGTTTCTTAACCGTTACTGCATAAGAACCTACTACGCTTTGGTATGGGCAACTAGCTTCATCTTTCTGTCTGCCCTGACAATTCACAACTGCCTTTTTTTTTTGGGTGGGAAATTATCAAAACTTCTCCCGCTCTGGGCGGAGCTCAGGGTGTGTCAGACTTTTACTGGCTAAAACCCACCCGTGTTCCTTCAGTTGCCATTGCCATGGGCCACGGCAACTCTTTCGAACAATCCGCGACCCTGGCAGGCATCGGCCCTAGCGGACCCCGTCAATTACTGCTGACATCTCTTTGAGGCGCGCGTGGAACACAACGCGCCGTCGACCCGGGCCTGGTCCTTACCGGACGGCGAACTGTTTTTTGACACCTTACTGTCAACAACCGACCAACTGACAACTGCCTTAGGTTTAACTGAAATAAATGCTTTGAGCTTATTTTTGACCCTTTTATGTATAACCGTTGCTTAAACTTAACTATGAAGTATGAGCGTATTAATTTAATTTAATCACACTAATATTATAAAGGCGAAAGTTTCTGAGTGTGTGTGTGTTTGTCACTTCTTCACGCTCAAACGGCTGGACCAATTTTGATGAAATTTGGCACACAAATAGTTTATAACCAGGATTAACACACAGAATACTTTTCGATCGATGGATCGAGACGTATGCGGGTGAAACCGCGGAGCGCAGCCAGTCTATTTATAATCTGTAATAACTAAATACAACCCCATTTATATATTATAACTTTTTTATAGAAATTTTATTATTATTGTACACATGCATGATGTACAAACGCCAGCACATCAAGCTACTACAATCTGTCAGATTTCTTTAATAGATTTTCAACTTTATCGCTAAACTATAAGGTTCAAAGTTGATTGGGAAAATCTGACAGTTTCGGGTAGCTTGATGTGCTGGCGTCTGTTCATACATTCGTCGTTTGAGAGGTTAATACTTAATAATAATAATACCTAATACTTAATGCTTATTTACGTAGGTAGGTACATAATTTATGACATGTAGTCCACTATGGGTGAAATGTATGTAAATGTACAGACGCCAGCACATCAAGCTACTACAATCTGTCAGATTTCTTTAATAGATTTTCAACTTTATCGCTGCAGTATAAGGTCCAAAGTTGATTGAGAAAATCTGACAGTTTTGGGTAGCTTGATGTGCTGGCGTCTGTACAATGCCTGAAATAAAATTATTTGATTTTATTTCATTAAAACTTATTGATTAGCGACTGTTTAACCATACATTTTTGACGTTTTTTTTTAAATCTAGACAAGTAGGTATCATTGGAGAAAATTGAGGCAATCTATTATCAACAGTTTTTGGTGCTATTTTTTACGATAGCAGATGATACGATACGTCAATAAGCATTGGGATAAAGTTTCAAATACCTACTTGCCTTTACTAAGTCTATTTTCTTCCTAGTTTGTCAAAAATTGATATGAGGAAAAAACCTACGCGGAATGGAACTTCTGTAGCTACGTTCCTCGTGTCACAGCCCACAAATGTATTGAAACAATAGGAGTTTAGAGTACACTCCGCAAGTTGTTCAAATACCACCAGATTTGCATGCAGTACGGAACTGTCCGTAATTTTAGAATGATACCTATTGATTCGTTGGCAACAAATGACTTTGATTGGATGGTACTTGACACAGCTTTGTTTTATTCATTGAGAGTTGCAGATGTTAGATTTTGGGCTCTTATGTATGTACAATCAGGAAAATTAATTGATTAAAACATTGGCAACTTATGTCAATTTGACGTGTTACAGCCATTTCATACAACTTTTAAAGAATGACAGTAATTGTGATTCGAATTCAAGGACAATGATGTTAGTAATCAATTTGCTTTACAATTAATTTCCTTGTCATTAGGGAAAACGATTTTTTGTTGTTTTTATTAAGATACCGCTATTTGGCTTCGCTCATTGGATGCGTATTTCTTTAAGCAATCCGATGCCATAAAATCAACTTTACGCCTTGTTTTAAGATACCGCTTTTGAGCTTAGCATGGCAGTATGTCCAGGCAGTAAACTGCGACAGGCTGAGTTGAATCTTACATTTGCCCAATAAAGCAATGTTTTATCAAGTAGTAAAAACCTTGCGAAGCAGAGGCGGGTTGCTAGTGATCTTTAAAACAAACTAGGGACATATTTAACGCGACACAAGCAAGTTATTTTGATTGACAGCAAAACCATTACAGAATATCAAAAAAGTCAATGCTACTTTTTTATAGGCAAACTAAACACAGACAGACCACTAGCGTCAAATGGCAATAAAAATAACCCAACTATTACACACCTATTTTAGAAAAGTGGCCAAGTGCGAAACACTCGCACACGAAGGGTGCCGTACGTACCACTACCGTACAAAATTGAACACTATCTACCTACAAAATAAAACACGTTTCTTGTGTGGGGACTCCCTTGAATTTTTAAATTTATTTTATTCACATTATTAGTTGTTATATCGGCCATACAGTCTGTGAAAATGTGTGATAAAACTTTCAGAGTGATTATTTCAAACATAATTATATGCAACAAGATGTAAGCAAGTTCAAAAAATATGGATGTCATGTAACCAACTTTGAACGTTAATATATCTCTATCGATGTATGTAGGTTTCGGCGTGGCCGGGATTTTGAAAAAAATAAAAATAAATAATAATAATAACAATAAAATGGCGCGACAGTAGGTATGCCAGGCTCCATGTAAAAATCTTCAATCCCCTTTCAAGTATCTGCCTCTATCGGTTCAAAAGATGCAGCCCTGTGACAGACGGACGAACAGCGGAGCCCGTTTGGCACTCTTTGGGTACGGAACCCTAAAAACTACAGCCCGTACCAGAAACAATATTTACTTTTTATTTCGCTCTAGCGCGAAGAACGAATGGTGGAAGTTTTTATACCGAACGCTTAATCAATTCAGTTTAAAAAAAGTTTTATTTCGTTTTTTTTTTTTTTGTACTGCGATCGGGAATGGAAGAGAAACATTGGTTACAGGTTCCGCAAATAAAATTTAATCGTTAATTTGAGTTAGGTACCTACTAACGTCACGCTGTAACTATTCTTCGAAGGGGTAGGCAGTGGTGTAGGTACAGTCAGCAAGAAAAGTCATTAATACTTTTAAATCATAATTATAGAGCAAAACATACAATTGAAATCATAACAGAAGTCAAATATTCCTTACATAGTATAAAACAGTCGCCGAAATGTCTGTACGTGCATAACTGCCGAATGACTGAACCAAATTGGATAATTATTTTTTTGTTGTGTTCGGTATTGCCAGTACGAGGTTTGTATGAAAGAAAATTCCGGAAGTTCGAAAAAAAACAAGCGGCCCGCCCCAACTTCGCACGGATGCACCGTGCGAAGCTGGGGCAGCCGCTAGTAAAGGATAAAACAAAAAAAAAATACAGAATGTTCTTCATAACCTAAAATAATCCAAGTAGGCTAAAACGTCGTTAATATTATTCAGATTCAGATTCAGAAATTAATTGTTAAAAGTTTTATAATTTATACCTACACACCTACATTAGATGAATATATTTACATGATGTATTTTGTCGAGTGTATCTACTGCGGCATGTAAAGACGGTCACCCATCCGCGAACCGACCGCGGCAAGCGTAGCTTAACCTTCGATCGACCCATGCGGCTGTTATCAGTGCGGTCAAATAATCGATTTAGATACTATAATAAAAAGTTTACAACCCTGTTACAAAATTGTAATTCCAACTTTTTTAATATACACTTTAACCGTTTTAAATGGTGATGACATACCAATAGACTTTATAATAATAACATAGCTGCTCAAAATGTGGGTGTTAAACCGCTGCCTACCCTAAGAGGCGTAACATTGTTTGGTTTAATGTGGTTCAAAACTATAATATAAAATCACTTCTGCGAGGCAGAGATGTACAGACTACAGCACATCAAGCTACCCGAAACTGTCAAATTTTCCCAATCACCTTTGAACCTTATGTTTTGAAAATCTATTAAAGAAATTTGACAAGATTGTAGTAGCTTGATGTGCTGGCGTCTGTACTTATCTCTCTTTAGTCGTTCACTCTTGACAGAGTGGTCATGGTTGATGACTCCGCATTTTCTTTTGCCAAAGCAGCCCTCGCGATGCTCCTCCACTTATTCCGGTCTTCAGCGTCTCGGAAATTCTGAGCTATGGACTCTGTCTGTACTTATAGTACACCCATATTTCATCAGTTATGTTTAAGTCACACTTGGGGGTGACCCTATTGCCATCAACTAAGCACAAATCCAGCCTCCGGGCCGCTACTGCGAAATTCCTGATGAAAAAACCCAACAACACATTGCTTGACCTGGGAATCGGACCCACGACCACGGGCAGGAGTAGCACTTGAAACTGTGCTTCAGGCTAGAAAGTGCATAAATACTTAATGTAATAAATTAACAGTGAGTATAACATAAAAACTAAATTAAAACTTAGGTAAATAAAAGTAAAATAGCATGTTAGCAGTTCTGTTTGCAGACAATAAGTAGGTCTTCTGTCTGCATAGTCAATGGTTAGTAAATATTTAAGTAATTTTTTTTTACAGCTATAAAAATTTAGTTTATAAATATTATATTTAATCTATTGTATAGGAATGGGCCTAAGAATGTTAAAAATCTTTCTAAAAAGACATGTTTTGAGGTTGCATTAGATATGCATACTAGATCATTCCGTCTCTTGTAAGTGTTGTTTGCGTTGTAGACAAGCATGGTGTGTTGTCTTAATACTAAGTGCATAATGAAAAGCTGACGAACAGTTAGTACATGGCAGGATTTATACAGTGTGTCCGGACATGGACTAGCGATATTCTAAATACTTAAATATAAGCTATTTTAAAGTACTATTACACTATAGGCTTGGGTCCAATACACTTCCCCGCTATGTGGCAGCCATTTTGTTTTTTTTGTTGAAATATGCTCTATGCGAGTACAAAAAAAATCATATATCTCAAAGTTTTAGTCATACTGAGATAAAAATAGGCTTATTCGGAAGGCAATAATATTGTCTACCGTCTGCATTACAAAGCAATGTGTTCACAATTCCATAACTTTTGAAAAAAAATGTGAAAGTCGAAAAAAAAATCAAAAAATTATGCAATTCAACCAATAATGGTTAATTACTACAAAAACAACCCCGAGAACTTTTTTATTTTTTATACTAGATCGACAGTTTTTGAGCTACGCTACAATGCAACATAAAATTCACAACTGTATGTTTAATACTTTAAGAGTTATTGTTGTTTGAACATAGCGTATGCGTAAGCACAAAACGTCTTTGTTAACCGCCAGAGTGTCATTTATGGCATTCACTGTATTCCATCTGAGAGCAGGCGAGAAATACTGTTCGTTACTACCGTGAGTAAGCGAGATAGAACGTATTAGTCCACTACCTGAAACAAAATCAGTTTTAAGGACAAATTATTAGTTGGGTTAGTTTATAATTCCGATCCAGCCTGTCCCTTGCTGCCCTCTCCCAGCGACGCCCTAAGCCGAGGTCCGTACCCCACAGGGGGTGCCCTTAGCGTGTAGTCGCTTAGTTTTTAAGTTTTTAAGCCCTGGCTGGAGGCCTTAATTTATTGAGGCATCCACAGGCAAGCCCGGTTAAGCAGTCGACAACCTCATAGGTTGAACTGCGAGACGCCAGCCAAAAAAAAAAAAAAAAAATTGGGTTAGTTTAGTTGTCCCTCGCCCTGCGTTGTGATCGCTATCGCTACTTTCACTTACCGTCCGTGCTGTTTACGTGCTGCGTTAGTGTTTTGTATTTAAAAGTGTGATAAAGTATGGCACAGCGTCAATATTCATCGCAACATATTGCTGACATACACTTTGTGTATGGCTTTTGCAATGGAAGTGCAAATTTGGCTGTACAAGAATATCGACGAAGGTACCCTAACAGGCCTACACCGAGTCGCCAAACTTTTATCGACGTGCATTCAAGATTAGCGGAAAGAGGTATTCAAAGAGCTGTTAATGAACGCAATCGCTTGGTATCGCCCGAAGATGAAGAAGAAGTGCTTAGACTAATAACCAATGATCCTAGACTAAGCGTTAGACGGATTTCAGTGCAACTTCGAATGTCTAAGTGGCATGTATGGAGAATTTTGAAAAGAGAAGGGTTACACCCTTATCATTTTCGACGGGTTCAAGACGTGATCGAACCAGATTTTGCTGCGAGATCTGTGTTTTGTTCGTGGATAAATAGAAATTTGAGACAGAACCGTAATTTTTTACAAAGAATACTGTGGACTGATGAAGCCAAATTTACAAGAGCTGGGATTACAAACCACAGAAACGACCATCTCTGGTGCTCCGCAAATCCAAGGGCGGTGCGCCCAAGCTCATTTCAACATGAATTCTCAGTAAATGTGTGGGCCGGCATAATCAACGATAGGCTGATAGGGCCATTGGAATTGCCACCTACATTAAACGGCGCTAGATTTTTAGAATTCTTACAGACACAGTTTGCGGACAGCCTCATGGACCTACCTCTATCATACCGTCGGCGTATGTGGTTCCAGCTCGATGGTGCACCCGCGCATTTTTCTCGAGCAGTGAGAGAATATTTAAATAATAATCTACAGCCGTGGATCGGTCGTGGTGGTGTAGTAGCGTGGCCGCCTCGCTCACCCGATTTGACACCCTTGGATTATTTTTTGTGGGGTCATATGAAACAAAAAGTATACGCTACAGTTCCAAATACCAGGGAAGAACTCGTCGCAAAAATTATGGCAGCCGCCGAAGAAATTAGATCCGATTTGGATTTAATTAGGCGCTCATCAACCCAGGTGGCACAGAGAGCCGTAGTGTGTCTACAAGCTGGAGGTGGCCACTTTGAGCAACTGCTTTAGATATTTTAATCTTCATTTAATATTGGAAAAAACATTAAATAAAATTCAATATGAATGTTATGTTTTTTTAATGATTTCCTGTTTAGGGTTCCGACAAAGGCCTTTTGTGCTTGCGCATACGCTATGTTCATACAACAATAACTCTTAAAGTATTAGACATACAGTTGTGAATTTTATGTTGTATTGTAGCTTAGCTCAAAAACTGTCGATCTAGTATAAAAAATAAAAAAGCTCTCGGGGTTGTTTTTGTAGTAATTAACAATTATTGGTTGAATTGCATAATTTTTTGTTTTTTTTTTCGACTTTCACATTTTTTTTCAAAAGTTATGGAATTGTGAACATATTGCTTTGTAGTGCAGACGGTAGACAATATTATTGCCTTTCGAATAAGCCTATTTTTATCTCAGTATGACTAAAACTTTGAGATATATGATTTTTTTTGTACTCGCATAGAGCATACTTCAACAAAAAAAACAAAATGGCTGCCACATAGCGGGGAAGTTTATTGGACCTAAGCCTATAGTGTAATTGTACTTTAAAATAGCTTATATTTAAGTATTTAGAATATCGCTAGTCCATGTCCGGACACACTGTATAGCAGATCTGTGGGAAAAAGAAGGGATGGAAGTTTACTACCTTTAAAATTGCTCTCTGAGCACTTTTTAGAGGAAGCAAATTAGTTTTTGGTAGTTGGAAAAGGCTAGGCAGATAATGGTGATACATAAACTCACGCCTTCTTTCCATAGGGGTAGGCAGAAATTACAGAATGCCTGCTATGATCCTTTCATAACTCTTTTGCCTCGTTTACATTCATACTTCTGGTCATACACACATTTTAGTTACAAGTACACGCACCCGACTTTTCTGAAGAAAATCACAAATAAGGTTACTACAATATCCCATATTATTTGTAGTTGTCACAGCATGACTTCTTCCATACACCTTGACACTTCCATTGTAGAACGCACTCCTAGAATTTGAGCGCAAATTGAAGGTCACTTGCGGACACACTCATAGTGTTCCTCTACATTACATATTCCTTGTGCCTCATTTAGTTTCACAATAAAGCTTTCTTGAACATGGAAGCATATTTTTAACTATTCATGAAACTTTCCTTCAAAAATCTTTAAATTAAAAGCATGAAGCGAGCACTAGCATTCCAAGTTGAGGCGCGCCTACTGGAGTCTATTCACCCACTTCCTGGTCATTCTGTCATCTTTTAGCAATCTGTCAATCATTTCTTTGGTCTTTCCCTACTCTTATAGCCATCTACAATCTTCTAAGTCACATGCCCATGTCTTGACAGTTAATTTCTGCCCAACTTTTTGGTTGCTAGAAAGTACTGTTATCGGAATTAATTATTTATTACTAGTCAAAATGTTGAGGACTTGTAGCTAAGTAATAACAGTCGGACAGGTCGATTGATCAGGTTAAGCTATGCTTGCCGCTGTCGGTCCGTGGATGGGTTACCATCTGTACATACCAAGACACCTCCGTGTCTCTGAAAGCATGTTAAGCTGTTGGTTCCTCCTGTCATTTGTGGATCTTTGAGATTCATTACGGGTTGTTGGAAGGCCGAAAGTCTCACAAGCAGTCTTACCAAAGGGTTTCGTATTACCCATTAACTGGGTTGTGGAGGTCAGATAGGCAGTCGCTCCATGTAAAATATTGGTACTCAGCTGCATCCGGTCAGACTGGAAGCCAACCCCAACATAGTTGTGGAAAGGCTAGGCAGGTGATGACTAGTCAAAATGTTACTTACTCACAACCTATCTATAACTTATCTTCTTACAAAGTTCTGACATGGCGCCTGTGTTATTTCTCTGCAAAATTCAATGCCAAAAGAGGTGTTTCTCTGTGACAATGACATGACAAACTTTTTGTACTTACCTACTTAAAACCGAACTGACTTTTGCATGTGCCATTATTATTCCAACTATTTTTAATTAGGAACATCAAATACAGGGGCGTATTCCAAATAAACTTTGGCTTACTGACTGTTCACATTGTACTTTCACTCCAAAAAATCCTACCTGATTTTTCAGTACTTCCTTCGATTCACTAGCCGTGTTCCCACAAAATTGTGCAATGCTCTTCCGAGGATAAATAAAAAGCGATAATAACATAAGATTCTGAAAAGCTGGGGGTTATTTTCCGGCTGTTACATTCACTGCAATCACAATAATTTATTATATTGCTTATTTCATAGTTTCCGTGTAGGGCCAATGTTTTCCATCACATACAATCTTTTATTTTAACACATTCGCCAGATAATCGTTTACCTATTTCATACAATATCATAAAAATTAATGTTTATGTTAATTTAACTTCAAACAATAACAAAAGTCATTGGAGTATTGGACTTATGGACTACGACAAACAGAATGCTCAGTATAACTTGACATCGTTGTGAATGGCGCTGCTGGCAAGGGCAATGTCAAACACAGTACATTTATGCCTAGTTTAAAAACTTACCGTGCCTGTCGATAATCTGGGCATTCTGTATAGGAAATATTTCTGACTTGGAACGAAATCGATTATGTATCTCGCTCACTGCTAAATTTTAATGTTGCTATTTCACTCTCTCACTAACCAGGACGCAACCTTGTGTGTAAAAACACTATGTTTCTCTCTTTTTACCCGACTGCCAAGGAAGGGTTATGTTTCTCACTTACGTTTGTTGCGCATTCCACGTTTTGTCTGCATCGGTCTGCATGGATCATTTTCATTCTATCGATCGACTTCAAGTTAACTCAACGTTTTCACTGTGTAGTGTTTTACAAGATGGCGTCAACAAGCAAAGATGTACCGGTAAGAATTGCCAATGAATACGAAGATAATGATTGGGGTTTGAGCGATTCAGAAATAGAATTAATTAAAACAGAATTCAATGAAAAATTACACGATTCTTTTTTGACAGCGAGAAACTCGGAAGCATGCTCAATAAAGAGTGAGAATTGTCTCGATTCATTGTTATCAATTATAAAAACAGAAGAAGAGAAATCGCGTCAGGATAGCAGCTACATTAATAATTATCTAGATAAATATAAGATTGTTGAAAGGCAGGATGGAAAAGAACAGTTGTTGTTAAAAGGCGAGGATGGCAAATTTAGAGTGTCTCTTCCTAGGGAAGAAATCTTTGACACTTTATGGAAAACACATTTAACATATTGCCATCCAAGTACTGAGACGCTTAAGCACATTTTGCAACATGATTATATAGTAGATGATTTAATGATTCAAAATATTCGCGAAGTCTGTTACACTTGTTCGGGAGTAAAAAAGCCGTACTATCGCTTAGCTCTAGATATATTATCAATGGGAGGAAGTCCTGACTTTGCTTTTACTCATATTATGACTTGCCAAGACATGTTCACAGGGTTCATTCACTTAAGGCCACTGAGCGTTGATAATAAGGAAAGCGAAATTTGTGTGGAGCTGCTTAGAATCTTTATGGATTTTGGGCCACCTAAAGAAGTAGTTATAAGCAACAACATTTTTGATGTAGCATTAGATCAAATCAAACACCTTACTACATTCGCACCTATTTCAATTACAATTAATAAAGTGAATCCAGACTTAGACAAATTAAATCGTTTAAGAAATAGGATCACTATATGGATGAAGAAGAACAACTTTGAAAACTGGGCCATTGCCTGTTACGGTGTACAGTTGCATTTGAATAACGAAAGTAAAGGAATAGGAAAAGAAACAGCATTTGCCAACGTTTTCAAAAACATTGAAAGTCCTGTGGAAGCTTTGCCCGAAATGTATGTAAGAATGGATAAAGTGGTACCTAAAGCGTCATCGGCACACTTCAATGCCATGAGCCTGTTTGATGTAGAGAGTGCAGAACCAGCAAGCCATGGTACGTCTTCTTCTGCAGAAGAAACTATTGCTGGTATTGAAGCAGTATTCAAGCCGACTTCCGATGACGAAATGATGGAATTTGAAGACAATGATCCCCTTGCTATTGATGACCCTTTAGGTCTATAAATAAACGACTTTGAAGAGGAGGCATGCTCAAAGCAGAACCAGAAAGTTACCTAATGGAAATGTTGGATTTAGTTTCGATTCGACACATCCCAGCCCTCATAGAGAAAGCACATAGTAACTATGGAGAAATGTTCACTCAACAATGGCCTGAGTTATAAGTACGATTCTTCGTTGTATGCTAGATCCCATGTGCAATGTGATGAAACCTGAAAGAAGAAAAGTTTATCTGATAGGTACCTACATGAGAAGATTAATTATGGCGAAAAAAAATTAAGTGAGTAGGAACTCAAAACAATAGGGTATGCTGAGTGTTTAATAGCGTGTATCAAACTTGCTCACTTGTTAGAATTTCATTAGTTTCTACTTTATGATTAAAACATTACCTAGCTGCTAATAACGTTCTAGTTTTTTTTTTTAATTTGAATGTTAAACTAATGCTAAAACCTTGGGTCTAAAATAAAGTAGGTAAAGTCTGTCTCACGAAAGAAGTCCCGCGGCAATAAGTGGAACTAATTATTATTATCTAGTTAGCAACATTATTAACCAGTGTCTATACTATAATGTTTAGGTAAATAAATAAAGATTTATGATTCCGTTGCATGCACGTGGCGCCGCGTCTGCGAGACTTCTTTCGTGAAATCCGCTCTAGGTTTTTTTTTTTTTCAATGGCGCCGATCCCCTTGTTCAGAAACTAAACTAAATTTAAGATGAGTGCATCTTTTTTTTTAGAGGGGGTTTAAGGATATCTATCTGGGTTTTGTGTTTATAAAGAGACACGACACGGTTGCAAGATGGACGACGACTTTATATTCACATATTTCTCTACAATAATACAGTTTTATTGACAGTGGCGCCACGGCGCATAGCGGCTAATAATGAAAACAATATTTGTTGCACAGATAATCAAATTAACATAGATATGCGTTCATTTTAATACCCCTCCTCAACAAATATATTCTTTCAATCTTTTATTAATAGGTAATATTTGGCACCGCCTAATGATGTGGTTTCCATAACACCACATAAATCCATGTGTAAAATTTGACCAGGCTGTTCTGCCCTATTTAGACTTTGTGGAAATGGTTGTTTATGAGTTTTGCCAAGGAGACATGGCTCACATGTGAGTTCCTCATGTTTATCCGCACTAAAATCAATGTTACACTTATTTAACATTATTTTTACTTGCTGTATGTCTTGGTGGCACATTTTTTGATGCCATTCTGTTAAACTATCAAAAGATTTACCTACATAAGCTTTTTCATCTGTATTGTATCTGAATTTCATGATAAATACGTTATTTTTACGATAAGCTACAGCACTGACCTTTTCTTCATTATTTTTCCTCAAATAACAACACTCTTTTTCAATTGTCATATTATAACCTCTATCTGCAGCTGAACTTGCTGAAAATAAATTTATTTTTATAGCAGGGACATGTAGGACATTATTTAATGTTGAACTGATCCACTCTTTACCATTATATGCCTCTAACTGTATAATACCTGTACCTACAGCTTTTATGACTTTACCGTCACCTATTATGATTGGTCGAGGACATTCTAACTCTTTGTATTTGGTAAACATGCTAACACTGCTACACATGTGCTCTGAAGCTCCACTATCCATTATCCACAGGCTGCTGTCTGACCCACTGTAAAATGCTGATGACAACACAGACACAGGGAATGCATTACCTTGCTCGCTAGGCTTATTTTTATTTACACCTTTATTTTTACTATTTTTGAACCAACAATCAACAGACTTGTGATTTGATTTTTTACAATAAACACAAATATTACTTTTTACCTTGATTTTACAGTTCTTTTTTATGTGTCCTGTCTTGCCGCATTGGAAACACTTTCTCGTGGATCTGGATGCTAGTGCTGCTGACTCATTACTGTCTTGCATGCAGGTTGTGGCACGCTGTTCCTCGATAAGTAGTCTTGCAGTTAGCTCCTCCATCGTGCGCTTCTCTGCTGGCACCGACTCCCATGCTGACACGAAGTGCTGATACTGAGAGGGAAGAGATGACGTAATTTTGGTTATAGCCATGCTCGTACTGACTTCTGCTTTGACGTTTTTCAGCTTGCATAACAGGCTCTCGAATCTGCCTAAAAATTCCGTGACTGTTTCTTTTTCTTCAAATTTCATTGAGAAAAATTTCTGTTGGAGAATGTGAACCGACAATTCTCCCCGTTGCTCGAATACTGTGTGTAGCTTGTTCCAAATTTCCTTCGACGTTTGGCAGCTCACAATTTGCGAAAGTACTTTTTCAGAAATGCGTGTGACCAAAATACTTTGAGCTTTGGCATCCTTGTTCATCCATTTTTCGTATTCTTCTACCTTATTTTCTGAAGGAGGCTGGAGTGTGCCGTCCACGATGCTTAGAAGATCTGCCGCCCTTAAGATTATCTTGATATTGTATGACCACGTGCTCCAGTTTTCGACGCCTTCCAGTAGTTGTTGCTGGCCGACAAAACCAACTGCTGGCATGTTTCCCAAGGATTCCATTGTATTATTGCTATACCGCAATGCTTAATATTCGTTCCTTGTTGAGATTGGACCTTTACCGGTCCGCCCGACGCGACGTTTGCCCGCGTGGAATTTTCCACTCGTCGTTGTCGTTTTAGCTGCTGATACCGCAGCGACCCCAAAATAGATTCCTCTTGAAGATCTGACTCCTGTGAGCGGGACCTGGGCCCATAACCTTTTAGAGGGGGTTTAAGGATATCTATCTGGGTTTTGTGTTTATAAAGAGACACGACACGGTTGCAAGATGGACGACGACTTTATATTCACATATTTCTCTAATACAGTTTTATTGACAGTGGCGCCACGGCGCATAGCGGCTAATAATGAAAACAATATTTATTGCACAGATAATCAAATTAACATAGATATGCGTTCATTTTAATATTTTTCTTTCTATTTCATTATGAAAAGTACAGAAGATAATTAATATTAGTTTAATCCTGTCAATGTAGTCAACGCCTAACGTAGATTGACGTATTTTTAGTAGCCATTTTTTTAATCACGTCTAAACTTGTCTATGGGAGTATCTTAATTTGACAGGACTAGACTAATATTTTTATCTTCCGTCCGTTTCTTAATGAAATAGAAAGAAAAAGATGCATTGAACTTTTGTGAACTAGGGCATCGGCGCCAATGTTGTTAATCTGTATCTCATTTCTGATTTTAGCTTTAGAAACGTCTTAACTGCGATTATGATAAATTTAATAGTAAGTAAGTAAATATTTTTAAGCAAATAAATAACTGATTTATTTTTGTTTTTATACAATTACCTATTTGACCTAGTGCCTATACCTATGTAGGTATCGACAGACCCTTTTACAAAAAAAGTTTACCTACCTACACATTTCTTTGTGTCCAAAGGGCAAATTAATGCGTAGTGATTATCGTTTAAGTGATCATCCAATGCATTATTTCCTTTTTAACATGCCCTTTGCATCATTTCGTCAATAGGTCAATTAATTATTTGAAATTCAATAGAATAACAATTCATATCGAAAAGCTGCTTGAGGCGCCTAGTCAGAAAAAAATAGCAATGTCTCTTATCATACTATTCTCTCTCTCCTGAATTTTGTTTCAATTTGCTAACGGTTTTTCTCCATTTGTTACGATGGAGAAAAACTAGCCAGGTGGATTGTGGCGCTACTATCTCCAGTTACTCTTTTAATTTGCTATTTTAATATGACCACCGCTGGGCTTCGGTCTCTAGGCATTTGCCCTCTACTTTCATGTCACCATTAAACGTTCCATGTTGTTGGTATCTCTGCGAGCTATGTACAGACGCCAGCACATCAAGCTACAACACTCTATCAAATTTCTTGAATAGATTTTCAACTTTATCTCTAAACCATTAGGCTTAAAGTTGTTTGGCAAAATTTTAGTTTCGAGTAGCTGGATTGCTGGCGACTGTACCATACTCTTATTGACATTATAAATCCATGAGGAATTTATCCACTTTTCTTCGCTGAAAGTGCCTGTTGTACAGACGCCAGCACATCAAGCTACTACAATCTGTCAGATTTCTTTAATAGATTTTTAACTTTAGTGCTAAAGCATAAGGTTCAAAGTTGATTGGGAAAATCTGACAGTTTCGGGTAGCTTGATGTGCTGGCGTCTGTACATATCTATCTACAGTCTTTTCACAGTTATTTTACCTTATCACGACAGCTACCTAACAACAGTAACAATCTAACAACAACCTAACTAACAGTGATGAGTTTAAAGATCATTTTCATTTTGACAGACTTGTTAGTGGCAGCAATCTTATACAGTTACTGTTGCACAGCTGTTACACAGCTGGGCAAAGGCCTCTCCCCATGCCTTCCAGCTCTTTCGACCCAGTGCTAAAGTGGATAACTGGTCGTTTGTTTTCACCAGCTCGTTCCATCATCTTCTACGGAGTAGTAGCAACCTTACGGTAATGAAAATAAAGTTCACTGCGATTTTGATAATGATGGAATATCAGAGGTGAAAGGACTGTAAAATTCGAACGAATTAGAATTTAACCCTTAATTGCATGATTTTTACTTTTTAAGCAAATTTATTTGGACATAACATTAGCTCTATAGTAAGGAAAAAATATTGAAAAAGTATATTCATAAAAATACTTTTTTTTTCTCTCTAAATGGCCTGGTGGAAATTTACATCTTTATGACCTAATCAGAACGAATCTACTTGGAACAAAATGAATTGAATAGGTATCTCTAACAATTGGAGAATCCCCTTGCTCTGTGGAAACGAAAATATGGCATTGGATTGGTTGATGGAAATTTCCATCACGATGCAGTTAAGGGTTAAATCGAAAATCTGTATGAAGCGCCTTATAGAAAAAAATACCAAAGTCTCTTGTCATATATTATTGACATCATAAAAGTATGAGGAAATAACTAATATACTTTTATTCGCGCGACTTCGTTCGCGTGGATGTCGGATAACAATATGTGTCACTTAGGAAAGGTGCAATTACCACTCCTTCATTAAAAAGGAAGAATCTTCTGTACCATAGCGCTTTTCGACTGCAGTCACTACGTCTTCGGGGTTCATAATGACAATGCGACGAAGGGTCACCTTGATTTTTGAGAATAAATAAATGATTTATTTTCTGTAAGTAGGTTTGTACAAACACTTTTACATGTCAATCATATTTTTTAAACTAGATGAGGTCGGCGTTTCCTATCTGACTACTCTGAGAAGAAAGGCCGAAACAAACTCAGAGGTCACAGTCTCTTTTAAAGTCCAGACATAATCTTGGTCAGATCATGTGAAGACCATGTAGATTGGTATCTGAAATGGTCTTTTGAGTAAAGAACCACACAGATTGAAATAAAAATGAAAGCGCCTAATCGAGGCTGATTATCTGACCAAACAGCTGTTTTATAGCACAAAAGTAATGAGACACTACAAAACTATACATTTCCTTTTTCAAGTAAATTGTTTTCGATAATATTCTAGAATGTTATAGAATATTCTAGGTACTTACCTACTTGTGATGTGGGGGCATACTGGATGATTTTTTGTCAGGCTCCAAATTTTTACAGGGTGTTCTACTCATGAATATGAACAACTTTCACTATGGGACCCACTCTGAAATCACGAAAACAAAATCAGCTGTTTAATACAAAAGTTTTTTTTTTTTTAATACAATACCTACCTGACCAAAATGTATGAAACAGCTAATTTTTTTTCGTGATCTCAGAGTTGGTTCCATAGTGAACTTTTGTTACGTAACAAAAGTGTTGTGACGATCAAAATGTTAAATATATTACACTATTTTCAATATAGCGAATGAGATTCGCCAAGTATGAAGCTAAGGAACTTCGAGCTTCGTTCCAATATCGGAATTCATCTCGCCTGATTTTTTTCAAAGGCATTAGTTAAAGTGAAGCTTAGTCAACAAATCGTTCAAATAGTGGGGCCGCATTTTGACACTGCCTGTCATTCGCACAAATTATTCACGAACCAATAAAGCGTATTTTCGTAGCAAAACATTCCATACTCGACTGACATTTGACGTTAATTCAATATTCAATACTCTGCGATTTTCGGAGACAATGACAAGCGCCGATTCTGCCTTTTTTTCTTTTTTTATTTTCGACAGGTATTGATACGAAAACTTTGTAGGAATGTTATTGTTTTTGGGACAAGCGAAATCCCTAGATGCCAAACTTGCCAAAGTCAATCAATCTGCCTAGCCTTTTTCCAACTATGTTGGGGTCAGCTTCCAGTCTGACCAGATGCAGCTAATGCATTACTATTTTAGTTTAATTATTAATGTAATATACCCTATACCTTTCGGAATAAATTATCTAAATGATGATGAAAACCGCATCAAAATTCAGACACACACGAAAAGCGACTATTTTACATTATGCATGGATAGATTTCTCTCTAATGTTGGGTATTATTTCCAGTATTAGGCAGGCGGTGCTAAGTGCCCAGAAACGGTACCTCCGCTCTATCTGAATGGTTTACCTCTGGATAGAGTGGATCAATTCAAGTATCTTGGGCATTTGGTCACGTCTGATCTCAGGGATCATGCTGACATCGAACGGGAGCGGAGGGCTTTGTCGAAAAGAGCAAACATGCTCGCCCGCAGGTTTGCACGTTGTTCTAATCCAGTTAAAATCACCCTTTTCAAGGCGTACTGCACCTCTTTATACACGTGCAGCCTGTGGGCTCGCTATACACAAGCTAGCTACAGTGCCCTCCGCGTCCAGTACAACAATGCGTTCAGGGCAGTGTTGGGGCTGCCCCGTCTCTGCAGTGCCTCGGGCATGTTTGCGGAAGCGCGCACCGACTGTTTTCACGCCACCATGCGCAAGCGGTGCGCGTCCTTGGTGCGCAGGGTGCGGGCCAGCTCCAACGCTGTCCTGGCAATGATTGCAGGTAGACTTGATTGTCCCTATATGAGGCACTGTTGTAACCGGCATGTTGCTAAGGTCTACTAGCTACTATCCTATTTTGACATTTATCCTATTTTGACATTTATCCTTATTTGACATTTAATCACTTTGTAATAGCTCATTTTGTAACTGGATTTTTATTTTTTTATTTTTATAATATGATAATTTTAATTTGATATCTATTAATTTATTCCTTATCGATTGTGTATTTGACTTTTGACTATTTAATTTAATTTAATTTAATTAATTAATTAATGTTTATGAAGAAATTCTGACCTTTTGGATTTGGCTAGCCGAGCAATAATTTATGTGTTTTGTATTTGTATTTTTATCTATTTTTGTTTTATATGGGTCACAGACCTGAAATAAATGAAATTATTAATTATTATTATTATTAGGAATCTGTAGGTATATTATGTAGATTCTAGGTGAGGGCAATCCACGTGTGTGAGGTAATCGTGATCTCGAAATAAGTTCGTCACGTAGGTAGGTACCTACCGATTGAAAATGATCCATACGTCATGTCATGTTCGTGAACGGGCGCCGTCAGTAGGGACTGGTCATCTCTTAGCCGCCACGGCTTATTTTATTTTAATTTAAGTATTTTCATTTCTGAATTGTTTTTTGTTTTTATCTTTTTTAGTACGAACGCTTTTAACGTGCACGTCTTTCTACATCGTTCTCACATGTATAATTTCAACACGAATGATGTAACCAATATTTTGTAACAATTTTATGTAGTTATGTAAAACAATTTTATGTTTTGTAACAATTTTGTAACAATATATGATTTAAAAGAGTGTCCGTGGAGTTTCTTGCCCGTTCTTCTCCACAGGTACCTACTACGCTTTGGAATGGGCAACTCGCTTCATCTTTCTGACTGACCGACCCCTTGACAATTCAAAAGTGCCTGTAATTGGTTTATTTGAAATAAATGCTTTGAGTTTGAGTTTTATATATAATAAATATTTATTTGTAGAAATGACTACCTACTTAAATAAGAATGTCAAATAGTATTTAAGTTAATTCTATACCGCCAAGACATATTAGTAGGTACTTTAAACAAAAACAACCAAGACTTGCAAATCAGACAAAATATACACAAACTGAAGAAGTAACAATTTAAATTCTATTAGACAGAGTGTCTCGCTGTTCTTTTTTCGAAACTCGTCCTATAACAGCGAATTTTAGACATCGCGTCGCGTCGCTCTGATATTTGCGAGGTTAGTGTGGATGTGACTGTTTATTCAATTCAAACTCTTCTCCTTTTTCCATGATCTAGTTGATTTGACGGCCTTGTTGATTTGCTCCTCGGTGGTAGCAAGCGCGTAATATAAGTTATATTCGACTTAAGTGTCAGTTAGTTGTCAGTCAGTCAATTCTATAAAACCCAATGCATGCGCCTGACTGAAAAGAAATAGCAATGTATCATATCATACTATGGTTAACATTATAAACGTATAAGGAATTAAACATATCAGTTGTATCAAAGCTAAGACATGTAAAAGTGTTTGTACAAACCTACTTACAGAAAATAAATCATTTATCATTTATCATTTATAAGACCTTTGTGTCCCAAAAACATAGTTTTCAAAGCATATATCAACGGCAGTATTGCTGATAGAAAGATTGTGTCATGTTGAATGTTCAATATGGTGTGCCGAGATGTTGAACTTGATTTATTCACAAATAGCGTCCAGATGTGAAAAAAAAAAATGTTAAGTAACTTTTTCTTTGAAGTGTAACTTTGTTGTGTAATCTTTTAGTTTTGGTTATTCTCTTCAGTTGTTGCTATAATTAACTCTCACGCTGTTTATACCGTGTTGTCAATTTTACACATAAGTTGAAACTTGTAATTGGCTTTCTTCTACATATTACTTCTGACTACTCGAAAGTACCTATTAGCTGTAAGTTTTTTTTAATATTAATAAAATAAAATAAAATTTGAAGGCGTGCGCTTCAGAAGCGTATGTTTTCTTGCGTTGTCATGGTTCAAATTGAGAGTTCCAAGAACTCAGCTCTGTCTCTTGAATAGTAACGCATCTGGGATGCTACTGATACCTATCGCAGATATCCATGGGCGGTGATAACCAGTTAACATCATTTGGTCTATTCTGAAAAGTAATGTGAAATGAGCTGTCATTTCACCTCACTGACTGGAGCTGAGTATATTCGATTCAGCGTCACCGACCCGAGCGTGACGGTTCACATTCGTTCACTGTTCAGCGCCTAAAGAAGTTTTCCATACTCACGTTACGGTGTATCTGGTCAAAATAAAGAAGAACACTTATTTACGTCTTATCCACACAAATACCGTCTCAACCCCTACTTCCGCTCTTGTTTCGCGAGCCCCAGACTAGAGACAGTTTGAAATTGAAAAAGAAAACTCCAACAGAATTCCCTCTGAAGAGAAATGGCTGGAAATATTGTTACACAGTACTGTTGGGAAACGCTATGAATAAATTGATGGTAGCTCTGATTGGTGGGATCAACTGATTATGAATAAAGGGGTTTAGTTTTAAGAAAGACGGATATCATGACTTTATTACTACCACAGTATCCTAATAAAGCAGGAAAACATAATGTAACACGACATGACATTACATCTGTGTTCCGAGTTGTGAGTATATAGTTACCTAATTAATACACCCACATGGGCCTGTGATAAAGTGTTGGTATGTGGATGGGTGACCATCTTTACATACCGAGACCCCTCCGTGCCTCGGAAAGCACGTTAACCAGTTGGTCCCAGCTGTCATTTGTAGATCTTTGACAGTCGTTACGGGTAGTCAGAAGCCCGAAAGTCTGACAACCAGTCTCACCTAGGCGTATCGTATTACCCAGTAACTGGGTTGTGGAGGTCAGATAGGCAGTCGCTCCATGTAACATACTGGTATTCAGCTGCATCCGGTTAGACTGGAAGCCTACCCCAACATAGTTGGGAAAAGGCTAGGCAGATGATGATGATGGGCCTGTGATAAAGTGTGTTTAAGCCCCGTGTAATAAGGGGTGAGACTATTGCCATCAACTGGGCATCAATGAAGCTTCCAGTCGCGATTTCTTTCTCACTCCGGGGTACTAAATAAATAAATAAGTAAGTAAAACGCGGGAGATATTATAGTGCACAAGTGTGTGCGCGACACACACGGAGAGAAAATTCTTAAAAAAATTACTGTGCTCGTCACTGTAAAGTGAGTGCAAGTAACATCTACAGAAAATTTTCTGAGTGAGATTGGGAATAATTCACTATTTGTCCAATAAATTTTTCTGTACATCATAAGAATTTTTACTGTGCATGGCAATTTTTCCGTTACCACTCAAATGCACTCAGATTATGAGACAGCACAGTATTTTTTATAAGATTTTTCTCTCCGTGCAGGTGCGCTCTTTTCCTTCACTCTCATAGTCCGATGGGACGGCAATCCGACACGACCGGAGAGAGATCAGGCTCAAGGCGAACGGCTTAGCGTCCTTTCTGAGGCACGGGGTATCATATCGCAAACTTCTAAACTCCGAGCTGTTACTAAGAAATTTCCAATGGAAAAATCCAGTAGCATTGTACTCGACCCGGGAATCGATCCCAGGACCAGTAATATGTCTCAAAATGTAACAATTAACAGCTGAGGACGATGATGACTTACAACTCAAAATATTAAAATCCAGAATCGAACGACTCACATCGCAATTAAACAGTGTGCATAACGAAATTCAGTTGATATCACTGGAGAATAGCAACTTGAAGAAACAAAACGACGAACATGCTAAAAGAAACGAACTCCTTAATAAAAATAATAGCCCGGCCAAACCAAGAGCTGCTCCAAATAAAACTACAAACTGCCGGTCGATTCTGGAAAAATCTCACCGTGATAACTAAGTTGAAGTGAGCTTAGAGTGAGCTGTGAGTCATGCTGATGCTAGGGATTGACACTATTGACGACTCCCTACACGGTCACTTCACCCAAGTTTTCACGGTGAGATGGTTACAGAATCGCACGGCAGATGTAGGAATAGTGAAGAAACCCAAACCGACAATTTAAATAACGTATCTGAAAACACAAACTATGAGACTAATTGTAGGGGACGCGACTAAGTGGTACCTGGTGGGATTCGCTACGCTACGAAGTTAAACACTCAAATAGCTTTAAGGGTTTATTTACGGTAACGTTTAGGCTAATCGCTAAAATGATGGAAATGAATGCACCCGGTTGCTGTCCGTTATGCACTGAGCTCGCGGCACACTTAGTGCGGCCGTGTCGTATCGCTGGGTAAGCAAAACGTGGTCGATTGCAATTATTGCATCGAACATGCTCCCGAGGGGCAGAGATGAGATAATGAGATAAGCTTATACAACAATAAAAGGTTACGTGAGTGTGAGCTTAAAACGCTATGGGGTTAAGACAATATTAGATGAGAAATGATTGACAAGGTGATAGAACAATCATATCATGATCTTATAGCTAGACATAGATATTCAAACAGTTGAGTCATTAATCGAGAATACTGATTGCCTTTTGGCTAAGGGAGACGTCGACATGTCTCGCCTCTTTGAACGTAAACTAGACCACCGTTTAGAAAAATTAGATAGGCGCACACTATCACTGACACTTGGCCCCTGCTCGGACAGGGATTGATTTCGCGCACTTACACTTGAGCCTTGCTCTTGTTCAGATTGGTTTATACACACACTCACACTCGCTGGTACGCTCTCGATCCGCCCTTGGGTGGGCGAACCACCGGTTCGCTGACACCTCCTCCTCAGGAACCACAGGACCGCTGCGATAGCTGCTGCTAATAGGCCATACGACAACGCATACTGATGTATGTCATGTGTCGTTAAAACCTCTGTTTGTTCGGCTGATTTTTTCATCGTTTCAATTTGTTCACCGAGATGCTTTAAAGAAACGTGTAACGATGTGGTCTCTTCGTTGACCTTATCGTCTTGGAAATTTTGGATAGGTAGCGTAAGATTACTGATGATACGATTTATGGGAGTTAATTTTATGTCGAGTATATTTGGCTTAAGATTGAGCGTATTCTCTAATTGCTGATGAGAATAAAGTGTTATATCATGACCCTTTACAATGCATTGCTTAGTTAGTTGAATAAGTCCAGCCTTGCTGACTTCGCTCGCTTGTAGGTCGTCATCGCATATGACTCTCAAAGAGTATGAGTCGCAACAGAAGTAGAAATAGGTAGAAAAGTCGTGTAATGGAACCCATTTGTTTTCACAGCTAGATTTGATAATCCTGCAAGTGGATAGCTTCTCTTTCTCACGGAATTGTTCATCGGGACCTAAACTCTTGACTGGCCCTCGAAGATGACAAAGGTAGGTTTCTCCTTGATATTCACAACTTTGAAGGTCGCTGACGCTGGCTGTTAGGTACGAATCTCTTTTTAAGTTGATCGCTACGTATTCAGACGCTGGCTTGATGCTGATCATACTTTTATTTATTTGAACCGGCACTGGTATCAAATTGTACAACTGGAACGTATCTCTGCTAATTAACGGTAAGTTTATTTCAAATATGAAATATTCGTCCGTCATCCTTGCTTTAACTTGTAACAATTTGTAGATCTCATACAGGTTAAACTGAATGTCATCTATGGGTAATGCTAGCTCTTTCGATATTTGACTAGATACAATCTGTAACTCGCCACGGAGTTGTTGTGGAGTCAAGAGATGCAAATTGATCTGACCATGATAGATCTCAGTCATAGTATCAAGAAAAGTGTCCTGAATCCGCTTTAAATTCTGAATCATATTTACGGTCGCTAACGCTGCTAAAGAGAAATCTTGCTGAATAGACATTACATCGATCTCCTGCTGCAATGTGTTGGTGACGCTGTCTAAATGATTCAAATGTTTATTAATTATCTTATGCTGCTTTTCAATAGTCTCTTCTGTTCTCTTTAAAATATTATACTCCGCTTCTATGACCGATGTCTGATTCCTGTACAGCTGACTAAGGTGGTTTATATTCCTTTGAACAAGTTCAATGTCACGCTTGTATTTTTCTGCGAATTCCTGATCCAGTACTCCGAACAATGAATTAGCTATGGAACCGACAGCATTGATAAGCCCGCGTCGAGTTCGCGAACGCGCTCCGAAGTGCTGATTGAGCAACAGCTGATTATAGTATTGTAGTTCATCGTACTTCACGTACTGAACTGGATGGACCTCTACCACCCGACCAACAGGCCATCTTCCCGGGGGTAAGTTATCATCATGTATGGTTACCATATCTCCTATCTCTATATTCTTTTGTGCTTTTAACCACTTGCTGCGTATCGATAACTGGCTAAGATACTCAGCTTTCCACCGCTTCCATATATCTTGGATAGTTTTATTCACTAAATACCATCTTGTCCTTGCATCTTGTGCCGTGTCTATGACAGTTAGACCGGCACGAGTAGTTAAGAAATGCGCTGGCGTGAGAAAATCGATGTCATCGATATCTTCGGATATTGGGCACAGCGGTCTTGAGTTAAGGCTCGCTTCAATTTGAGCCAAGATCGTGCTGTATTCTTCGAATGTAAGAGCTTGGTCGCCTATTACTCTTTTCAGATCCTGTTTTAGACTCCGAATAAATCGCTCCCAGATTCCTCCAGCACTCGGCCAAGAAGGGCAGTTCCAATGCCATTCTATGCTCATCTCCGCTATTTCGCTGTGAAACGTGTCGCTAAAAATCCGCTCAAACTGTTGCTGTTCCTCCTGAAGGATCTTGTTGGCACCTACGAAGTTTGTACCATTGTCCG
Source organism: Eremobia ochroleuca (assembly GCA_949629135.1). Lineage (NCBI taxonomy): Eukaryota > Metazoa > Arthropoda > Insecta > Lepidoptera > Noctuidae > Eremobia > Eremobia ochroleuca. Next base: position 6,661,856 of record OX451408.1, read on the forward strand.
AATAGATGTGCTTTGGAGTCCCTCGTCGTGCCGCCATGCGACGTAACGCTGCTAAGAATGACGAACTGTTGAGGTCAGAGACCAGTTCTACATGGACCGCTTTTGTGACCATGCAAATAAACAAGGCGATATACCCCTTGGTTGTTTTAATGCCTTTCCCTTTATTTGCTTTTACTCGAATGAAGCCCGTATAATCTATTCCAGTATGATAAAATGGTGGTGCTGGATTAGATCGACATTCAGGCAGATCTCCCATTATTTGATGTAGCTTTCTGGGTTCTTGTTTTTTGCAGGTCACGCATTTACGAAGCTGTTTTTTGGTAGCTCTATTTCCTTGAATTATCCAATATTGCTGTCTCAATAAGGACAAGGTGAGTCGAGCCCCACCATGGAAGGTGTATTCATGTGCTTGCTGGATAAGAAGCTCCGTTAATCTCCCGCTATATGGGATTATTATTGGATGTATCATATCAGAGCTAATGTTGGCATTTTTAAGACGTCCCCCGACTCTTAATATGCCGCTTTCATCTAAAAATGGCTGTAGATTTAATAATTTGCTATTAGAATTAAGTTTGCCATGCATTAAACTCTCGATATCCGGTGTAAACTCACTGCGCTGTATGCATTTAATTATAATTAATTTTGCTTTCCTTAGCTCTTGTAATGTGAGATATGACGGCCTTTGTTTACTTGTCCGTGCAAGTGCACGTAATAACCACGCTACAATGTGATTTATTTTTACGAATGAGCTGTGGCGTTTTAGTAAATCTTCAACTACGTTGTTTTCCGGAACGCTATTTTGGACGGTTATAACTAGCTTCCGGACCTCTTCTTCCGTCGCATATTCTGCTTGCTCTCGCTTTGGCTTAAAGTCGGGTGTCGATAGCCAAGCTGGGCCTCGCCACCACAACGTATGATCTATTAATTGTGTAATGGATAGTCCTCTACTCGCTGAGTCGGCTGGATTTTCCTTAGTTGATACGTAATGCCAAACGTCCGGTGATGTCACGCTAATAATTTTCTTCACCCTATTCGCTACGAACGGCTTCCAACGTTCCGGATAGCCTTGTATCCAGCTAAGAACTATCTTAGAGTCGCTCCAAGCATAGATTTCGTAATCCATGCTGCTCATGCTAGTGACGATTTTTGTTAATAGTCTGGTTAATAGTTCCGCTGCACATAATTCCAATCTAGGAAGCGAAACGATTTTGCTGTTTGGTACTAATCTTGTTTTAGCTGCGACTAGTACTACTGATACTTCATTTTTTGATACAATTCTGGCATATACGACACATGCGTACGCTTTCTGAGATGCATCACAGAATCCGTGCAACTGGATAAGGTCATCTCGTTTGCTTTGCAACCATCGTGGAATTTTAAATCTGCTAATACATCTTATATCTTTAGTCAATTTGACCCACTCATCGCTGATCTCGGCTGAAACTTCATCGTTCCATTGAATTTCATCTAGCCAAACCTTTTGAAACAACAGTTTGAATTTTGTCGTTAGCGGCGCTAGCCAACCTAGAGGATCAAATAACCTGGATATTTCCGACAGAAGCAATCTTTTTGTAAGCTTCGTAGTATCCGCTGTTGAAGTATATTGGAAAGTGAATTCATCTGTTTTTGGATCCCATCTCAAGCCCAGAGTTTTAGGCGTGTTTTCAGTTTTGAAAATGAATGATGGTGCTTGACTATTTTGCTGCGATGAATTTATATCTTCCAATAGCCTTTTCTCATTTGCTAACCACTTTGTCAGCAAAAATCGACCGCTGCTTAGACACGAATTTAGTTCTGCTATGCTGCTTTTCCCTTCATCAATAGTATGAGCCCCCGATACTAGATCATCCATATAGAAATCTTCCAGTATTATTTTTGCTGCTGTAGGAAAGTTGTGCTTCTCGTCCGCTGCTAATTTTCGAAGGGTCATCATCGCTAAAAAAGGAGCTGAATTCGTGCCATATGTAACCGTCGTTAACTGGTATGCCCTAATTGGTTGTCCAGTTTGAGATCTCCAAAGGATTATCTTCACGGCGCACGCCAATGTGTTCCTTAACGTTCCCAATATACAGCAGCAATCATTTTCAGCCTTTAAAAAAATGCATGACATTACGTTAGAGAGTCTGCACGCCATCAAAAACCTAGGTGCAGATGTTAGCACATGGGACCCTCTAATTGTACATATCTTATCGCAAAAGCTGGATAGTGAATCTTATTCCGAGTACATAGAGTCGTTAAAGAACCCAAGAGAACTACCAGTCCTACAAGACTTTTTAGATTTTTTAGAAAATAAATTCACTAGTCTAGAAACATCTCGTCGACGACAAGACATCATGCAAAAGTCGCAGCAACCTCAGCAACAAGCGAATTCATCAAAATCATTTCCAAACAGTCGAAAATTTAACAATAATTATAAATCGAACGATAGTAATTCGAAGAGCTCAAAAGCAATGCACGTGCAGGAAATCAAATGTCCTCATTGTTTTGCTCAGCATAAATTACAGAATTGCGAAAGGTTTCTACAAATGCCGAAAGAAATGAAACTTAAAACCGTCAAACAACTTAAATGTTGTATTAATTGCGTTTTTAATCACAATGGAAATAAATGCCATTCCAAAAAACGCTGCCTCACGTGTTCTGGCAAGCATCATACTATATTACATGATTGTTTTGCTGAGGGCAAACAAAATAACAGCAATGACGAAGATCAAAAGCAAGGAGAGAATTCAAAGCAAAACAGCGGCATATATCCGGCTCGAAGGACCAAAATGTAGGGGACGCGACTAAGTGGTACCTGGTGGGATTCGCTACGCTACGAAGTTAAACACTCAAATAGCTTTAAGGGTTTATTTACGGTAACGTTTAGGCTAATCGCTAAAATGATGGAAATGAATGCACCCGGTTGCTGTCCGTTATGCACTGAGCTCGCGGCACACTTAGTGCGGCCGTGTCGTATCGCTGGGTAAGCAAAACGTGGTCGATTGCAATTATTGCATCGAACACTAATACAAGTGAGATAACAGAAAAACGTTCTAATACTGCTCGAGCATCACCGCCAAGCAAAACCCACAGCAAGCAGACTAATTACTATAGATAAACCAAAAATATGTTTATTGAACAGCGAAACATCAGATATATTATACACCGCCACAGAGGAAAGTACCTAACCTGCGAGACTACGACATTTGCCACTATCTCAAACCAAAATGTGGACTGAAGCAAATATTTGAGAATATTGACGTAAAAGCTCAAAGCTTAACAAGTAGGTAAGGACATGTTTATTCGGGAAAAATTAATTACATTAACCCATACTAATATCATTATTTGTCTACCGACCTATAAACTTAAATTTAATAATAACTGTTATTAAAAATAGCAAAATTATGGCAATACCCTCTATAACAGCAGAATAGAAACTTTTAATAATCTTTTATACATGGATACACAGACGTTTAATTACGCATATCTACTGGACTATACAGGATCTTGTTATACCTACAATAAGCAACTTCAACAATGAAAATATTGAGGTAGAGTATTCATAGTCGGATTAAACAGAAATGTCTACGGACTCACAACCATAAACCAACCCTAAGTGTTTTCTTTAACAACACATCGAAAAACAGTTCACAAACACATTCATGCAATAATATAAATATCCTATATCAAAACATACAAAGCCTAAAAAATAAACGTTATTAGAAGCAATCACGAACGAACATAAAATAGAAGCGCTTTGTTTTACGAAAACATGGATTACAGATTAAAAAAAAGACCTACTAAGTTTGGAAGGGTATACTGTAGCAGCCAAATACTGCTGCCCAAACTATGCGGGATGTGGTGTGTGCATATTCTTAAAAGACGATATTGAATCCAAAGAAAGTCAAGATTTAACGGAAATGACAATTGAACTCGGAACGTGTGCAGTAGAAATCCCTAAAATGTAACCATCTCACCGTGAAAGCTTGGGTGAAGTGAGCGTGGAGTGAGCTATCATTCGTTAGGGATTAACACTATTAAGTGCTCACTTCACTTATGATTTCACGGTGAGATTTTTACAGCATCGACCGGCAGATCCCCTCTATTGTTGGTGAATCATTTGGGTTAGGTATTAAAATGTCTCCAAGATATTTTAATACAGTATTTTTATCTCACTAAGTGTACAAATACTCTGTGAATTTACCCATGACGTGAAACGACGACTTACAAGGAAGGTATCCCTACGTGTCACCTCCGATTTTTTTGTGGCTGATATATGTTATTCTCCATCAAATGTTAAGAGACACGTATTTTTTTTTGCCAACGCGCCTTTTTTGTGGGTGAAATAGCCCCCTAAACATTACCGCCTTTCGGGGCAGTTTGAGGGTTTTACTATTTTTCCAAAAGACCAAATGGATTATATTAATATCCATTTGGTCTTTTGGAAAAATATTAACTAGTAGTACTATTTTTCCAAAAGACCAAATGGATATAAATTGTTTCGAAAAAACATCCAATTTATTTTGGTATCGCCTTAACCTGATCGATCGACCTGTGTGGCTGTTATTATTTAGCCACGGGCCCCTCAGGTACGAGATTGACTAAATCTAAGAATAATTTTGTGAACAACTATTGCTTTTTATCATGAGTCTGTTTGCAAGTCCCCAGCTTTTGGCCGATAAGACAGACACGCATACCAGTCTACACAGGCGATTGGACAAATCTTCAAGTAGCTAAGAACTTAGGTAGATAGTTATGGCTTTAGTTCGGTAAGGAAACTACCGGGATTGTGGGTCACGGGCAATTAAAGTTCTAAACGACATGTACCTCTTCAAGTGGCCTTTGAGCTACAAAGAATATGGAGTAAACTGAGGTACCTAAATAATATACTCGTAGGTAAAAATTATATTTACGTTTTTTAAGTCAGTCAGTATTGATGGTTGTATACACGCCAGTATCATCAACCTACTGCAATCTGTCAAATTTCTATAATAGATTTTCAACGTTATCACTAAATTATAAGGTTCAAGGTTGATTAGGAAAATTTGACAGTTTCGGGTAGCTTGATGTGCTGGCGCCTGTACCTAATATTATGATATTATATCTAGTTGCACTGGAGCTACTAACTTACCTAGATATAATATATAATTATATAGCTATGTTTAATTTTGACATTTAATTGATATTGAACTTTGGTAAATTTGACATAGATTATTATGACTGTTTTATTCACATTTGATTGATATTTCTCAGAATTTACTTTTATTTTAATTTTTATATAGATTTGGCATTTAAATTGGTTTCATATTTTGACTTGAATATTTTCTAACTTTTTTTACTATTGACATATTTCGTAATTATATTCAATTATTTTTTTAACACACACAATATTTACACGCCATAGTATATTATGGCAAACAGGTCTGAACCTTTACTTTTTATGTTATCCTGCATGCATGTTTTTCTTTTACTCTTGTATGTGTACACATGTTTGAACAAATAAATATCTCTCAAGAAAAACGCTGATTCTACCCATTCGTACTTCACAGTGTCCTGAATCCTTCAGTGTAATTTAAGCGATGCGGCTTCGTTCATACTCCGTTTAAGTGCCTAATTCATTTTGTATGGCTTTTACCACCGCTTCAGAGCTGGACTGGGAGTTCTAGAATCGGTCTAAGAGTCTAATGATTTATGTGAAACAATCCGTTTAGGCCTAAAGAGGGGCCCGTGCCTAAATAATAACAGCCGCACAGGTCGATCGATCAGGTTAAGCTACGCTTGCCGCGGTTGGTCTGTGGAGGGGTGACCATCTTTACATACCGAGACCCCTCCGTGCCTCGGAAAGCACGTTAAGCCGTTGGTCCCGGCTGTCATTCGTGGATCTTTGCCAGTCGTTACGCGTAGTCAGAAGCCCGAAAGACTGACAACCAGTCTTACCAAGAGGTATCGGATTACCCAGTAACTGGGTTGTGGAGGTTAGATAGGCAGTCGCTCCATGTAAAATACTTGTAGTCAGCTGCAACCGGTTAGACTGGAAGCCGACCCCAACATAGTTGGGAAAAGGCTAGGCAGATGAATCCGTTTAGGTCTAAAACATGTGAAAAGTAAGGTTTTTACCCCATATCATCATCAACCTAGCCTATTCCTAACTGTATAATAACAATAATAATAAATTTATTTCAGACCAGAAGTCATAAAGGTCATCATATAAGGGCCATCCTTCAATCTAAGTGAATGCAATTGAATAATAGCATTTTAAACGGAGCCACTGGTTATTTGACCTCCACAATTGTTTGGTAAAAACGTTAATAAAGATGCCTAATCCTTTCCCCCCTATGATGGGGTCGGCCGGTCCAGCCGGATGCAGCTGAATACCAGTATTTTACATGGAGCTATTGCTTATCTAACCACCACTACACAGTTACTGGGTAACATGATGATACCCTTCGGTAAGACGGGTCGTCACACTTTTGGACTTCTGACTACCAGTAACGGCTGTCAAAGGTCTACCTACGAATGGCAGCCGGGGCCAACTTTTTGTGCATGATTTGTGCATGAACTCAATTTGATTAATGTTGAGATTTTCACAGGAAATAAGCACAGTAATAGATACTTTATTTTCTATGCAAAATTATAATGTCACCGAAAAACTGTACCGATTTTAGATTGAAATGCTTATTAGCATTTCAATCTAAAGTCGGTACAGTTTTTTATCATTAGCAACATTAGTAATAACTAATGTTACTAATGATAACTATGAATAAAACGTACTCTACCTACAACATTAACATTTCAAAATAATTTTAACGGCAAAATCAACACCAAGTCTCAAACGGTATGAAAAATATCGAGAACAGATTTTTAATAAAAAAAAAAAGAAAATGCATACAATTTAATAAACAACTCGAAGAGAGTAATAAAATAAAACGGAAAACAAAACACGGCCAACGGCAACAGTGGTGGAAATCTGGCCCTGACGTGTATTGTACATACGTGCACTGCAAACCAGAATAATTGATACCTACACGATGTACGAAAATGTTTTAAATTGTATTTTATTTCTGTTTGTGTTTAATGTTGTTTCCTTTCCTTTTTTGTTTCGTTTAATGGTCGCTTGATTGTGACCATATTATATAGTGAGTTTGAAAATCCGTCTGGCATGTTTAAAATGTTTTATAGTCTGAGATACGTAGAGGAACGACCTTCACCGATCGATTAACGAGTAGAGTACGAATACGATTGTATAAGATTGCCTATGAAAAACCTGTCAACAATCAGGCTTGTAAGGCGTTGAAACTTGAAAATTAAAACGTATGAAAGTGTGCAAGAAAGAGAGACTTCCCATTGTATACCATCGTATTCGCAAAAAAGTAATCTTCATTTTGATATATATTTTATTTAATATAAATAATTATTAAGTAGGTTAAAATGCACTCCTAAGATTTTGCTACATTGTAAGTTACTTAGTTACAAGTGAAGCTAATAAAAGCGTGCTAGAAAGATGCATCTATTTATCTTGTCCTCAAGTGTATTCAAACTCACGTTGTTGTAGCCTGACAAAAAAAAAAAACAGATATTTATTAGAGATTGTTCACACAAATACTTGAGATTGAATATTTTCATCATAAAATGGCCGCTCATATCTGAAATCATAATAGAAAAGTTTGTAGTTCGAATAGAAAGTTTATAATCGCTTTTAGGTTTAATTGTAGGTTTATTAAGCTTTTATATAGTACTAGCTTCTGCGTGCGGCTTCGCCTGCGTTGATGCTGGGAATTATACTACGGGAACGTGCTACCAGACAGACGCCAGCACATCAAGCTACCCGACACTATCAAATTTTCCCAATCAACTTTGAACCTAATACTTTAGCAACAAAGTTGAAAATATATTCAAGAAATTTGACAGATTGTAGTAGCTTGATGTGCAGGCGTCTGCACCAGTGAAAGTTCCGTCAAAATCGGTCCAGCCGTTTTGGAAATTAGCCAAAATAAATTGACAGACAGATAGACAGGCAAAAAATTAAAAAAAAAAATGTTTTATTTTGTTATAGGTGGCGCGGGCGTATTATAGATACTTATGTATAATAAAATAAAAAAAATAAAAGAAAAAGGGAGAAGCTCATTGGGCATCAAAAAATTCGTCCGCATCGCTGTCAATGGGATATTGTGTCCAAAGGTCTGGAAGTTCCAGAGATTACTCCCTACATACAAACTGACTAACAAACAAATGTTATATCTTTATAATAATTAGTATATTTAGATGTATTAGTATGGATGCATAAAATATTCATCGTCACGTCTGTGGGTTTGTTCAAATAGGTTTTCCCTTTTCTTTCTCTTGTGGTGTTGGAATACCTACCTACCCTTAATAATAATGATTATCTACTTTTGTGAGCGAGTGGGCTTATTAGTCGATTCGCACGAATTTACCAGCCCGAAATGAGCGAATCGTCACTTTTAAATAATGTCATTTTTTCTAAGGGCGACTCGCAGGAAGTTATTTGTTAATTTTATGCAATGAAGTTAAGAAAAAGTACACGTTGTTATCGTCTGCCCACAAATAAATTAATTTCGTGCGAGTTGCCTATAGAAAAAACAATATTATTTAAATGTGACGATTCGCGCGTTTCGGGCGAGTAAATTCGTGCGAATCGACCAATAAGCCAGGGAGTGGCAACTGCAGTTGGTACTATCCTGTAAAAATCTCACCGTGAGAACTTAGGTAAAGTGAGCGGGAAGCGAGCTGTCATTAGGGATTAACACTATTGACACTGCTCACTTCACTTATGATTTCACGGTGAGACTTTTACAGAATCGACCGGCTGTACAGCCATCCAACACCCTGATTGCGTAACACCACACTATCAATCTCAAACTAAATCGTTTTATAGGATATTGCTAATCAATTGCTTTATATGTTCGAAAAATTTGCCTGCTCAGCAACGTAAATAACGCAATGAACTGTCAAAATGAAAGGCATTGCTACTGATGGTGTGTTACGCAATTACGACGCAGTTCAAAGCACAAGACATAATATACAGGGTGGCAGTTAACGCGCAAACTGTAACCTTGAATTCAGCATATGATTTTAAGCCCCCGCACCCGGAATAATATCTCGTTGCTTATAAAAAAAATCTGCTGTGTCATAGAAAAGTGCAATACTTAAGCGGTCAGAATGTATGGATAAGCTGATTTTTTTTTTACCGACTTGTCCTATTTCATAATTATCTTTATTTGCATCTGCTTGCAAAAAAAATTACCCACTGTCTATGAAAACAAAAAAAAAAAAATTACCCACTCCCTACGATAAAATTTTCTTAAGTACTTTTTTTGCAATTTGCTGGTTAATGTCAGATTGTATGTAGGTATATGTATGTATGTGTATATATGTGTGTGTATGTATTTACAGAATTGTAATCATTTAAAATTATCCATACAACCCCTTCTGAATCCTATTGAATGACTATTCATGAAATATCAATAGGATTATTTAAACAAATTGCAAAAAACGTATCCCCCTTAAATTAGCAAATATTCTCTCAAGGATATTTTAGTGAGAGATATTCATTAAAATAATATCAGTCAAGTAATTTGCCTGTCTCAACGTTCAATAATTCTTTATCTTCTTACAAAGATTATGATAAAATTAATTTCCCCTCATTTCCGTAAACATGGCACTGTGGTGGGGCCATGAAAAGCGGGCTTAGGAAACGTAACAGTGGCTGTTTAATTTTCTTCCTGAGTTCAAATGTCAAAATAAATCTAAATACTTTTCGAGCAGTCTGATGCAGTGGGTGGCATTATTTTACTTCAATCTTAGATTTTATGCCACTAAATGCAAAGAATCATGCACCGCTTGAAAAACATAACTCTGTCTTTGCTGTCGCGCAGTCAGTTTAAAACACTGAATAATTTTGAAGGTTCTTGCTAATCTATTGCTCCATATCTTCGAAAAATTTGTCTGCTCAGCAACTGAAATAACGCAATGAATGCTGTTGAACTGTCAAAATGAAACCCATTGCTACTCACAGTGTGTTACGCAATTACCGTGGGGTAAAGTAAAGATATATGTACTTTTCTGTATTAAGTCTTGTAGCTTGTGTTGTGTTGTCTTGATTCATTAGTGATTTAGCGCATAAAGGACCAATTAAAAAATAAGTATATTATGGTGTGATTTCATGCATACCGGGTCATATTAAATTAGCTAGCAAAACTGCAGACGTGATGGCTTTGCATATCTATGGAAGTTTCGCTAGATAATTTAATGTGATCCTGTATAATTACTGTCAACCATTTCTGTGGCTATTTAAACTGGCTGGGGTTGTATATTTGTGCACCCAGTTTGTCAAATTAATAATCCTTTAATAAAATCTGTAGTAAGGTGAGGGGCTTGTGGTTAAGTAACAACAGCCGCACGGGTCGCTCGATCAGGTTAAGCTACGCTTGCCGCGGTTGGTCCGTGGATTGGGACCATCTTGACATACCAAGACCCCTCCGTGCCTTGGCAAGCACGTTAAGCCGTTGGTCCCGTCAAAATTTATTGTGAATGCTCTGCTTAAGGACCAGCTTTTGCACGCGATTTCGGCCGCGTTAAGGTCGGAAAGTATCCCACAGGAACCCAGGATAAAAGTCTGTTAAGTCCTAACCCTGCTCCCGGTATAACTTATACCTGAAAGTTACGTTTCAATGACTTGGGCACTAATGGTTTCACGTCGATCGTGATTGGCTTAGCTAAATAGAAGACTGCTTTGTTAACATACGTAGCTTAAAAGCATCATCGGACATATGCCTCTCCTATTGCATGCCATTCAACTCGATTTTCGCCAACTCTCATTCAGCTGCTGCATCCATCCTACGAAGATCGTCGCTCCACCTAGCCTGAGGGTGTCCTACCTTACGTTTGCTGCTTCGCGGTCTCCAATCAAGAACACGTCTATCAAACTCAAACTCAAACTCAAAACTCAAACTCAACACTCAAACTCAAACACAAACTCAAACACAAACTCAAACACAAACTCAAAACTCAAACTCAAACTCAAAGCATTTATTTCAAGTAAACCAATTACAGGCACTTTTGAATTGTCAAGGGGTCAGTCAGTCAGAAAGATGAAGCTAGTTGCCCATTCCAAAGCGAAATAGGTACCTGTCTACGTAGTAGATACCTATCCCAACGGTCATCGGTTTTACGGCTAATATGGCACGCCCATTGCCACTTCAGCTTGCTTGTTCTTTGAGCTGTGTCGACAACTTTGGTTCTCTGCTGGATCACCACTTTGCGAATTCGATCCCAAGTTAAAAACATCGTTGGGCTCAAACTTTAGCATGAGCGTATAATTTTATATTAAGTATTAGGTACAATCGCTGGCCTCAGAGCTCCAACAAAAACGGAGTCCTCATCATATGTAACAGAAATTACGTTGGAACTTATATACATGTGTAACGACGTAGAACATGTCATATTACTAGCATGTAAAATTAATTTCAACGTTTCTGTGTTGGTGTGGTAACATTGCAATTATTAAGCATTTCAGTGTTCAAGCATGCTTCATTTAAGAGCGAGAGTGAGCATTCATTAAATAGCTTCAGTTGTGCTGAAATGTTCAGTGAAAGATATTGTTTTTTAAACAAATTGATACTCTACGTCAATTTGACGTGCAAACAACTTGCAAAGAGTGACAGTTGTGATTTGAATATACCGTCGTTGCCAAATCAAAACCTTGCATGTGTTCCTTTGGTGATTTTTCTGTTATCTCCGCAAATAATAATAATAATAATATTTATTTTCTCACCACAATATTACAAAATACATATGAGGTGGTATCAGAGTCAGACAGCATTTTAATATTGTGGGAGACTGGTGCCTAAACTAGGCTCTAAGCCTGTATTTCTGGACACCAGGTCTCCGCCCTTTTACAATAATGTAAAATATTTTATGTTGTTATGTACTTGTACACTGACAACCAAAGGATATAAAAATGATAGACATTTGGTTCCTCTATATTTTTATTTTTATTTTTATCCATAAAGTGTTTTTTTTTTCGATTTTCTCAAAAGTACAAAAGTACCATCTGTGCACATACAAGGTCTTGATTTGGCAACGACGATACGTACATTTTAAGTTGGTATTCAATTTGCTTAGCAACTGACTTCTCTGACTTTACAATTGTGAAATATAAGTACCTACCTACGTTTTATTTTTTCTCTGTTCATTTAAAACTTACTTTTGATAGCATAACCACTATACAGTTCCCACTCCTGGAACACAGGCCTCCTCTCCGCGAGGAGGAGTGGGCCACAATCCACCACGTGGGCCCAGTGCGGGTTGATGACTTCGAATTCTTACGTTTGTTTTTTATTAGTACCTACGGTTATGGAATGACTTGCCCGTGTCGGTAAGGCGTGTCAATCTTTGTCCACTTTTAGAAATATGATAAAAAAGCACTTCTTCTCTCCTTAAACATCATCATTATATTTTCTTTGCTCCTGTTTCGTGTTTATTACTATATACGAGTATATATATGTCGGCGCGAGCGTGGGCGTAGCGATAATAGGGCCATCATCATAGTTTCTTGGTACGGGTTCCATGAGGAAGGTGGGTACTCGGGCAAACCAGTAAAATGTAGTTTGAAGCACAATTCAGTCACGTTTATTCGGTAATTTACAATCACTTTATGAGTAGTTAGAAACAAAGGTTTGTACGGTGAACATGACAGTTCCTATGGTATGCTCACAACCGTCCGGCGTGCACTCCGCAAGTCGAATGCCAGCCGCTCTCCAATCGGCTCTGTCCCCGTGTAGAAAATGGCGCGAAGTTATAGCGCCACCTCACGGCGTTCACTGTACTACTACTAACCGATCAACCAATGAGAATTAAGTTCCGGTTCGACCAATATTATGAAATCAACCGGAAGTAGTATTTTGATTATTTTGTCGTCTTGATATCGCTTGCGACGACATACATATATGTATATTTATTTAGATTAGTATAATATACTTTATATATGTATTTATTGTATTGTGTAAATAGTACTCCACAGCCTACCTACAGTATTTGTCTCTCCTTCCCCTTTTCAATCCATCTAAAGGTTGTCTTTAAAAGATCGCTCTTAGCGATAAGACCGCCCATTGTATCACCCTTTGTAAAATTTCAATATTTATGTCTGTAATTTATATGGTGTACATAATAAAGAATACTCGTATTCTATTCAATTCTATTTTTTTTTTTTGCGGTTTCAGGTTTGGTCTCATAGTAAAATTTGTTCATAATGATGAGTGCAATGACCCCTTATGAGGTATACAAGTTGTAACTTAAATAACGCACAGTTATTTAAGTTACAACTTGTATATCTATGTGTACCTATAAAATATCAGGGTAAGATAACAGCTTACCTTACCTCAGCTTTTGTCCTAGGTAAACTCAAATGGTGTATCATTCATTTGTGTATCTTTCAGACTATTTACCTACAGTGCATCGAACGCAGACGTTTTGTACGTTGTATAGTTCGTAAATATAATACGGTATAATGAAGTGTCCGGCTCGTAGATAATCTATTGTCATTGAAGAGGGGGATAGGCAGATGGATAAGGCTTAGGTTAGAGTGGTGAAAATATAGCGGGAACTCTTTGTTAAAGACGGAGCTCGTCCGGAGAAGTTGTACTCCAAGAACCTTTTGGCGCCTGCACCCTAATTGCGTAAATAACTATTACTCTCAATTTTAATCATTTTGAAGCATATTGCTAATCCATTGCTCCATATGTTCGAAAAATGTGCATGCTTAAACGCAACGTAAATAACGCAATGTATGTTGTTGAACTGTCAAAATGAAACCCATTGCTACTGATTGTGTGTTACGCAATTACCCTGCTGCATGACTTTGACTGGGGGGCGTTGCTGGTAAAAAAAATGTGTATTTGTCACAGAATTGTAAAGTATTTTTATCTCACGAAGCGCGCTTTACATGTTGTAGGTAACCAAGTGTACAAACCCGCAGTGAATGTGTGCGTGAAAACGAGTAGAGTCAGCACATAACACACTCTTCCGAATTCGCCATTGTCTCAGACGGTACGAGCCCCTGCGCTTACACACAAATTCACAGCGTGTTTGCACACTTGGTAACCACAACTAAAGCGCGCGTCGCTCCATGAGATAAAAATACTATATCGAAAAAACAAGATGGTGGCGCTGGTGGTGGTGTTCTGACTGGTCACGTGTTAAAAGATCCTCGCACCGTTTGTATTCCCGATTTCTTCTGCCAAGCAGTGTTATTGTTTTTCGGTTTGAAGGGTATGGGTGTGCTTTGTCTCTATAATGGCCATGTATTTGCAATACCTCTGGTATTAAATTTTTATAGATGGCGTTGACCCGTTACCACCATCATTTTAAAAACATCATCATTGAAAGTCCCTGAACCGTCTCCGGACACAAGTGGGAAGATGTTACTCCAACCTGGTAAAGTGGGGCTACTTCGACGGAACAGCAGTAGGTATGTATATCCCAAACTATGCTCCAATATCTATCCTGTTCTTTGTGTCCCAAAATATGCAGTCAGTGACCTCTGCGCTGCCACCGACGACGCTGTGGAAGTGGCGCAGTTTTGGGCCAGCAAGAAATACAGTCGTTCCAGCGACATGAAGAAGAAGAAGAAGCATCATTTGTCAACACCATCTATTTGTATTGATTTTATCTTGATTTTATTTTATCTGATTTTATTTGATTTTATATTTTAATGGATGTTATTGACCTGAAATTAATAAATTTATTATTTATTTATATTAATCGCTCTCTTATGCACTAAAATCACTAACTGTACGTTCACCGACCGGTGAAACAAGAGGCCCTATTGTCAAGTCTACTATCTACAGATACGGAAAAAACCACATTAAAATCTACACTTCAATCAGTCGAAACTCAACCTTACGTGTTTAAAATGAAAGCCTATTCAACCGTAAAACTAAAATAGTCGTCAAGTATCGCGATGCAAAGTTACTAAGGACACACAAGACATCTAAAATAGACTTTATGTCCTGGATTTTAAGGTGCAATTTGACTGTAAATGTAACATAGTTTAAGTCAGACACGATGGTTAAGCACTCAATGTACCCTTTATCTTAGATTAAAAATGGGGGGGTTCCCCCTTTCCCTAGTCAGCTAGGTAGGTGTTGATATTTATCGAAAATCGACGCTTCTCTTTATCAATGGTGTCGGAAGGTATTATTTTAGCTTTTGCACTTAAATCAAAAGAGACTATAGGTCTATTTTGTTTTTGACCGGAATATGGCGACCTCAAATATGGCGAGGGGGGTAATGGCTGATCTTTGCGTTATACTCGTGAACGGGCGCTGCTTGTGGTGACTGGTCGTCTTGCTGACCATGGTTTTATTATTGTTATAATTAGTAATAACTTGTTTATTTGGTTTCCTTCGATGGTCCTAGTTTATCATTTGTGACTTCAAGCGACAGCTATGTAAACAGAACCCAGCATTGCATAAATATGTTAGCGGTCACGCCCTTCATACCTGGAGGCTTTTATTTAATTTTCATTTATTAATTTTTGCTTGAGTACGTATAGTTTTTTATTGTATTTCTTGGTATATTGGCGTTGCTAGCTGACATATGGCAAATAATTTAATTTAGTGTCCTGTGTCTTGTAATGTTAATTATTTTGCATACCTTGTATTGTATTCAGTCAAGTATTTTCTAACTGAACAGACAGCTGTGCTGCTGGGGAGTTTGTTGCGCCACTTCTTCTTCCCAGCGAAAGCACTAGGAAGTGGTGAAGGGCGGGCGTTTTGGGGGACTGTCTTTTGTAATTTTGACGTTCGAAAAGTGCTGATTCTCAGCCTAGTTTGAATAAATGACTCTTGATTTGATTTGATAACTTTGAGTATAGTTATTGGGAAGGCATGAACTGCAATCAATGAATGCAAATACATAGTGTCTGGGAGGGACATCGACGCATACTTGTTACCATGGATTCAGTACAGCACCACACTTGCGTAACACACTATTACTCTCAATTTGAATAATTTTGAAGCATATTGCTAATCCATTGCTCCGTATGTTCGAAAAGTGTGCCTGCTCAGCAACGTTAATAACGCAATGAATGTTGTTGAACTGTCAAAATGAAACCCATTGCTACTGATAGTGTGTTACGCAATTACCCTGCTGTATTCTGGACCAGAATTTCAAGCTTAAGTATTCATCAAATACTCAAATCCAAACACTCAAGAGGTTTATTTATAAACGATGATTAAATTTAAGTAACGTTTAAGGCAGTTGTCCCACCGCCGCCGGCGATGAACGAGTAGCGAGTGTGTGGTCCGATAGTTTTGTCTCTGGGCTATCAGCGAGTGTCGGAGTGCGACGGGCGATTACTCAATCAAAATTATAATCAAAAGTCATTTATTCAAACTAGGCTGAGAATCAGCACTTTTCGAACGTCAAAATTACAAAAAACAGTCCCCCAAAACGCCCGCCCTTCAACACTTCCTAGTGCTTTCTCTCGCACCACTCGCACCACTTTTACTCGCACCACTTTTACTTGCACCACTTTTAATCGCACCACTTTTGCTCGCAACACTTTTAATCGCACCACTTTTACTCGCACCACTTTTACTCGCACCACTCGCTTGGGGCTCATTCAACACCAACATCATCGTCATCATCATTCATTCAACATCATTATATGAAAGATCGTCGTCTTCTGAACTAGACAAAAATGATAGTTCTAGTAATTGTTGATTTGAAATCTGAATTCATAATCTGGGCACTCAGATCCGCACTCTAGGTAGAAATGTCCGCTGATTGGTCTCTCGGCGTGAGCTCAGTACCTCTACCATGAGTTTGCACAGCCAAAACTCTCTAGCGTCTTCGTAAATAATATTTTATTTTTATTTTATTTTATTTGTTCAGGATAACAAACAATTGCGCAATGCTTAATTATTTAAGTACAGGTATTTTATAAAACACTTGAGTAATCACGCAACCAGCATCGTTATCCACAAATTAATCCAACTGTAAAAGTAGTTTGAGTAATATCCAAGCAAACTTAGCGAACAATATTTGTCTAACATAGATTAACTAGGTTTGGTGAAATAGCATGTAACAAACTAGATGTGTGAATATAACAACTAAAAAGTATGTGGTACCTACATATATGAAAGGATTTTTATGAATACTATTTTTAAACTGTTTTTGATGAAATATTGTACAGCGCCCCTAGCGGTCACTGAAAGAATTAAAATTCATACCATGAGCACTATAGAATTGGATAGTTAAGAAACCTAAAGTAATCTATTCGATAGTCACTAACGTTTTTCAGCTGTCGTCATACAAAACAGCACCAGGAGTCACTAAAATGACAGATGCTATCGAAAAATACACTTACGATAGTAGTTACGTAACTCACTAGCATTTTGTCGTGTGAAACATATGTTTACATTAAAATTATAAAAGTTTTTGAGTTTGTTGAGTCAAAATATTGTCTGGAAGAGCTTATTTAGCACGGAATATGGGAGTGGCCGCTGAATTTGAAGACTAACAACATGAACAACGTGAATTTCATGCCAAAACTACAGGAGAATGAAACTTCTAGCTAGATGAGACTGGTGCAGTTTCTGAAAATTCTGCCACACCAGTCCTCATTGTATTATTGTCTTTTTGTAAACTTATTTCAATGGATTTAAGTAAAAAACGCCGTAACCTCAGAAGGTCAACACAATAATTATAAATTGAAAACGACACTCGATGACTCAACAGTGACACTAAATACCTTAAGTAGTTCAGTAACCGCCAACCTTTCTATTTAGTCGGATTATTGACTATCAAACAGGGGGGGGCCGTGGCTAAATAATAACAGCCGCACAGTTCGATCGATCAGGTTAAGCTACGCTTGCCCTGTCATTCGTAGATCTTTGACAGTCGTTAAAGGTAGTCAGAAGCCCGAAAGTCTGACAATCAGTCTTACCTAGGGGTATCGTATTACCCAGTAACTGGGTTGTGGAGGTCAGATAGGCAGTCGCTCCATGTAAAATACTGCTATTCACCTGCATCCGGTTAGACTGGAAGCCGACCCCAACATGTTTGGAAAAAGGCTAGGCAGATGATGATGAGACAGACATTATTAGTGTTTATATTAAAGCAAAACATACTTTATATCGTCTTTTTACCTATGTCATTTCCCTACGTTATAATGTAGGAATGAAACTGAACTTTTTTCCTTTTACTCGGCTCCTAAGTGTTAATAGGTAATAGGTAACACGGGCCGGTGTCCGCAACTCCACGTCAATGCGCGTATTTTGCGTACGGGTGGGAAAATCGATCATTCGATCCACCCCAGCTCCTCAAGGAAGGCTAGCAACGCCTTGATGTTACTGACCGTCTCACGTAGGGTACCTGGGTTACCGAAGTATTTTGCCCTGTAAGTGGCGACCACCGGGCAGCTTAGAAGCACATGTGCCGCTGTCTCGTCATCCTCCATGCAGGCCCTGCACAGCGGACTGTCTGTTACTCCTATGACAAAGAGGTGTTTATTAAATAATCCGTGGCCAGTTAAAGCTGCAGTTACCGTACGCAGCTTTTGTTTAGTTAGACGGAGAACCTGTTTCGTGAGGCGGCCATACATTGCGGGAAGTGCTTCCTTAGCCTGCCTCCACTCGCCTTGTTCCGTCCAAAGTTTGTCATGTTGATCTTTGGTGCGTTTCCTTACCAGAGTGCGTAGATACTTGAAGGGGAGTAGCACGATGGGCTCAGGTCCCACTGGTGCAATGCTCGACCCCCTTCTGGCAAGCTCGTCGGCTGCATCGTTGCGAACCGCTGTGTCCTTTTATCCATTGAATGGTTATTTTATTGAGGTTACCCACCTGGTTGAGGCGCTGGTGGCACTCGTATATTAGCCCAGAGTCGACTGTATTACTATTCAGCGCTTGCAGTACAGCCATGCTGTCTGAGAGTATGCGAATTGAGTGATCCTTCACTTCCCTGAAGCGGCCAGAGAGATGCCCATGCATTCGGCCTGGAACACTGTGTTGTGGACGCCCATTGGTGTGGCTATGTGTATGTTGAAGTCCTCCGAGAAGATTCCAGCACCTGTACCACTACCTGTTTTGGATCCGTCTGTGAAGATTCGCAGCTCTGCAGGGCGCAGCCCCTCGCAACGGCGATCCTCGTGAAGTTGGATCTTGTATTTTTTATCAAAGATAAATTGTTTGGGTACCCGGTCATTCCTAGCGTGATGTTAAGGCTATCTTAACATCACGCTAGGACTCTTAGGAGCCGAGCAAAATGAAAAAAGTCAGAAGGAACGCTAAGCGATAACGTAGTAATAGCGGGCAGGCGATGCGATACGACGGGGTGAGTCGGGTGAACAAGAAATTTCACGTGGACAACACAAGTCACGTCCAGAAACATAATATAAAGCGAAAGGAACTTCATTCCAACCGTATATCCCACGACACCTCACGACTTTTCTTTCTTTCTTTCCTAAGATCAGCTGCCTGAACTTCAGCTGCGTTACTTCAGCATGAGTCCACAACACTATCATACAAGATCAACATAGATGTTCTATAAAGTCAATAGCGAGTGAAGTTCGTACGAAGTTATTGACCTCGTGAAGCGAAGGATTCTACTTAGATTCCGAGCGCTAACTAATGTTGTTTGCTTTCCCCTAGTTTTCAGTTGTTTGTGGGGAAAAGGTACGGATAAGTGCTTAATTTCATTTGAGTATTTAGTTAATGTGGTCAGGGAAATTAATTGACACCCTACGTCAGTCAACAACCGTGTTATCACCATTTTGTAGCAGACGCCCGCGGATTCGTCAGCAAGCGTGCCAGAAATTATCCCACAGGAACGTGTTACCGGGACAAACAACCTGGTAGCATCAGGATAAACAACCCTCTAAGTTCATATATAATCCTATTAATAATAACACGACGTAAATTCACTTAATAAACCCTCGTATCTTTATTAGATATTCTAGGCTGTTCGTTTCGAATTATAACGAATTGTTATCGTGACTTGAAACTAAGATGAAATGATTCTTTGACTGACACCCATGATATAACTGCAAATTTTTTGTCAGCTCAGCGCTTTCGGAGAATATTTTTGGCGGCCACCATCTTGGATTTTAATTTCGAGCCATAAGCTATGAATATGACACTCAAAGACGTTTGAACTGCTTGAATAATCTTTGTAAAGAGTTCTCATTTGACCCATTTGCCACCAAAACCTATTCTGCACGCACTCGGCTTAACGATGACGTTTTTAAAAGGGCATAGTGCTTATATACCTTTTCTTTGTAGAAAGATTTTTAACTTTCCTAGGCCCATTCCTGTACAATAGATTAAATAGAAAACTATGTATCTATAAACTAAATTACTATAACTGTAAAAAAAATTATACTTAAGTATTTACTAACCCTCGACTATGCACAGACAGAAGACCTACTTATTGTCTGCAAATAAAACTGCTAACATACTATTTTACTTTTATTTATCTAAGTTTTAATTTAGTTTTTACGTTAAACTCAGTGTTAATTTATTACATTAAGAATTCATGCATTTTCTAGCCTGAAGCACAGGTTCAACCTAGTTCAGGCAAATTAGCAACTGTGCGCTATCGTAATTGTTAAGGTATTAAAGTGTAAATGTTATCCCCTTTATATAAATAAACGATTTTATTTAAATTTATTTTATTTATTTATATGTATTTTTAGTAATCCTAAGATTTCTACTACATTTTCTGTTTTTACCCGTGAGATCCTGTAATTGACTTTATGTCTCATATACAATTGTTATCCTTCTGTTATAGCTGTTGGTTTTCCTTTTAATAAATAAATAAATATCGACCTTTGACACACTCAGCGCCAACGATCATAATAGGCTAAACGTCTTACTCTAGTCGTATTCTCCGACGAGAAACTACATACAACTCCACAAACTACCCGAGCCCGAATGTGTATAAAGACCAACTAACTCAGATCAAATATTGTAAGCACAAACTTACAAAGTACAACAGTAAATAAAGACATATGTAATTCATACTCGGAGCCCTTACAATTAAGCTTTGTAAACGAGCTGGCTTTGCGAGCACCAGACAATGGCGGAGAACAATACATTCTGGTCTTTGTACCGCGAAATTATATCAATAGAGGGCAAGGATCATTATATTGACACCGGAATGGGAAGGTAGCTTGAGAATGTGTGGGGTGTGAAGGGTCAGAGGATGATAAAAAGAGAACTTGTGTTGATCAATAATAGGTATCTATGGAAAAAAAACGACGAGACGAACGCAAGAGAGCGTCATGAATGACCCAATAACGTCATTTTAAAAGCGTGTATACTGCTGTCCTTACGAAAAGTGTAATAACTAGGTTCAAGCTAATTTCGAGAAAAACGCGGTTAAAGATTTTAGTTTTGATTTGTTTGTATCTTCATTACTATAGTATCGATTACTATGTTATCGATTCGTGATAGATACGTAAAACTGTCCAAGAAGAAAATGTAGAACTCGTTCTGCTGATTAAGGATATGTATATAACTCTGAGAGGCACAAAATCCGAGTTACCTATTGCACTTTTTGTAAGGACGGCAGCATAGCATGCTTATGTTTAACGTACCGTGCATTATGGTTTGCTTTCAAGGGTTAAAAGTGAACTTGCGGTAACCTTTAATAGGTATGGAAAAAACAAAAACAAGACTGTTTAGAAAAGAACCAAAATTACGTACCCAATACTAGATGATTGGCTAGAGAGTCATGAATGACACAAAAACGACATTTTAAAAGCGTGTGCCTTAAAGGCGCATCTTGCATTACGGTTATCTTTCTAGGGTTAAAAGAGAACTTATTGTGATCTTTAAAATGAATTAAAAATAAAACAAGACGGCTTAGATCGATATAGATCCTTTGGTACCCTATACCAGATTATTGGCTAGAGAGTCATGAATAGGAGACAATTAATGACAAAAATGTCAATGTTAATAACCTCCTCCTTTTTGAAGTTGGTTAAAAACATAACTCAATATCATAACACGAAAACTTGAAAAACGATGAAGATTAAGATATTTGGCTTTAATTTTATACCTAAATGTTGATTGGACAACATAGAAATGAGTATAAATCTGAACAGACATGAGGAACACAAGATTGGACTTTAAAATATACACACACAAAAAGCGTTCGTTTTTTGGGCAGAAAGTACAGAACGCAACCAGCTACGATCCTGAGATGTTACTATTGCTTCGTTTACGTTCAAATATGTGGTCATGGTCATACACGGATCTGACCTTAGGTTTGAAGAACATCACCAGTAAAGTCGGTAAATGTCCTTCTACGACGTATTTAAAACACAAGAGGAGACTGTGGTGGAGGCCGTGGTGTCATAGTGCATCAGGGATGTTGCGGATAATAATATTAATGGTTTGCCGCCATTATTAGGAAGAGATGTGCATCCTTGATGGCGCGAGTTCGTGGCCGCACCAAGTCTTCTCAGTGTGTTCGCAGATGGTGGGATTCCCCGATGCAGCGGAGGTCGATGCAGTGTCTGTAACCTACTAAGGCTGCCTGTCCATTGAAGTGGAGCGAGGCTGCGGAGCCGAGAAACGGACAAATATTAACCAATCGAAAAATTACATTGAGATTTTATGCAATCCTATTGGTTAATATTTCTCCGTTTCTCTGCTCCGCAGCCTCGCTCCGCGTCAATGGACAGGCAGGTTTACACCAAGTTAAGTAAAATTGTTACTAATTCTATGGACTCCTGTCTATATACAAGTTGTCTATTCTATTCTTTAGGGACACTCGTTTAAGCAATAATCCTCAATCCATAACAACTACGAAAACAAATTTGATCCGAGGGTCCGACAAATTAAATAGAACAAAAATCTTCCTGGAAATCAAATAAATACCCCTCATAATGTAAGCCTCCAAAAATATACCTCTAGAATATAGTTAGGGTTGCTCCAAACCGAAAATCGTATGAAATCGAGGTACAGTGGCCCAAAAAGGTGGTCAGGTACTCTTAGTTTCAAATTCGTTTGCGCGTCATAAGACAAGGAAGTCTGACTCTGTCTCTAGAGGAGTTTAGTAGTAACTAGCGACCCGCCCCGGCTTCGCACGGGTGCAATGGAGAAACACTGATAATTTTAGAGCCATTATTTCTCGTAAAAAGTATAGGATAAAAAATGGTTATTGTGGGTTATCCCTAAGAGATAGACATAAACCATCACGGACTTTTTTGTAGATCTTTTTAAGGTGTACAATACTGTAGTACATTATTTTGATCTATCTCGACGGGTTCAGCCAGCGTTTACAATGTAAGCGCAAAAAAATGTGTTTATTTACGACATCACATTAGAAACCTCTAAAATTATCAGTGTTTCTCTACTATATTATGCATGTATTATACATATAAACCTTCCTCTTGAATCACTCTATCTATTAAAAAAAACCGCATCAAAATCCGTTGCGTAGTTTTAAAGATCTAAGCATATATAGGGACAGACAGACAGGGAAGCGACTTTGTTTTATACTATGTGTAGTGATATCTTGTATTCTTAGTTTAAAATGACGTCATGGCAAGTTAGTCATAATGGCTTGAACCAATTTGAGTGTAAGAGCGATGGCTTGTACTCATGGTCATGATTCCGCTCCAGTGTGAGGGGTTCGTTCTTAAGTAATAACAGCCGCACGGGTCGATCAAGCTAAGCTACGCTTGCCGCAGTCGGTCCGAGGATGGGTGACCATCTTTACATACTGAGACCCCCACTTATAGAAAATGTTGTCGAAACTCCACCACCACTTTCTTGGCCGACCGTACCCAATCAATGAAAACAATCCAAAGGAGAGATTTTATTCCGTTCATAGTTCATACATATTTCACCTGGCGTAGTATTCGCGGTAATCACGTTGGAATCGAGCCAATCGTATGAAAAATTGCAATTGGTCTCCGTGTCGCCGTGTCGGTTTCATTATAACATTGTCTCATACGTTTTTAAATGGTTTTTCGTCTTTTTTCCCACGTTGATTTTTTTTGCTTCGTGCTCAGTTTTCGAAATGTTTTTGAGCAGTTTACGTTACAGAAATCTTTCGCACCCCGCATACTCGTACTAGTCCTATTTTATAGACCTATTAAAATGATTCTTAGGCACCATTCAAATATTACGTAAGCACTAGAGGGGGGCGGGGGGTCTTTGCTTTGCTTATATTTGATGACATGGGGATGGGGGTCTGGATGGTGATTACGTCAGCAGTATTTATTTCTTCACGTTTTCGAATTTTCTACAAAGTTTAGTAAATTTTGGTTTGAACACATATTATTATGGCAACCCTACTTGTCTATGCTTGAAAACGAAACGCATTTTCAGGGATTCCCGGAAATAATTAAATAAATAGTTATAAGAGCAGCAGGCTCATTACTGAATAAAGAAACCACAACATATTGAAAAATGCATTTACCTACCAATGTTTACGTAAGAATGGGGGGGGGGGGATATATTTGCTTACTTTTGCTGACGAGGGGGGGGGGGGGGTTCAAAAAATCTGCTTACGTAATACTTGAATGGCGCCATATAGACGAATTAATTAGATACTTATGCAAAAGGTAGCTCTATGGTTGCAGGAGATACAAGAAGGTCCGCTACTAATCTACAGATCTGGAAACTATTTATGGTCGTACAATGATTTGCGATGTGATCAATATTAAATCTCGCCTGTATGTAAACTTCATATAATTTTGATCATTTCCAAGCTGCAATATCAAAGAAAGAAAGAAAATACGCTTATTTGCGGCAAACGTGACGCAGAGAAAGAACACAAAAAGAACAAGTTGGATGTAAATATGCGTCACATCCACGCAAAATGGTCATCGCTCAGTAGAATGCAACGACCCTATGTGAGACAGAATCCCAGCACTGGTTTCAATTACGGAGGTCTGTTAACATTTAAAATGGAAACTAGAGCGAAATGTTTCGAAGTGTGTACATTCAAACGAAATAAAAAAAAAAAACAGTGTAAAAAAACCAAATGTATTGACATCATCGCGAATACGGCAAACGAAGCAGAAGTGAAAAACAAAAAAAAAGTGGAAAATAAAAGAAACAAGGTAAACACCGATTCGTATTTTATATCGGATTTATTGGACCCACCACCGATTCCTACTTGTGTTGTGTTGCCAAACCGAAAAAACACTACAGCTTTCAAGGGAAATTTTTGAATTGGAATTTTTGGTGTTTTTAGTGCGTTTTAATACAATGTTTCATGTTTTTTTGCTGGCTGGCTTTTATTTCGTGTCATGATAAAACAGATTTAAGCTTCGTACATAGATTAGATACGTCGACGTATTTTGTAGGTCGAAAAGGTTTTGGTATACAAAGTATAACTTTGTACAGCGTTTATTAGATTTGTCGAGTTTCAAGGATGTTTTGTGATTAAAAAAGTGCTAAATATAGTGTGTCAAGAAATACTTATACAAAGACAAGGGCTCTTATCATTCAGAGAAGGCAAAAGCATTGATCACCACGCTTATTCAAGATGGCGATTTCAGACTTATTTTAACTATAAGTCCAGCCGGTCTGTTCCGTAAAATTCTCACAGTGATAACTTAGGTGAGCTGTCATTCCACCTGAGGCTTAGGTGAGCTGTCACTTCACCTAAGTTTCACCGTGAGATTTATAGATAACTTACGCGAGTGAAACCGCGAGGTGCAGCTAGTATAATATATATTATCACGATATCACTTTAACTCGCTCCCCTTGCGATCACGATACCTGAAGTATTAGTAAGTACCTCTTAGGGTATCTGAGGGGTTTCCTATGTATAACTACATAGGGTGATATGATATTACAAGATGTTTGAGCCTTTGTGGTTGAGATCTTGATTTGATTCGTGACTAGGCGCCCGTGTGTTCGCTCGCGTAGTAGTCGGAAATCATCCTTGAGTCTACCGGGATAATAGTATCTTAGGTCCTAACCCAGGTCATGGTTTACCTGTGTGCCTTTCGTCGTAACCCGTTCAGTTGTTTAGGTGACTAAAGTTAACAGGCAAACAGAGAGAGTAACTTCTAGATATATTTATATTTTTTTATTAGATTCTAAGTTATTTTTTTTTTAATAACCTAATTTTGACTCTCACTTAGTAGCTATATATACAATGTGTAACGTTAAATGCGCAAAACCTCAGACAGCCCAAATGATTTTTAATTCAATTGACCTATTTCAGAAAGAAAATAAGTCATTAAAAAAATTGTAAAGGTTTTATGTGCTGTTTTAGTTTTACTGGCCATTCTGATCGTTTCTTGCGTCTGCGACGACGCTTTACCGAGGGAGGAGTCGTCACCGGGCCGCTGCGCCCGCGCTGACATTGGCTTGCTTGACCTATTAATAAATAGACACGGCAACGTTTATAATGAAGATTTTTTGAAAAATGTGACCTATATTAAAAAGTCGTTCAATTAATTCTGCTCATTATTCTGATCAAACTATTTTCAGGTTTTGTGCTTTTAACGTTACACGTTGTATATGTACATACTTAACACGTGCTGTTATAAGTCAACCATTTATGACGGGGATCGGAACTGCTTCTCACAGATTATTTCATAACCCATCTAGGAGAGCAGTACGGCACCCACTAACTAGATTAAGAAACTATGCTTGTAACTTGCCATGTAATCTAGTGCCATGTAATCTTGCCATGTAATCTAGTCCTAGTTGAACAATAAATCTTTATTATTATTATTGTTAGTAATGGATTTAACATAGCATCACGCTTGTAATCTTTGAAAGTGTCGGCTGAGGCGTATTCACTAGTTATGTCTATGTTTATAACTAACATAGTCACTTACAAACTCTACATACATGTGCACACAAACATACACTATACATACATGTACCTACATACATTTCTCCCCCAAATATCTACACACATACACACCCTTCAAAATACACTTACACCACATACTTACTGTACACTTACACGCCACACTATACAGCATACACCTACATGGTACACCTCCCTCGCATACCTACTTTCACACACCACTTTAATAGATATACAAATAAACAAACACTTTCAATTCCGAATCTCTAAATAATAGTAGTGGCACTCGGTAAAATTTGCATAACCCATGGCTGAACACTACCCCCTGAGATACAGGTTCCCACCTAGTTCAGGGGATAGGGCCAAAACTTCAAGGCAACCATCAGAGCCACCACGTTATTTTATTGTATACTTATACAAATATTGTTTGGTTTTGTAAAGGTATTTCAAAATGATATTTCTAGAAATTGTAAAATGTATTGTGGTGAGAAATAAACTATTTTTTTTTAAATTTTTATTTTATGTTTTAAGTCTCATGTAATTACGGGCCTACTGACATTGCAGGCTGTAATGCCTCAGTCTAAATGTTCCCACTGCCGAGACACAGGCCTCCTTCCTCTCTTCGAGAGGGAGTGGGCAGCAGTCACGCTTGCAATACCAGTATTGAATCATAAAATTTTTAAGCATAAATAATAAATGAATTTCTACTTTTAAATATTTCTATGGAAAGCATTCGAAAGAAACTTGCAAAAGACAATAAAAAGTTACAAAACGTTTTTCTAAACCTGGTAACATTGCACCCAAACAAAGTAGGTACGCAAAGAAAAAAAAAAATCAGGTATGAATAAAAGATGAGTCGAAGAGACCTGGGGCGTCCGATAGCACTCGCCCGCCGTAGGGATTTGATACTATTCACCTAAAATGGATTGTTTCTTATAAAACAAGTTATTACCGAGATTTTTCCGGAAGAGATTTTATAAAAAATAGGATTGAATTGGGGTCAATAGGATAGATAATACGGCCGGCACACAACTGGTATATAGTTGGCCCGTAGGACTCATGGTCGCAAGTGCGACTGCTGAGCGTGAGGTCCTGGGTTCGATTCTCAAGTCGAGTAACGTGTCATTGGGTTCTTTCATTGGGAGTTTCTTAGTAACAGACAGAATTCGAAAGTCGGTGGTGTGATACCACCGTGCCTCGGAAAGTACGTTTAGCCGATGGTCCTGCGCCAGATCTCTCTCCGGACGTGTCGGATTGTCGTCCTATCGGACAATGTGGGTGAGGGAAGAGAGAGTGCATCTGTGTCTCACACACTTGTGCACTATGATGCCTCCCGTGCCGATGGCTAGTCTCCGCTGAGATTGGTCACTATGGCCGATATACAGTCTGGAGGACTTCACATGGCTCACTTGCACGACAAATCACAAAATGCATTTAGCGCTAAGAGTTTAAAATATCGTTCTATTCATCTGTCAATCGTTTCAAGATGACAGAGACAGAATCATATTTTAAACAACTTTGGAGTGTTCATTTAATTTTACTAGCTTCAGTCCACGACTTCGTACGCGTGAAAGGACACTGTCCACTTAGTATGGGACTTTGGCTCGGCGTGAAGAGACACTTTAAGTATAAATATAATACAGGTCTAATAGCTAATTCCAGTAGGGAAGAGAATATTGTAATAAGATTGTATCATGATGCTTGTAAGACTTGTTTTGCTTACTTGGTTTTTTTTTAAATAAACTCCTATCTATTCATACATTTTATTATTATTTTGACTCATATGTTAGTAATATGTTGTCTAGGAACTGAGCAGGTGGATAAAATTATCTTGTTACCTTGCCCAGCTTGAAAACCAAATCATAGTCATCACATGAGCGCAGCAACCCACTGTTCTTCGGTCCACTATACAATTGCAGCAATAGGTACTGCTTGATTGAATTTCGTCCCTGACTGTTATTTTCGTGTAATATATACACGCATGC
This sequence comes from Eremobia ochroleuca, assembly GCA_949629135.1. Lineage (NCBI taxonomy): Eukaryota > Metazoa > Arthropoda > Insecta > Lepidoptera > Noctuidae > Eremobia > Eremobia ochroleuca. Next base: position 6,690,631 of record OX451408.1, read on the forward strand.
GGTATCAGTGTCCATTTTCAAAGCCAAAACAATACTTGCAAACAATTAAGAGTAAAACGAGCAAAACAATATTCGCGATGCCAAGAAACAAAGTCAATGACATGACAAGTGACTTGAAGTGACAACTGACATTATGTCAATGTCAGTTGTCACTTCAAGTCTTTTTTTTAATAATCGATTTATATTAGATTAAAAATCGAAATTAATGACCAACTACGATACTTTTTTTTCCAATTAATTGGATAAAACATGTTTGAGTGAATGTACGTGATTACAAATAACAGCTTTAATTGACTGTAAACTCTAGACTCCTAGAAGAATGAGGAGGACTTAGTAAAACTTAAAAAATAACAATTAGAATCGATTTATAAATAATTATTTTACAAATGGCAACACTCAAGGCAAGGTCGAGTACTGTCAATATGTCGAAGAATAAAACAATTTCAGTACTTTTTAAATACACTATTCGTGGGCGCAACTTGATACAAAAAGTTTAGAATAAATAAGCGTCTAAAAATAAAACGTGATTTTTAATTAATTTGTTTCTTTTCGAGCATCGTGTCCACGCCAAGCCGAGAATGGACAATTTCTTTTCTTGTTCGGTGTTAGGTGAGATAACGGCCAAACCTGCGTTTCCCTATGGAGAATACACGCGTGATATCATGAGTCCACCCATTCGCTACATATCACTTATATGAAGTCCTCCAGATCGAATTTCGGCTATGGCGGCCAATCTCAGCGGAGACCAGACTTCGGTGCGGGAGATATTATAGTGCACAAATATGTGTGCAGATACAGTTGCACACTCTCTTCCCTCACTCTCATAGTCCGATGGGACGGCAATCCGACACGACCGGAGAGAGATCAGGTGCAGGACCAACGGCTTAACATGCTTTCCAAGGCACGGTGGTATCACACCGCCAACTTCCAAACTCCGGGCTTCAGTTACTAAGAAATTCCCAATGAAATAACCCAATAACACTTTGCCCGACCCGGGAATCGAACCCAGGACCCCACGCTCAACAGTCACTTACGGTCTCGAGACCAACTAGGCAGATATCAAGTTTCCCAGTGAATACACCACTTTAACTGAACAAAATCCTCAAAGTAGACACAAGCAAAAAGTATTAATACCTTTAAAGCCACTAACTTTTAAAAATAGAAAAAAATTCCGCACGTTTTTACTCTAGGCCCTTCAATCTACTCAAAATAACAAGGGCTATTCAAAAACAGCCGAATCGCAAAATCCTTTTAGTGATATTGAAATTTTCAGACGCTTGAAAACTTTTTCATCGTTTCAGAACGGGTATGATGCTCTTGACTCGAGTCGAAAGCTTTAAAAACTTTAGATTATAGTAATAACTTAGTGGGTAGCTCGAAATTTCGGAGCGAACTCACAAGTTTTGAAGACTATACCTACGAGTTTTGAATTTAGAAACTAAGAAGAATTTGAATTTTACTGGTTTTGGGTTTGAATTTTGAATAGAAATGACAGTTTTCGAGTTGATTTTTTATTGTGTGTGTAGTTTTATACACTGACCCCCTTACTAATAAACGTATTATATCAGATGAACAGTTACACATCGCTTTCTCTCTTTCAGTCGCCAGTAATTTGACTTTCGAAAGAAGAAGACAAAGCGTTGTGCAACGTTTGTTACTAAGGGGTGAGGGATTTATTTATAAGCAATGATTAAAGTGAAGAGACGTTCAAACGTCAGTAATGTATGGTTCTGCAGTCGCTAATGACTTACTTAACTTTAAGCTACGTTTATGAATGAAGGCGTCCAATGAACAATGATTTATTGTCTCTTTCTCTTACTCTCTTTCACATTTTGAGAAATCAAAGTTCATTGAGACACTATAGAAATAGGCAAAACGAAAACTAAGAAAATATATTAGTCTGGCAAGCTGAAATTTTCAAATTTATATCAAAGAAAACATTTATATTAATTATTATCATGATAACAAACTAGGTATTTTTCATGAACGTGATTTTCTACGGTGGTATGAGAACAGCCCGGTTCTTCTGCTAGTGCTCGTGTTGATAAACGGGGATCAGTTTCGATGAGTTGTCGTAATCTTTCTGTGTCAGTCTGAACTGGCTGGGGTGATGTGAATCTTTTAAACTGTAGTCTCCCATGTCGAATTTATCGAACCAATTTTTAGCTGTGCGATAAGTGACCGTAGAATCTCCCATCGATTTACATAATTAAGTTTCTTGGCGCATCCGCTGCTGAATGCCCCAATCGGTATTCGTGAAGTATTGTTACTAAAGATCCATTATTTCAATGTGTATGCCTTCGATGTTGGAAACGATATGAAACGTGGCAGGAAATTTCGTCCGCTTTTATAATTTCGTCAAAGGAAATTTCAAGAACATTCAATGAACAAAAAAAAAATTGTAGATAATTCTGAAAATTTCTACTTGCCAACCTAATACTATGTGGCGTGTTGTTAGTACTGCAACCTGCTTTCTTAAACCTCATATTTTAAAAATACATTAGATAGGTACTTCGCAAAGATTCCAGGGGTAAGGATATAGAATATTCTTATGCACCGCCCGGTCTTTCTACCCATTCCTACGTTTAATGTCCTAGCATCTGACATACTCGTACCTAATATTCGTAATAGCTTGAAACCGTACACACTGCAAAATGCTACACAGATCAGTTACTTTTTATTTATCAAACGGAAATGGAAGATTTGGAAAAGATAGGTGAAACTAGGCGGTGCACACTACCAAAAAGGTATGGAATGTACTCGTAATATCAAATTATAAAATAATTAAATAAGAAAAAAAAAAAACGTGTGCGGTCAGGACTAAAATTCCTTATGAAACTCGCACGCACACACATTCATATATAAGAGAAAGACAGAGAGAGAGAGAGAGAGAGAGAGAGAGAGAGAGAGAAGGTGTGAAGACGTCCTCGTAACATAGGGTCCAGTTGAAAACCAGCGTCAGTCATTAGGTGTCTGACATTTATGGTGTACTGGGCCTATTTGGCGCAGCCGTGAGGCACACAATAATATTTTAACTTTTTTTTGGTTTTGTTTTTCTGTTCTGTTTTTGTTGTCTGTTTATATGTGTGTATACAGCGTGTAACGGAAGGGGGGTATCAACCCTGAAGGAGGTGAATGTGCTCATGAAACTCAACAACTTTCCCCAAAGAACATAGGTCGAAATATGAAAAAAAAATTTGGCCGTCCCTTACAAAACTGACTACCAGCTGATTGATTTACTATGGGTGGGCCAAATTTTTTTTTCATATTTCGACCTATGCTCTTTGGGGAAAGTTGTTGAGTTTCATGAGCACATTCACCTCCTTCAGGGTTGATACCCCCTTTCCGTTACACGCTGTATAAAAGGGTAAAATAAAATAAACAAAAAATCTGAAATTTTGAAATTTTAATTATAAATCGATTAAAAAATATCGAAATTCATTCATTCTAAAAATGATCGCTGCCAGAGCGGACTGCCCCTTTCAGGAACACTGGGTGGGGACAGTCCTAGGTCTGAATAAATAATTTTATTACTGTCTTGAAAACTAACAATACTAACCTATTTACTTATTAGCATTATTGTTACTAACACCAAAATACTAACAATATTATGGCCCTAGTCTGAAATAAAGTTTTATTATTATTATTATTATTAATTCATACGCACCCTAAATACTACTAAATGCGCGGAATTTGTCAATGAGTTCGTAGCACGATCCTATATTTACCTACTTGCAAATATCTTCGTGTATGGCTTTTGTTCCGGAAGCACTTGTTTAAATAATTGTTTAAACACATATATTCACACAAGCATCCCGTTTGCAGTATCCAGCAAACAGGATGCTTGTGTGAATCTATGTATTTAATTTTACACTACTGAACGGGATCCTGCAAATAACCGTACCTGCAAAAAACGGGATCTTGCCGTGGGAAAGAGCCCTAACAGTACGAATTTCTTTCATTTTGACAGTTAAACAACATTCGTTGCGTTATTTACGTCGTTGAGCAGACAAATTTTTCGAACATTATTTTTTTTTTTTATGAAGCAATGGGTTAGCCATTTGCTTCAAAATGATTTAGATTCTGATTGTTAATTTGTTATGCAATAAGGGTTCAGATGTAATGTGTGAACGTAGCCGAAGCAAAAAGAGTATGTAAGGGTCGTAGCAGGTGGCCTTATGGGAAGTAATCGTGAATTTCCACACATGCTCAAATGAGGGTATTTGGGTATTTTTTTTTTCTTTCACAAAGAGTGGCTACTAGGGAGTAGTCACTCTTTGTGTGTATTTGAAACTATTGGTTGGCTCCACCGATTTTAAAAACCAGCCAAGCGCGAGTCGGATTCGCGCACGAAGGGTTCCGTACCATTATCTATAAAAACGTTGTCTGTTGTCTGTTGTATGGGAGCCTTCTTAAATATTTATTTTATTCTGTTTTTTAGTATTTGTTCTAATAGCGGCAACAGAAATACATCATCTGTGAAAATTTCAACTGTCTAACTATCACGGTTCATGAGATACAGCCTGGTGACAGACGGACGGACGGACGGACAGCGGAGCGGGAGTAATAGGGTTCCTTTTTACCCTTTGGGTACGGAACCCTAAAAACTATGTTTTAGTTTAAATGACATATCTTTAAGATCTTAGACTATTTGAAATTATTAAACTAAGTACACGACAATCTACGAGTATCAATAACTTTCTTATCTTTCCTTTGACTTAACCTAAAGAAAACGTTAGCGTCCTTAAACTTGCCTTATTTATACTCAAACTAAAACTTTTCTAGTCTTTGGCTGAAAGGAAGTAATAATCGTTTCTTTCTTGTTATCGTGAAAGTTTAAAAAACGTAGTAACTGAGTGAAACAATTACTAAGTTCCAACTTTATGCTTGTAGAAAAGTAGTTTTGGTCTTAGTATGATGTAATTTTGTTAAAAGAGTAATTTGTGAACGAGAAATTGGTGTAAAAACCTGCACTCCAATTGCGTAACACACTTTCTTCCACAATCCATGGGTTTTGAAGGAAACTCCTGATCCATTGCTTCATAGGTTCGAAAAACTCTTCTGCTCAAGAACGTAAATAGTGCAATGAAAATATGATCAGTCAAAATGAAAGAAATCGGGCTCAAATGTAATTTTATGTGTGTTACGCGGTCAGTCGTTACGGGTAGTCAGAATCCCAAAATTCTGACAACCAGTCTTACCCAGAGGGATATCGTGTGACCCAATAACTGGGTTGTGGAGGTTAGATAGGCTTAGGCAGTTATTTCACGTGAAATACTGATATTCAGCTGCATCCGTTTAGACTGCAAGCCGACCCCAACATAGTTGGGAAAAGGCTAGGCAGATGATGATGATGTTTGTTACGCAATTACTCCGCACTGTCGATAGAGATCGGCCTGCATCTCAAGAGTAGTGATATAGGAAGTCTCTCATCATTCCACAGAGAGATAGACTGAACGAAGAAGGAGCAGTGAATGAAGTCTGTGCGGTGAGTGGGACATTGGAGAGGACGATTGTGTGATGACCGTAGATTTCTATTGTGGTTGGCGCAAATGTACTGAAAGTGGGAGGGATAACCAGGCGAAGAGCGAGAATTAAGAAATGAAACGTTTAAACGATAAAAAAATGTATAACTATGCATTGGTTCTCACTTAGCTCTCATTTTACATCACTGTCAGTATGTCACAGTGATCTTTATCATCGTGGTAATAAAGTTGCTATAGGTTTACTGTCAATATCACAATGATCTTTACTAACGTTGCAATAAGGTTCCTATTTGGTTGCTGCTGTCCGACGTAAACTAAATTTGAACGGGCTGTAAGCCTCTTTGAGACTTAGCATGTGACAGGTAGACTGACAGAGGCGACACCTCAGACAGAAGAACTCTTTCTAATATATTTCATTTTTCAGATTACCAAATTCTGCTTACCCTTTAACTGCACACATAATGTCATGTACAGCATTTAAACCTTAACGTTTTGAAAACTTTAATATACCTAGCTTTTTTGGTCAAAAAATGGAAGAGATCTCCTTTCAAAATGTTACGTGATGTGTCCTAGATCGTGCGAAGCTCAAAGGAACTTTTTCAGATATCTTTTTTGGTAAAACTTCAAAGGATTACTAGCTCCGATGGATTTCGATAAAGTTTTTGGCATACCAGCCAAGGAATGCACTTAAATGGAACACGAGAAATAAAAATATGACAGTGTTGTTGTGAACTTGTGGATCAGAAATACTATTCTGTAATGTTCACTTCGATCCTCACTCAAGTGACGGCACGCGATTCGAAGGCAACCTCATTTGTTTTAAAATTGTTATGTCTCACTTTGATTAACATCCATACCTTGGCGCAAATGTCAACAAGACTGACTGTCATATTTTTAACTGACAGCACTCCAATTTTTACTTGTCAATTCGTCATCTGCCTAGCCTTTTTCCAACTAGGTTGGGGTCAGCTTCTAGTCTAACCGGATGCAGCTGAATACCAGTATTTTACATGGAGCGACTGCCTATCTGACCTCCACAACCCAGTTACTGTAAGACTGGTTGTCAGACTTTCTGGCTTCTGACTACCCGTAAAGACTGTCAAAGATCCACGAATCAATTCAATCGAGTCAATTCTATCCATAATTACAATTATCTCCTCTCAAGAATTAACAAGAAAACCTACCGGAATGTCTCCCAGATTTTTCAAGCGAAACTCCCAAGTCATTTGAACCGGGTAATTGGCTAAAACACGTCTATACAACGACTATACGACGACTTCTATACGACTTAATGCTTGTACGTAATCTCTCGTAAGGAAATGACAGACACAGGTGGCTCCGTCGCCAACTGCTAATAGCTTTTAGACAGCTAGATGGCGTAGTGAGGGGAAACAGTCGATAGTTTTAAAAGCTTTTGTTGAAGTTTCATTTGTTAGAAAGAAAAATAGATGTTAAGGATATACTCGCATAGCCTTGACTTTGCCTTTTTAATCAGAAGAGTGATTCTCCGAAGGTAGAGTATATCACTCGGATTTTAGAGGAATGTGTCTGGAACGAGGTTGAGAGGACTAACTATGTCTTAGAAAATGGCTTTAATTTTATTAATTTATTTATTATTTATTTATTCCTTTATTTCAGGCAACTAAGGTTCATAGAAACATACTTATAAACTAATACATACAAAATTAACACAAATACAATACTATAATAATATAACTTAAAAATACTATAAATAAATACAACATAACACAACTTATACTACTGCACACGAAGTGTTGGTGTCGTGTTTCGTTGACTGGTGTCATGTAGCCGGCCACGAAACCGGCGATACACAACACCCTTCGGCCAGAACTCTTCCTTGAGGAACTTCTCGAGATGACAGCCAAAACATTATACAAAATTGTAATCCTAGCTTTTAACCCTTAAATGCATGATTTATTGTATCGTATTGCAAAAAATGCTATTGTATAGGTATTTATCTATAGAATTTAGAAAAAATATATATAATAAATATTAATATTCATAGAGTATATATATTGTTTTGACATAAAGAGGTGCGTTCAGACACTAACAGCTATCACATTCTTAAAAAAATTAAATAACGTACTTTGTTGCCATATGGCAACATTATGCATTTAAGGGTTAAACGTAGATAGAATGAATTGCAAAACCAAATTTGGTATTGATAACCCGATCACACCGTGTACAGAAGAGCTATTTATGTGCTAAAAGAAAAAGAAAGTAGGAACAAGGCGGTGAAGTGGTTATACTTCACCGCCTTGTTCCTCCTTTTTATTCTGTTTGAATTTGCATTGTGTATTTAGTTAGCATTTATTTAATTTTATAGTTTGTATTTTGTATCTCATTTTAGAGGGGTCCGTGGCTAAATAATAACAGCCGCACAGGTCGATCGATTAGGTTAAGCTACGCTTGCCGCGTTTGGTCTGTGGATGGGTGACCATCTTTACATACCGAGACCCCTCCGTGCCTCGGAAAGCACGTTAAGCCGTTGGTCCCGGCTGTCATTCGTAGATCTTTGACAGTCGTTACGGATAGTCGGAAGCCCGAAATTCTGACAACCAGTCTTACCTAGGGGTATCGTATTACCCAGTAACTGGGTTGTGGAGGTCAGATAGGCAGTCGCTCCATGTAAAATACTGGTATTCAGCTACATACAGTTAGACTGGAAGCTGACCCCAACATAGTTGGGAAAAGGCTGGGCAGATGATGATATTTTGTATCTCATTTTATGCTGCACTGGTTGACGACGCCGGCTGTCACTGAAAGCCTTTCAAAAAGACTGACTTTCAAAAAGTAATAAAGATTTTTTTTTAAGTATGAAAGTAGATACATTATTGTATAAGCTATCCGTGGCAATAAGCTTACAAGGTTGTAGAGACAGCGAATCACATCTATCGGATGCATCAGGATAATCGGACCAGTACGCTAATTGCGTAACACACTATTACTCTCAATTTGAATCATTTTGATGCATATTGCTGATCCATTGCTCCATATGTTCTAAAATTGTGTCTGCTCAACAACGTCAATAACGCAATGAATGTTGTTGAACTGTCAAAAATTGTTCAAAAATCAAATTTTGAATTTTTGGCAGTTCTTTCTAACAAAATCTGTTAGACGTCAATTTTATTCCACGAATAAAAAATAACTGTCGAATGAAAAATCAGCCCTCAGTCAAAAGTTCTTGTCGTTTCAACATAAATTCCATTTCGCAATATCGAACAGCAAACAGGCGTGATTCTATGTTTGTATTTTCCTAGAACAGTTACTATTATTTTTATACTTTTAATGAAACATGTATGGATAAATATCTGAAATAAATGAATTGAATTGAATTGATGTAGACGGTGTATTAACATTTTATATAATGTATATTTTTTGTACCATAATAAAATTATTATTTTGATGGCATATTATCTGGGGATCTAGGCTAAACATACCAGCATCCACGCTAAGAATGCATTCTACAAGTCCCTATGTAATGTCTATAAAAATGTGTAAAAATTACATGACATTAAAAAAAAACAAAAAATTAAAAAATACTGGTAAACAAAAGTTATTACTCCTTAGATGAATATTTAAATGATAAACATAAATAATAGGAAAATTAGTGATCATTACGTAATTTATACGTATGTTTTAAGTATATTAATCGTACTTAATTATTAATAAATAACATAATAATAATATTAATAACTAGGAAATAATATAACAAAAATAATACTTAACTGAATAAAATAGCAATAATAACAGAGAAAAGCAATAAAATTAATATAAATGAATAAACAGAATTATAATACACATGTAAATACAGGTATATAAAATAATTCTAAAATATTTAAGTAAATTCTGCAGATAAAATAATACATAAGTAATAGATAAGCGAAATGTTAGTATCTTACACGCGATCTCCTGACTTTGACTATGTAAATAAGTTAAAACTTGTTCCCACAAAAACAAGTATCAATTATCTTCTGAAACAGAGCTTCCTCTCCTACCCTTTTGCTGGGCCGTACAGGGTCCATAATGATCTAAAATATACATCGTGTAACGTTAAATGCGTAAAACCTGAAAATAGTTTGATCAGAATAACGAGCAGAATTAATTGAACCACTTTTTAATATAGGTCACAGTTTTCAAAAAATCTTCATTAAAAACGGTGCTGTGTCTATTTATTAATAGGTCAAGCAAGCCAATATCAGCGCGGCGCAGCGGCCCGGTGACGACACCTCCCTCGATAAAGCGTCGTCGCAGACGCAAGAAACGATCAGAATGGCCAGTAAAACTAAAACAGCACATAAAACCTTTACATTTTTTTTAATGACTTAATTTCTCTTTGAAATAGGTCAATTGAATTAAAAATCTGTTGGGGTGTCTGAGGTTTTGCGCATTTAACGTTACACGTTGTATAGTTACCACCTAAGTACATATTATGGTAAAGCAATAAAGGTGTTGAGTATTGGGAATTATTTGTCGAAAAGAAAAACAGGAGGCTTTTTAAAAACCACTTTAAATAAAATGCCACCGGACTAAAAAGGAATTACACTGGTAATGCTACCAATCGATGCAAAAACTTAAAAGTTACGCTGTCGTAGCCCGTAGTCAATCTACAGCATTGCGTAGCACTGCTAGCACTCTGTAATGTGCTACGGCGTAGCTGACGTAGGTGTGACGTAGTCATTGTGGACAACAAGCGGTGCGTAGGTATTTGAAATTTGACCTGTGGTTCCTGAAAATATAATGGCCATTGTGTAAGGTTTTATACGATTATTGTTGCTTGAGGGGGTTTTGCTTCTTACCGTAAGATGTTGCGTAATTGCTAGCTCTCCGTATTCTTACAGATCACTACGTAACATCACGTCGCATTCTTCAAAGGTATACAAAGGTTCATTGTAATTACATAACTGCGCACTAAACCAAATCTGGGTATACTGGGTGTCCGAAAAGTCATAATCATAATCATAATCATAATCATTTATTATTTGTTTAACATAGGTAGTTAATACAGATCTTACATAAGGTTCATAGGTCACTATGTTATGCCTAGAGGCGTACAAATATGTTTTTCATGCATAGAGAAAAAAATACATTAATCATGCGTAATGTCAATGCGTAAATAAATAATCAAAAATTAAAAATGTCACAATATAGAGAAATGTCAATGCGTAAATCAAAAAATTATAAATGTACAATATAGAGAAATGTCAATGCGTAAATGAAAAATTATAAATGTCACAATATAGAGAAATGTCAATGCGTAAATCAAAAATTATAAATGTCACAATGTAGAGAAAAGTCAATGCGTAAGTCATCGATTACCTTTTACCTGCTGATGGGCCACATTGGGATCTTCAATAAAAAAAAATGACAGTGGTAAAAGTCTTATGGTTTCCGAGTTTTATGATGTTTAATGAAATTTTGGAAAATCTCTACCTTTGATCAGTTTTTTCCATGCCATTTCTACGAATGAAAACTTTTTCAAGTAGAAAAAAAAAAAAATATTTTCATCTTGAATAATTCTACTATCGATTGAATACAAGAAAGTTACAGATATCATCTTTTAAATACCTAAAATTTAGGTTCAAACATCAAAATTTGACCAAAAAAAATTTACCTTATTTTTGATCGGCCCTTATGAAAAAAAAAAAAATTATTGGTAGGTCTTTTTTTTTATTTGTAGATTCCAATGTGGCCCATCAGCAGGTAAAAGGTAATCCATGACTTTTCGGACACCCAGTGTTGTGAATTTCCTCATTAAACAACTCATAAACACTTTGTCCGACCTAGAGATCGAACCTAAGGCTCAAGAGTCAAGCTTACAACCACGAGACTTAAAAGAAAATTGTAATTAGCCCAAAATGCGTTTATCATAATAGCCATAATTCAAAATGACAAAGTTATCGATAACTTTAAACCGTATTTTTTAAATCTATCGACCTTCTCCCCACTCTAGCAGAGATGACATACAGTAATGGCCGCCTGCAACATCTGCTACCAACATTACAACGTGGTTGTCTTTATAGCAGGATTGGTACATGTGATATTTTAATTAGATCACGCGATTATGACTCCTATTTCTTTACGCCTAAGGCGGGGGTTGGGGAAATGGTAATGCGCTTAGGTGCTGAACTTAAGTGGTGCAGGTGTACTATTTTTATAGTTTGTTGTAGGATGGATGCATTAGGTTTTAAGTAGGCTAAAAGGGCTATGTTAAAGTGTAGTTTCATAAATTATTAATGTTTTTAGAATAGGTCTTCCTTCTGGTAGTTTTTTAAGGTCTCATCTGGTTTGTTGGTTCGAACTTTGCACGTATCAATGTAACTTTTTCAATGCATTATATCGGTCATAAAAAGGCGATCGGTATTATATCGGCACACGCATTGAGTTAGTCCAATTAGTAGAGTGATATAACACATTTACACTATCATATAACGGGTGTAAAGAAGACGAGTAGGAAAGAGGGAAGAGGGTGTAAGATTCACTCGTTCTTCCCGTCATTGAGATTTGATTTAGATTGAGACACTTTGAATAGACGCTAAAATAAAACTATTCAACCGATTCGAAATCATTCTTTTGTTTTCAAATTCTAAATTCAAAAAGATGAAAAAGCCATATGTTTTTTTTTTTAATATTTGCGGGAGGTTTGCGAACGACACGACTTAAAAGGCAACCCTCGTAATCTACTGGTTATGGTGATATCAAAGAAGTAACTTTTCTTTACGAAAACCACTGGTTAATAAATAATAAACCATTTATTATTATTTTATTTATGATTTTGATAGATTCTTTCATATTTTGTGGATCTGAGAACGTTGTAGGCCTTGTATACTGTAGATCTGTGGACCATTTTCAATTTTATTTCAATTTTATTACTTTTTCAAATTTTTACAGGCCTACATAGTCTTTCCATACCCATTAACACTGTAATTTAAAAACATTGTAAAATCCAATTATTTTCGAAACAGTAACTTTGGGGTTTCCTGGCGGTTCTTCTCCATAGGAAAGGACCAATTGGATCCATGCTTCCGCTTCTGGGTTCTTGGATCTTCTAGGTTTATGTGAAATAAAATATTTTAAAATGTTAAAAGTAACTTAACTTTCAAATAACCCACGATCCGACCACTAAAAAAAAGTAATTTCCCAGCAATTGTTTTTGTACAATCACACTAATATTATAAAGGCAAAAGTTTGTGTGTGTGTTTGTATGTTTGTTACTTCTTCACGCTCAAACGGCAAAACGGATTTAGATGAAATTTGGTACACAGATAGTTTATAACCGGAATTAATACATAGGATACTTTTTATCCCGATATTCTCACGGGATCGACACTTATGCGGGTGAAACAGTGGGGCACAGCTAGTGTTACATATGTACTTTGATGTCTCCACAAAATACGTAGGTGACGTATATGCGATAGGTATTTACTACATATTTCCAAGCCTGGTGGTCCATTTCCAAGGGTTAATTGAAAACATTGAAAGAACCTACACGTGTGACGACGATGTTAATGATAGTCCGGTACGCTTAGGATCGCATTTATCCGCGACGATTTTTTTCCGCGTACTGAATTTTAAACGCACTGCTTTAGCGCCGAGAGTTGAAAATCCAACAACGTGTTTTTTGACGTTTGCTCGGCTCAACATCGAGAATTGAAAATCCAGTGCGCGATAAAATCCCGCTACGATATTTTTACGGTTGCGAACGTGACCCGCTAAAAACCTACTATCACGGCATAAACTCTAATTGTGTGGCTCATTCTACGAAGAAAGTAGCGTGGCTGATTCGATTGTTTATGATAGGGATCTATTTCAGGCCCTGTAAGAAGCTGAAATGATAGGATAGAATAGAATACTCTTTAATAGAATATTATGTACACCATATAAATTACAGACATAAATAATTAAATATAGAAATGTTACAAAGGGTGACAAAATGGGCGGTCTTATCACTAAAAGCGATATTTTAAAGACAACGTTTGAATGGATTGAAAAGTCAAGGAGAGACCAATACTGTAGGTAGTCTGTGGTGTACCATTTACACAATACAATGAATACACACATAAAGTATATTATACTAATCTATATAAATATATACAATGTGGGGAGGACAATAAGATCATAAATGAAAACACTGGCAATACTAGTTTATAGAAACATTTGTAAACTATCAAATATATCCGAACATCGAAATTAAAAAAAACTATTTTGTCTAACAAACTAAATAGCTCAAAACTGCAAACAAAATAAAACACCATTACAAAATTGGGACACTGACCTGCGGTAAGAATGGCAACGCCGCGCGCCCCGTGGTTTCATTCATTGACAAAGCGCGAGGTAGCGCGCGGCCGCTCGCGGGGTTTTCCCGGCGACAACCGACGCAGCGACGTAATGTTTTGGCGCCATTATTAATATTATTATTAATGCTCAATTACACAAATCAAATCACAGATTATTAACCAAATAGTCGGGCATCATTCACACACGAGTTATTCACTAATCAATTTATTATTCACAATCACTTCGATCACTTAATTATGTCGCCAGTCATTAATTTTTTTTATTTTCAATATGTCCGCCGTGTTCTTGAATACACAAACTACACCGACGTCTAATGTTATTTCTCACTCTTGATAATAGGTCACCATTAGCAGCCATTTCTTTCAATTTATTAAAAGATATTATTATTCTATTTTTTAATTCCTCAACGGTATTAACTTCTGTTGAGTATACCTCATTCTTTATGTGACCCCACAGGAAGAAATCCAGGGGCGTGAGATCTGGTGACCTCGCTGGCCACCGCACTGGTCCAAAACGGCCAATCCACTGCTGTCCGAATATTTGAGTCAAACGCTCTCTTGCAGACACCACTGAATGAGCTGGTGCTCCGTCTAACTGGTACCACATCTGTCTGTAGACGTCCAGCGAAAGTTCGTCCGTGTACTCGGAAACGGATCCGTCGAGGAGTTCAATGAACTTTACAGCATTTAAATTGCCATCAATAAATACCGGACCAATAATGGTATTTCTGTGTATGCCAGCCCACACATTGACAGCAAATCTGTACTGGTGCGAAGTCTCCCGTACTAGATGCGGATTCACGCGGCTCCAGTACCGAAGGTTCTGTCGGTTCCATAAACCATTCCTTGTGAATGTACTCTCGTCAGTCCACATCACATTGTACAGGAAGCCAGGATTCTCGAGATATTTGGTTTCTAACCAGCGACAGAAAGTTTCTCTTATTGGCATATCTCTAGGTAACAATGCTTGTACTTTCTTGTACTTATAAGGTCTGCGTTTGTCACGTTTCAAAACTTTTTGAATAGTTTTGTGATTTACTCGAAAATGTCGACCTGCATGACGCAGACTGGACGTCGGATTGCGATCATAATAATTAATAACTCTTTCGTCTGGAATCACATTTGCACGTGGAGGAGCATCATCTACGTGCGGGATCAAGGGCTGATTTTCCCGTATCCTCTGGACAGCTTGTACAATAGTGCGCCCGTGGGTCGGACACATACGAGTATTCCCATACCTCTCACGATATGTCCGTACAGCTAAAGCGGCATTTCCGTGACACTCCCCATAAATTAAAATCATATCGGTGTACTCCGAAGCTGTGTAATTGTAACGAGGCATGATTATTTAATCATAAAACCTTTAAACACCAAGACTTGGTGTTTAAAGGTTAATTAATTTAATACTTAGTATTAAGCGTCTAATTTCGCAAAGTTTACTTAGCTATTTAACTAAGTACCTATAATACGTTGTGTCCTGTCACTATTAACCTTCAAGCAGTCGCGCGGCGTCGAATCGACCGCGATGCGATCGATTCTCGATATATTTATGATGCCAAATTGTTTACAAATCCAAAGAAAATTAGAATATTATTTTGATTTTATCATTTTGTTTATGTCCTAACATAATGATAATGTGATAAATACAAAAAATATGAAATAATTAGTGTTTTAAATCCCTGAAATATCCTATAGGTCTTTTAGGTTACGCGCGACCGCTGGCGTTACAAATGTCCGCGCGCCCGCTTGAAGGTTAAAACAAAGCGTCAAATTGCGCACAACACAACAACAAAGATACGATAACACTCGCGTGGCGACTTCAAACGGGCGCGGGCGCATCCGAAATTCCAGAGCGGAACAAAACGCGTCACAGGCAGGAAGGAAGTCCGGTGACACACTGACCGCGTAACTTGCAGGTTTCGACAAGAAAGCAAAGTAAAAACAAGCAAACTTACCTATCTCTTTCGCACATACATATTTTGCGATTGACATGAGTGCGTAACAGGAAGTAATAACTTCTGCATGCATTTTTTTTTAATCTAGTTGTGATGACACGCTTTTATGACTCTTAGGGCTCAGGCATAAAGTATAATTTGCATTGAGAGAATATTTTTTTAAAGAAAAGGCGTAGGTTTTTGAAGTAGCGACACAGATTACTTGTTAGCGAGCTGGCAACGTGTGTCATTAACCTTCGCGTGCTTTCCTGTTTACAATACATCATGTAGAAAATACTTAAAATGAAAAATAATGTCCTGTGGCTAAACTACTGGATATATTCATTTGATTTTTTTGTGTGCAGGTTGGGAATATCATGACTTATACGAAGTTTCATTTATGATCTTATTGTCCTCCCCACATTGTATATATATAAGGTCCCATTAAAATAGGTGGACAAACTTTTACAAATCATTCAGACCACCAAAATAAGGACAATGGTAAAAAAAAAAATAAGAAAAATGCATTAGATACTTTAAAAAAAAAAAATCAGTTAGCGAAAATGCACTAAACATTTTGGTTACCCAATGCATAAACACATCCATGTCTGCTATCTCATAAATTCTGATTCTACGAAATAATGGTCCAGGCGCACGTGGCCATGTCACCACCCGCCGGTTTCATTGTTCAACTCATGCCATCTCACTCTAACATAGCCCTTCACCGCGGGGATGCCCGGGGCGAAGGGCCGCTGACGTAAAATATGACAAATTGACAATGAAGCCATTTCAGTTTTCGTCGCGCAACCGAGCCAACAGAACATGTTACATGAAAGTCTGCGTGTGTGTTGTTACGTAGTTATCACAATCGACAACAATGCCTTATTACGCGTACAGCAACCAAGAATACTTGGAAATGGTCCTGTGTTATCGTGAGTGCAACGAAAGCTTACGACAAGCCCAAATCCTTTATCAAGAAAGATTTGGAAGGCGGCCGAGCCTCACCATAATCCTGAGAGCAGTACAGCGCCATCGTGAATGTGGTACCTTCATGCCACCAGCGGTTGACGCAGGAAGACCGCGCTATCCGGTGCGCCTTGAAGAAGACGTTTTAGATTTCTTTAGAATACACCCCACGGCGAGCACTGCCGATGCCGGTCGTGTATTCAACGTCAGCGATTTTTACGTGTGGAAGAAGCTCCTTCGTGATAAAGGCCACCACCCATATCATTGCACTCGTGTGCAAGAACTGAACAAATTAACATTTTGTAGGTGGCTACTGCAACAACCCCAACGTCACATTCTCTGGACTGATGAATGTACTTTTACACGTGTTGGGTTATTTAACATACATAATTCCCATTACTGGACAACTATTAACCCAAATAAAGTGAGATCGGATTATTACCAAACACGGTTTAGTGTAAATGTGTGGGTAGGAGTGCTAGACAATAAAGTTTTAGGGCCTGTTTCTTAACCGTTTAAACAATAATACGTACATAGACTTGTTACGTAACGATGTTGAAACAATGTTAGAAGATGTACCCCTGGTAGTCTGGCGTGACCTCTACTTCCAGCATGATGGCGCGCCAGCACACTTCGCTGGAAACGTAAGAGACTATCTCAATTCTCGGTTCGGAGACCGGTGGATTGGTCGGGGTGGTCCTGTCCCGTGGCCTGCTAGGAGCCTGGACTTGACTCCGCTTGATTTTTATTTCTGGGGTCGTGCTAAAGATTTATTGTACGGTGAAAATGGACACTTAATAGCCAGCGTGAATGAGCTATGTACGCGAATCACCCTCGCATTTGAAACAATAAAAAGTGAAAGTGACACTCTTTTAATAGTGCAAAGAAATTAAACGCGCTCGCAAGTGCATCGCTCAAAACGGTAGGCACGTTCAACAATGAATGTAATTACGTACCTATCCACCTATCGTCGTAGAGTAAGTAGTATTTATATTAATTATTGTAAATAGGGCTGATTCTAATTTTTAACCATGACTGATTCAGTGTTTTACTGTTATCGAACTTTAAATAAATAAAAAAGATTCATAACACTACATTGTATCCACTGCGCGCTTGTTTGTTTACAACTTTCTGCATTTGCTTTAATACTTTGATAACAGTTCAGCACGCAATTAGACAGTCCAAAGCCTGGTAAAGTGTGATGGGAAATTAGAATCTTTTCTTTTCGTACCTAGACGGTTCATAATCATGTGTTCAAGGAAAGTTTATTCACCCCCAATATTAGCCTGTTTTCAAATTGCGCGTCTTAGGTTATTTATTTTCGACTTTATTTTAAGGCTCACAATGTTGATTTTTGTTTGACACCTCGCCATATGTGTCGGCCCTAACAGTACTGGCCGCCCGAGTGCAAGTACTTACCCATAAGGATGGGTTTATTCTAGAGTGCCGGCTGTGGTGCCGAACAATTTATTATTTTCGATCAAAATAAAATCACTTTAATCATTGTTTTTTTTGCTTGGATATCTTTGGTTAGACGTACTGAACGCTGTATTAAAATTTGTCCAACTATTTTAATGGGACCTTATATACAACGTGTAACGTTAAATGCGCAAAACCTGAAAATAGATTGACAGGATAACGAGCAGAATTAATTGAACCACTTTTTAATATAGGTCACATTTTTCAAAAAATCTTCATTAAAAACGTTGCCGTGTCTATTTATTAATAGGTCAAGCAAGCCAATGTCAGCGCGGCGCAGCGGCCTGGTGACGACTCTTCCCTCGGTAATGCGTCGTCGCAGACGCAAGAAAGGATCAGAATGGCCAGTAAAACTAAAACAACACATAAAACCTTTACGATTTTTTTAATGACTTATTTTCTCTGTGAAATAGGTCAATTGTATTAAAAATCAGTTGGGGTGTCTGAGGTTTTGCGCATTTAACGTTACACGTTGTATACAACGTGTCCCAGAAATCAACGTCAAGCCGAAAACGGGCAATAGGCCAAGTCATGACAGCTATTAGAAAAATATAAAAAAAAATTTTGGTCATGTACTTTTCGAATTATAAGCATTCAAAAATAAATCTCAAAAAGTGACACCCTGTGATGGTTTTTCAAGTCCTGTGACTACATTATTAACATTTCGGTAGTTTTTTTCTCTGTGATGTAACCATGAATAACCCTTCTGTAAATTACAGTTAAAAGTAAAACGTAACTGCCTCAGTTCTAAATTAAATGTTAGATTTTTGCCCAATATTGAATTCAAAATAATGACATCACCCAACTTTAACCGACTGTACTGAAAAAAAAATCTACTACACTATTTTGGCAAGTAACTTTAAAAGATGGCGCGTTTAGTCAGGATTCCAAAATGGTATAACACATACTAATTGCTACTTCTTAATTGAGAAAAAACATTTTTTTTTTATGAAGCCGTATTTCATAAAAGTTCGATTGAGACGAAGAGTGACGTTATTTTGACTAGTGTGAGCGAGAAAGATTCATTTTAGCTAATATGAGGTGACGCTACTTTGACAAGTGGGAGCGAGATAGATAGTGACGCTACTTTTATCTAACTAAGAGGGAGACGGATTGACACATCATTTCATATGTGTGAGTGAAACAGATAGAGACGCTACTCTGGCTAAACAGGGATGCGTCGGCAAATTGTGCAATACTGCAGTACGTTACGCTCTTTCGTTGACTGCACATCTTTTTGTATTCGTATTGACTTCGTACTTACAACTGTGGCTTTGTTTATTGGACTTGATTTGCATTGTAATTTGGATTTATCTGCACCGTTTCTGACAACCCCGGACTTGTTTTAATCGCAACCCCGTGTTTGTGTAGTGTTTTATCATGCCATCTCGATACACCGCACAGGAATACGCCAACATGCATCTCATTTATGGAGAATGCTTATGCAACGCCAATGCCGCAGCAAGAGTGTATCGTGAGAGATACCCGAATGCTGAGCGTCATCCCGATCATCGAGTATTTATTAATGTGCATCGGTCATTATCAGAGGGTCGATTTCCTAGCCAAATGGTTAGCGAGGGAAGACCCGTTATGCCCTACGAAGCCGAAGTCTTGCAAGCAGTTGAAGAAGACAGAAGTATCTCAGTACGTGGAATTGAACAGAGCATAGGAGTCCCCAAAAGTACTGCACATCGTATTTTAAAAAAGAACGAGTTTCACCCATACCATGTACGACGAGTACAAAGTCTGCTACCCCGAGACTACCCAGAGAGAATACGATTTTGTCGAACGATGTTGCAGAGGCACCGAGAGGACCCGCGATTCTTTGAAAAAATTCTATGGTCCGATGAATCAACATTTAAAAAGGACGGTTACATGAACCTCCACAATTTGCACGAATGGCACGTGGAAAATCCAAATTTGATGCGGGAAGATAGATCTCAGTACCAGTTTAAAGTAAATATGTGGACGGGAATTTTGAATGGTAAAGTTATTGGTCCAATCGAGCTGCCGGAGAATTTAAATGCCCAGGGTTATTTGAACTTCTTACAGAACCAATTACCAGAATTATTGGAAGAAGTGCCACTGAACATTTACGGCAGCATGTGGTATCAACAAGATGGCTGCCCAGCGCATTATGCTCTCACTGTACGAGAGTTTCTCAATCGAGAATACCCCGATAGGTGGATTGGGCGGGGTGGTACAATTTCGTGGCCTGCCCGTTCACCCGATTTAAACCCCATAGATTTTTTTTACTGGGGTACGATAAAGGATAAAGTGTACTCTAAACCAATTCAAGATTTAGACGAGCTGCGCCAAAGAATTGCAGAAGCCGCTGAATACATCAACTCAAGAAGATACGCCCGTCTTATTACGCGATCATTTTTAAAGAGATGTAGAACTTGCATTGCAGCTGAAGGAAAACAGTTTGAACATTTGTTATAAAACTTCGTAAATCTGATTTAATAAAAATTATAATAAAAGAAATCCAACGACTGAATTTTATTTCAAATGCACCTAACACCAACAATGTACTTTTTTTCCTCAATTAAGAAGTAGCAATTAGTATGTGTTATACCATTTTGGAATCCTGACTAAACGCGCCATCTTTTAAAGTTACTTGCCAAAATAGTGTAGTAGATTTTTTTTTCAGTACAGTCGGTTAAAGTTGGGTGATGTCATTATTTTGAATTCAATATTGGGCAAAAATCTAACATTTAATTTAAAACTGAGGCAGTTACGTTTTAACTTTTAACTGTAATTTACAGAAGGGTTATTCATGGTTAGATCACAGAGAAAAAAACTACCGAAATGTTAATAATGTAGTCACAGGACTTGAAAAATCATCACAGGGTGTCACTTTTTGAGATTTATTTTTGAATGCTTATAATTCGAAAAGTACATGACCAAGATTTTTTTTTATATTTTTCTAATAGCTGTCACGACTTGGCCTATTGCCCGTTTTCGGCTTGACGTTGATTTCTGGGACACGTTGTATATATGTAATAATAGACATGAAACAAGAGTAAAGAAAATATAATGATGATGTTTAAGAAGAGAGGAAGTGCTTTTTATCATAATTTTAAAAGTGGATAAAGAGTGAGCTCGGCTTACCGACAGGGGCAAGTCATTCCATATCCATACTACTTGAACAGTAAAAGATTTGTCATAGAAACTGGTGGAATGCATCGGCATTTCTAGTCTCAGGAATTATTACCTACATTTATACATCACCCTTATATCTACATATATATATATACCCATATACCTACATTTATATAACAACCTACTAAAAAAATATAGTCGCTTTTTGTGGCTGTGTGTACCCTTAGTTCAACTTAGAACAACACTATGGATAAAAAGAACAATCTGGAAGGTTTACTTATGTGTATAATGCATCCACATTTAGCTTCGATTTATCACAAAAATCGCACCAGAGGGGCATTTTACGTATTTTTAATAATTCTGGTTTGCATTCCAATCTCAGTCGTAATCGACCTGTCAAAAATACCTCTAACTTTCCTACATTTTTGACAAAGTTTTTGACACTGATTGTCGTTGAGATGAGATTACGACTATGTTTTGAATGTTTTTAATTACGAGAGTGGACCTTCTGTACTTTTCACCAGGGAGGCGGGTTCCTAGATAACAACAAATTGGTTCTTAGAACCGAATCTGTTTCGAACAATGATCCGGAAAACAAGATAGTAATTTGTAACTTGATAACTGCCGGTCGATTCTGGAAAAATCTCACCGTGATAACTAATTAGAGTGAGCTGTGAGTCATGCTGATGCTAGGAATTAATACTGTTGACGACTCACTCCACGCTCACTTCACCCAAGTTTTCACGGTGGGATGGTTACAGAATCGCACGGCTATGATTGTCAAGGTTACGGCATGTCTTTATAACCTCAGGCTAACTACAGTGACGATATTTGTAAGGTGACTGACTTCGATCAATGTTGAACCCATAATTAGCCTACAATGTTCCCACTGCTGGGACACAGGTCTCCTCTCTGTTAGAGGGAGTGGGCCGTAATCTACCACATGGGCTCAGTGCGGGTTGCTAGATATCACATGTCTTTGATATTTTGGCTCTAGGACATGCCGGTTCCCTCACGATGTTTTCCTTCGCCGTTTTGAGAGCAGCCGTGCCATTCTGTAACCATCTCACCGTGAAAGCTTGGCTGAAGTGAGCGTGGAGTGAGCTGTCATTCGCTAGGGATTAACACTATTAAGTGCTCACTTCACTTATGATTTCACGGCGAGATTTTTATAGAATCGACCGGCTGTAGTGATTAAATAATTTACACAAAGTAAAACTGTCTGGGTTCGATTCTACGACCTATAACTCGGTGAGGCTCGCCCGTTACAACTGGACCACCATTGCTTGCAATAGTTGAGCCCAAAAGCTTCCAATTAAAGAAGCTTTTGCTGCCTAGCAATTTGCCTGCAATATACGTGCAGACGCCAGCACATCAAGCTACTACAATCTGTCAAAATTCTTTAATAGATTTTCAATTTTATCGCTAAAGCATAAGGTTCAAAGTTGATTGGGAAAATTTGACAGTTTCGGGTAGCTTGATGTGCTGGCGTCTGTACATACATACTGTAGACTGGAAGAGATATCAGAAAGCGATGAGGCCGCCCATTGTATCTTTTGCAGAGTTTACTTTTTCGATTCTTTTGACTGCCTCGATGGTCGAGTGACTGCAAGGGGTACTGCTGAGCATTAGCTCCTGGGTTCGATTCACAGGTCGGACAAAGTAGTTTTTTTTTTGTTAGTAGGTTTTTCTGTCTGGAATTTTTCAGTAGCTGCCCGGAGTCTGGATTGTGCCCGGCTGATGGCTACAGGCTCGACCCCTATTAAAAAATAAAGTAAAATAATAAAAGAAAATAATAATAATAAATTAATAATTTTTACTTTGTCTCCACAAATCACATTTGAGGTATTAAGTTGACAGGTATTCTATTATACATTTTTTGTAATTTGTGGGAGATCAGCCGTGCGATTCTGTATCTCACCCTGAAAGCATGGGTGAAGTGAGCGTGGAGTGAGCTGTCATTCGCTAGGGATTAACAGTATTAAGTGCTCACTTCACTTATGATTTCACGGTGAGATTTTTACAGAATCGACTGGCTGGAGTCTAAACTAAGCCTAGGTCTGTGAGATGTGGGTGTACTGTACCCTTCAGGGAAACAAGGTGTGATTTCATGTTTTTTTTTTTAATGTATTTGTTAGGTGTACAATAAAGTATATAAAAATAAACATCACGTCTGCATTTCCCGAAGAGGTAGCCAGATATCTATGTCAGTATAGGCTGATGATATAGAATCAAAGATATACAGCGTGTAACGGAAGGGGGGTATCAACCCTGAAGGAGGTGAATGTGCTCATGAAACTCAACAACTTTCCCCAAAGAACATAGGTCGAAATATGAAAAAAAAATTTGGCCCTCCCATAGTAAATCAATCAGCTGGTAGTCAGTTTTGTAAGGGGGGGCCAAATTTTTTTTTTCATATTTCGACCTATGTTCTTTGGGGAAAGTTGTTGAGTTTCATGAGCACATTCACCTCCTTCAGGGTTGATACCCCCCTTCCGTTACACGCTGTATATCTAGCCTTTATGAGGCTCTTGTGATAAATTATGTAGGTACAGTCGACCTCGTAATTGTCTTACCACCCTAAGGGCGTTTGTCCACCACCACGTCAACGGGCCGTCAACGAGAACGAGATGGCGGCGCCAAGTAGCGATATATACATTTGGGCGCGTGTCCACCGCACTCCATCACTGGGACGTCACGCTTGTTTCGAATAATCTCGTTTATCGTTGATGTCCCTTTGACGGTGACGGGTGGAGAAACGGTGCAAGGTTAAATAACACTTGCACGTCATAAAACATATGAAACATAAAGCTACGGTTTCTAAGACAAAGACATTTATTCGTCGGATATTTTATATTTATTTTATTTAAAAAGACATTTATTTCCTAGAAAAGCGGTGGCTACCACATAACGGCCGCATTGGCGGCTGTCGTGAATATTATGACCGTGATTTTACTTTAAGGTGTCGAAAAACTCTAGGGTTGTCCTGGAGTTTTTTGACACCGACTTACTCTCATAAATAACGTTTCAATGTCGTCTCTCTCGCTCTCTCTTTGCTTAGTTTTATCCCATTTAATTTGGGGTCGGCTGTTCTCGTCATTCTTCGCCAGACGTTTCGGTTCTAGGTCGTCGAGTCACTTGGGCTTGCTTTAGATCGTTGTTGATTATAGACATCCAAGTGTGGAAAGAACACTATCTGAATTCGGACTTGCTTAGTCACGTCTTCTTCGGGCCCTCTCATTACATGGGCATACAACACCAGCCGCGCTTCAAAGAGTTTTTCTTCGATTTGGTGGATCTTAAAACTGTGAACGTTTCAGTTACGTCATTCGACGGAAATTACGGATGCGATGTGGCGGCCACCGCAGTCCTAGGAAACCCTAGTTGTAGTGAATTTTCAATTTACGGAGAGTTTCTGTCAAAACTGGTAAAGGAATTACGGGGTAGAGTATGCCTGTTTTTATATTCTATATTTAAGTAGAATGAAAATACATTTTCTTACCAAAATCTTCTAAACATAAAAGGAATAGCAATAATATATGATAATGCCCACTTCGGGACAATCAGAGTTAAGTAAAGACAATTGTTACAGAATATTATGTATATAAATAATATGTAGGACAGACAGAAGGTTCATTTAAAGCGTAAAGGGGGTGCGATAAGGTAGCCCGCGAATTCAAAACTTACTTACGTTTTTTTTTTGCAATTCCCGACCGTAACAAGTATGACTTTACAGCATTATAATCTTTAGAATCAGCAATACAACTCTTTTTTTTTTTTGGGTGTGAAATGATCAAATAACTTCTCCCCTTCGGGGCGGAGCGGGAGCGTGTGTCAGACTCTTACTGACTAAAACCCACCCGTGTTCCTTCAGTTGCCTGTGCCAAGGGCCACGGTAACTCTTTCGAACAATCCAACTCCTTGAGTTAAAATTGACTTCTAATGTCTTGATTTCATGAAATAGCCATTTAATAGGGTAACGTTAAGAGTTGTATTGATGATTTTTAATTATTGTTAAATTTGTGTTCTTTATTGAAGACTGCGACTCGGCTGACGTAAGGTCGGTCGCTCTCAGGCTAGGTGAAGACACGATCCCGAGGAAGCCTACTGTAGCGGGCCGGCACAAGCCGATTTTACGTTCCCGCGACTCCGGGCGTAGGTGTGAGATGGAACACCGGGGTGGTTTTTAGTCAGTAAGAGTCTGACAGACCCCGCCGCTCTCCCCAAGGTGGCGGACACCCATGAGGGTTTTCCACCCCGGAAACCAAACAAAAAAAAAATGAAGACACGATACGAGCAGGGTGGCTCGTAGAAGCTGGATGCGAGCAGCCGTAAATCAAGTTAAAGGGCGTGCGTTAGGAGAAGCTTATCCATCAATGGCCTTTTTTTTTTTTTGTTTCGGGGTGGAAAATCCTCATGGATGTCCGCCGCCCTGGGGCGGGCGGCGGGGTCTGTCAGACTCTTACTGACTAAAAACCACCCCGGTGTTCCCTCTCTCACCTACGCCGGGGGTCGCGGGAACGAACGATACTTCCGCAACCCCCGGCTGGTTCTGGCCCGCTCTTGCGGGCCTCTCCTCGTGTCAGGGAGGTGTTAAACTCCCCCCGCGACGTCTAAGAGGGGCGCGCGTGGAACACTACGCGCCGCCGCCTCGGGTCCTGATGTGTGGGGGGCGACGGACGTCCACAAGTCCGTCGCCCCTGGACCCATTTATGGGGGCTGGAAGAGGGCGTTGTCCGCCCTCCGCCGACGCCCGGTGCGCCTGCTGCGGGCGGGTTGAGGGGACGAGATCTCCCTTTCCCTTTCCGCAGCCTCGCGAGACGACTGTTTCGCAGAAGGAAACCACCGCGTCCCAGGACTCCTCGCTGCCGACCATAGACTCGACCACGGCCGGCAGCGATAGGTCACTGCCTACTCCTGAGATGAGGGCACGGCGTGGCTCCTCCCAAGCGGCACACTCTGCCAGCGTGTGCCGCGCCGTGTCCTCCCGGCATCCATCAATGGCCTGCCTTAAGTGCGTGCGTGTCTATTAGCAGGCATATTTGATTCATGGAGGTGACATAGAGATAGCGAGCTAAACTGCGACCGCAAGGTATCGCAGTGATCGCTGGCATGTAGTTACCCTTAAGGCTGATGATGATAATTACTTTTGTTGATGACTTTGATCTTCACCATTTCGTTTTCTACCAAACAATATTATCCTGTGTAATTTTTATTATTTGACGATTTTGTTGTGAAGTTAAACTTCTGCAAACTTCCTACGTTATGGCAGCTTAGAAGCGAGAGCTACAAAGATGATCCCTCAGTCTCCTTACCCAAGGGGGTATAAATATAGAATTGTAACAAGTACCCTCTAATACGGATTGTCGATGTGTAACCGAGTGGAAAGCGATGCGATCCCGAAAGGAATCCATATGGGACTGATTGTGATGTTGATGTTCATTTGTTAAATTATAGAAGGGTTTTATGCATTGTTTGAATTGATGGAACAGTGGCTTTTGGCTTAAACGCATTTATTTGTTTTTCTTATTGTTTGGGATTTTCTCATATACTGGATGTTTTTTTTTCAGGCTCCAAATTTTTACAGGGTGTTCTACTCATAAATATGAACAACTTTCACTATGGGACCAGCTCTGAAATCACGCAAACAAAATCAGCTGTTTAATATAAAAGTTCAATACCTACTTGACCAAAATGTATGAAACAGATAATTTTTGTTTCGTGATCTCGGAGTTGGTTCCATAGTGAAAGTTAGTGGTTAAAGTTATTCATATTCATGGGTGGTCATCATGGTTTCATGGGTACCCTGTAAAAATGTGGAGACGGTACAAAAAAGCACGCTGTATGTACGTATGTACCTTAAGCAGTGTTCAAATAATTACAGTCCATCGCCACTTAATCAGTTATCTACTTTAGTATAATGTATTCTAAGTTGATTTTTGGTTGAACATTTGTAACAAAAAGGCTCTAATAAGTTTTTGGTTGCAATCTAATTTCAACTTTGTTAACTATGACATTCATTTTATTGTTTCATAACTTGAAAATTATCTCAAATTCTTGGCTCTAATATACCTGATTCACAGTTATTTTGACAGCAGTTGCTGTCAGAGGTTGCTGTTCGCTAAAGACCATCTTATAACAACGTGGATATAAATCTGCCTAGTCTTTTCCCAACCATGTTGCGGTCGGCTTCCAGTATTTTACATGGAGTGACTGCCTATCTGACCTCCACAACCCAATTAGTATGTAACACAATAAATACCCTTTGATAAGACTGGTTGTAAGACTAAGGCTTCTGACTTGTAACGACTGTCAAAAATTCACAAAAGCATCCTGGACCAAAGGCTTATCATGCTTTCCGAGGAATGGATGAGTCTCGACATGTAATGGATGGTCACCCATCCACGAACAGACCGCGGCAAGCATAGCTTAACCTTGGATTGTCTTATTATTTAGGCACGAGCTCCGCCAACAACATGAATAAAGATAACAGTAAGTAATAAGCTAAGACGCTTTGTTGAGTAAGGTAACATTTTACATTGAAATTAATTTAAATTATATGGCTCGGAGAACAAGATGGCCGATGGGGCCCAAAGGTTCTGGAGTAGCGTTGAAAAAAGCAGGGAAAATTCCCGTTTCTTTTAAATCCCGTTGTTTTTTTAATGTTTCATTCGAAAGTTTCAAGAAAATTTGCCAGTATAAATTTCATGTTTTTTTTTTTTTTTTTTTCAATAAAATCGAAAAATAACATGAGAAAGGTAACAATGAAAGAAACGTATTCTAGCTGTCACTTGTATACATAGTTTTATCAATTTACGTGCTAGTTCCGAATGAAACATTGAAAATAAAAAACAACGGAATTGGAAAGAAACGGGAATTTCCCCTGCTTTTTTCAACGCTATTCTGGAGTGGCGGTTGTGTACTGAAAGGCGTAGCGTTGGAAGCTCTCCCAGAAGATGGACCGAAGACCTGGTGAATGCCACAGGAATCCGATGGATGCGAGAAGCACAAAACCGGTCGAAGTGGTAGAGCTTGGTCGCCCATGTCCAGCAGTGGACGTTTCTGCTGAAATGATGATAATGACAATAGTAAAAATGTTTATTTTATTTCCACAAATTACATCAAGTTCATACATTTCAGAGCTGACAGGAGAACTTTACAAGACATTTCTCATTTGTGGGAGATCTGCCGATCGATTCTGTAAAAATCTCACCGTGAAATCATAAGTGAAGTGAGCACTCAATAGTGTTAATCCCTAGCGAATGACAGCTCACTCCACGCTCACTTCAGCCAAGCTTTCACGGTGAGATGGTTACAGAATGGCACGGCTGGAGTCTAAACTAAGCCGAGGTCTGTACTATAGATCTCCAGGCCCCCCATTTCATAACATTGTATAGATTGTCAACATGTGAGAAGCGAAATGTGAGTGTAGTGAATGAGTAAACGGGAACAAGTTTTAGTGTAGGTATAATATAAATATCTTTGCGTGTGGGAATGAGTTGGGGTGTGATGATAATAATATTTTTCTGTGTTATTATAATTTAAGTCCTGAATTAATAAAAAAGATTTCCCTGATTATGGTACCTATAGTATAGGTAGTTAGATACGCGTTTATTATGTTTTCTTTAAGTATTGACTCCAATAATGGGCATAAAATATAGACACTCATTGTTTTTGTTTTCGCATTCACGACTAACCTTTTAGGGGTTTATTTATAAACATTGCTTACAATTAATAGACGCTTAAACGTCAAAAATGTATGGTTAACAGCCGCAAATCATTACTTATATTCAAGCAACGTTTATAAATAAACCGCTTAATCTATTAGTTCGCTTGCCCATATTCATGTTCAAACAACATTCATTACTACGTACCCTCATTCATTCAACCACAAAATTTTCCCAAACATTCTAAATTCAAAATTTCAAACCGTACTAAACGCTTCATCAAATTCTACGAACGGGAGGGAAATACAACTACGATGAACAGATGTACACATCATACACTCGTAGTACGTACAACGGACCACCCTCAGTTCGCCGCGAATCGCGACAGAGGGCAGACGTATGCGCTCCGGAAACGCGAGAACCCGCGAACTAAATTACGCGACTCGAAAAAAGAATCATTTTTCTTTTCTTGCCTGTGTTAACGTGTGCAAAAATGAATAGTATGAAAATGAAACTGTTTATTTTGTGTTTCGAACTTTTTTAATTTAACTTTTTAATAAAGTGTTTTTCGAAATGGATTTGAATTTTTGGAGGCGTTTTGTTTTTGTTTTAGGTGAGTACAAATAATTGTATCTGCCTTCTTCATTTTAATAAAGCCAACTTTTCCGCGTTTTCAGCATAAGAATGTCATTTTCCTGAGTATTTTTCCTCTCAATGTTTCTCTAAATTATTTCCTGTTGGGTTACTGGAGCGGAATGATTTTAATGCTGTCATTCTTTTTAGGAATATTATATTTTTATGAAGAATAAGAGCCTGACAATACCTTTTCAAAGCGGCCGTAGGTAGAGATTAAATTTATTTTGTGTATATTTTCCGAAGAAGACAAAGGTCCTAATAAGTTTGGTTGCAATGGAATTTGAACTTTGTTACGTACGACATTCAGTTTGTTGTTCCATAACTTGAAAATTATCTCAAATTCTTAATACAAATACAGGTAATTATTTCAGTATTATCAACTTTGATCCTATTTCAGTTAGAACGATAAAATGAAGATGATTTATTGTAGTGCACCACAATATTGTAACACAACTCCAGTTATTCTACAAGAGTCGATCTGCCCCTGCTTCACACGGTCCTACCACAAAACATCGAGATTTCTTTATTTTATATGAATTTAAAATTAGTGTATATACACATAAACCTTTCAGAATAAATTCTCTAAATAATCGTGGAAATAACATCAAAATCCGTTGCGTAGTTTAGAAGAACAACGTGGGTACACAGACGGACACGAAAAACAACTTTAATTAATAATAAGAGATGAAAATTGGTTTCTTGTACCGCACCATAATATTGTTACATAGCTCCAGTTTTAAATAAAATAATTTTTATTTATCGAAGCGAGATTTCAACTAGCCCTGGCAAAAACAAAACAGAAATATAGGATCAAAAAACAATTTTTATCACCCACTATCCAACCCATTACAAAAATAAATCCACTGAACCTTTTTCCATAATGCGAAAATCGGCTACATTCCCTTCCTATCCAACAAACGTCCAGGAACAAAAACCCATTTTTGTCGCATAAAACTCTTGAACAATCTTGACACTTTCCTATTTTCACAAACATCCGACCGACGTTGAAACGGAAAGTGCGATGAACCGTGTATCGGAAACTCAGTGAGGGTTCTGTAGCTAAAAATGTATTTTTTTGTGTATTCTTTGCAGAGTTGTGTTAATCATTCCTTCAATTTGTAAATTTAAGTGCCAACTACAAGCATGAAAACATAATTACACTGGACGGCAAAAAAAAAAAAAGTCTGGAGCAAGAAATTTGTTATGTGATTTGAATTGACTGGCAGCCCTTATATTTCCAAGAAAATTGTAACATATATGTTTAAAAGCTACCTATGTTCTTTTTTCAATATCGACCAACTTAAATTTGAACAATTATTGGTCTTTAAAGATTCATCTTACTTAGGGACCAACATTAATATGCCTTTCTTCAATTTGGCCTCACTTATGTGTGGAAATTTACTTTCCAGGTGTTTAAATGCCTCTACATCTCAGTCCATAGCTTTAAAAAAATATTAACCATAATTTGATATGAGTATAGTGGCGGCAAAAATATGTTTTGGCCTTCATTGGCTTAAAGCATCAAAATTGGACGTGCTACATAAATTCTGATTATATACATATTTGTATTTAGCGTGTCGATATGTATCAATTCCATGTACATTATTTTTAGTATATTGCAAACCTGAATATAGTTTATTCAGAATAAGTAACTGAATCGATTCGAATAATTTTTACACCATGTTATATTTAGTCCCAAAAATATTTAAAAAAGGTAACAAGTGGGACACCGAGCGACACTAAGTACATATCTGCAATCATATGCGCACAAGGCACAACACAGGTCACAGCCGGTCGGCCGGTGGCGCGTGTTAAGTGGTAACCAACTTTTTGTACGGATATCCAGGTAACATAACAAGCTTATAACTTTGTGATTTTTCATGATACAATTTTGAAATTTTGTACATAGTAGATTCTTTACATAAAAATACTAGACACGTGTTTCGGGTTTCGCATATACTAGAACTAATGTTGTATACATTGTACCTATTGCTCTTATTTTGATGTCGACCACTGTTATCAATAAAACAATAATATAAATAAAATTGTTTCTTGTTTTAATCCCGTCCTTTGCATATCGAGACCTCTCCGTGCCTCGGAAAGCACGTTAAGCCGTTAAATCCAGGGTGTCATTCGCAGATCTTTGGCATTCATTACGTTGGGTAGTCAGAAGCTCAATAGTCTGACAACCAATCTTACCAAGGGGTATCATGTTACCCAGTAAGTGGACTGTGGAGGTCAGACAGGCAGTCGCTCCATGTGAAATTGGGAACATAGTTATGATAAATCTAGGCTTATGGTGATGATGGTGATGTTTCATGTTTTAATCTACGATAAATTGGAATAAGGACCACATGAAACTACATTATGGGCAACCATACCTGTGTGAGAACAGCTCGATGTCATTGGCACATACTATACGAGTGTAAAAAATTAAAACTAATATAGCCATATCAATAATACATTGTTGTTGTTTGTTTTGTTAGGTTTATATTATATTTATAGTTTTAATAGGTTTATGCGTATCTTTATGTTTAAAATATTTATTCCTCAATTTTCATGATTTCACCTACTACTGTTGTCTCTGCATTACCCAAAGGTTAATGACTCCCGCAGATAAGCGCGACGCGATGCGGTGCGACACGATTCTGATAGAACAAATTCCACGAAGTTTTCATAGAAATTGTTCTACTAGTGTCGCGTCGCGTTGTCGCGTCGCGCTTGTCTGCGGGAGCCTTAACTGGTAGAAAATGCCTATGGCATTTATTTATTCATTAGAGGTGGACTTACCACATCTGTACATTTATGTGCTTGAAGTATTAAATAAATAAATAATAATGCCAATATGCCATATCCATAGGCATGTTTTTAACTGTGTGTATATAAATAATTAATTAAATAAATAAATAGTCAGTCTGTCAAGTTTGACTAGTAAATCCATTCCAAGTACTTGGGAGGGATTGTTTTGTTCTAAAATATCGACCAAATATTTTTGAATCACCAATTAATTTGAATGGAGCAAGTTAAATGAATAATAATAATGTTAGCTGCAAGTTCTTGTAAATTCTTTTAGGCCACAATTTGCGAAGTTGAATACTTACACATTGAAGTTTAAGAAAATCTAGAATAATCTAACAGGCAAACATCACATCTATAAGACCGCCCATTGTGTCGCCCTTTGTAAAATTTTTATATGTAAATCTTTACTTTATATGGTGTACATAATAAAGAGTATTCTATTCTATATAAAGTTTCCATTATTCTTTTCAGGGTTCCGTGCCAAAATGGTAAAAAGGAATCCTTACGGTGCGACTCAGTATCTCTGTCTGTCCGTTCGTTTACCACAGCTGGATATCTCAAGAACTACTAATGATATTAACTAGAAATTTGGAATAGTTTTAGATGACGTTTGCCCAACTATTTTGAAAATAAGAAAGAAATAAAAATCCTTTTTTTTTGCAACAAGGACTGAAAGCGTGTCTTAAAAAATTGAAGTGGGGCTACTAGGCCATGTGCGCTATCATATGAAAGAGCGCTGTTTGCATATTCTCAAACACTTTTTCTTTTTTTTAGGCCGCATAGTTTTCGTTTTTTGACGGAAAATGTAAAAAAAAAAAATACCGTTCGTCTTATTTCCGAATTTTGCATAGAAAAAAATCTGAAATTATTTTATGTGATAGAAGTTTATGTAAAGATTACAGGAAAAATAAAACGATGTCTCTAAACAGCACACTTTTTCAGTAATCATCAACAAAAATTACATTAGTTCCACTATCGCTCAAGAGATGGCGCGAACCCAAAATTCTCTGACGAATATAGGCCTCGCCGATGAAAATTAAATATATGATGGTACGGAACCCTCGGTGCGCGAGTCCGACTCACTCTTAACCGATTTTGTTTTATGCTAAAGAACCCTAAAAAACCTTATCTAGACCCTTCAAAACGCGAAAAAAATAACTATAAATGTTTATTGTTATTGTGTACAGTTCTCTGGCCGCCAGTGTAAGCCGTGAATGATATTCATGGCCCGTGGGAACGATTCAGCTAAACATTGCCTAAACGTCTATGGTGCTATAAAATCTTTTGTTGGATTGAAGCGCTGCAGCGCTGTATGGGCAAAAATGTATGTAAATGTTTGTCATTTGTTTATGAAGTGTTGTCCCCAGTACACAAAGATTTAAGCGCTATTGTGCGTTATGGGAAGATGTATACGAAATGACTGTCACTTGTTTAAAAAGTAGAGTGAACTCCAGTAGGTATCTTTTTTCTTCAAGATTGTACTGTCCTTTACTCAAATATCAAATCTTTTATATCAAAGACTAAAAAAAGGTTTAATATTACTGCAAATTGGGTCGGGGTTCTCTGGGGTCCTATTATATTTTATTGGATTTTTCGCGCGAGAAATAATAAAATGGCTGCTTTTTAGTCTTGTCGTCACCAGCGTGTTCGCTAAGCATGACGCCCTAGGTTTGATTCCTGGGTTGGGTAAAAAAGTTACTGGTTTTTCTTTTAAGAGATTCTCAGTAGAGATTCGTGACCGGTAAAAAGCAGTAGGCTCGCTTCATAACTTTGCGACTCATACATCACCAACGTGTATAGGCAGTCATCTCCTTATTTTTATAATTTACGAGACTAGGTAGGTACTTAAGATTCTGCACATCCCTTTGTTTATTCCTCGACCGCATCTCGAGGAAGTAATGGAAATTTTGCATTAGGGACTAATAGGGAAAATTGAAGGGTATAGAAAATTTTTGGGGCAAAAAATTGAAATAAAGATTTTTTTGGGACACACGGCAAAACAATCTCAGGTTTTTTTACCCACAAAGTATTTCCACTGTTTTTCAAATTTTTTTTTTACTAAAATGCAGTGCTATACATAGTATGAAACAGGTTTTTTTTTGTTCTATTTGGTAGTTGGTTCCATTATAGAAGTTGTTCATTGTGAGTACGTAATTTTGGGTAGACCGCATAACGTACTCAAACTGCCAGACCACCATTAAGACTAACTGAGAAAGAAAAAAGATAAAAAATAATCCACATAATCCTCACATTCAAAATAATTAAAGTTCTTCAATACTTTACAATGTAAATGTCCATGTCATTTTGTTCATAATATTCATCAATGTCAATGTGCGTTAATTCCGGGACATGTTGTATACAACATGTCCCAGAATTAACACACAACACCAAAAAACCCACTTAGAATATTATGTCATAATCGCCATACACTGAATTTTTATTTATTACATTTATTTTTACTTAAAACATTGTTTATTTATTATTTTGAAAATTATGGTCACATTACGAATCTACTCACGCACACAGTCGCACACGGTCCATTTTGGTTTATTTTGACTGTACAGCGGAAGTGTGACTGTAATTTACTTATTCTTAATTATTTTTGGGACAAAAAATTACATATATTAAAAATGACCGAAATCGTTTCAGTAAACGATTCTGAACAAACTGCTTTCATAATGTGCATTAACACACGCCGTGGTGGTCAGCGGTGACCACCACTGACCACCACTGAACTTTCCATATGGGCTGACGCTGATTCGCGATTTCGGCAAATTTTACACGTTATATTTTATTGGCTCACACGGTTCAAAATAGTCAAAAACTCCACTCTAAATAATTATTTCTTATTACTATTCAAAGAATTAACTAAAATAATTGCTGTCGCTCACCGGTGACCACCATGGCGTTCAATGTGTTAATTCAGTTACACATTTTATGAAACTGGTATATCGTAGTTGCAAATTTAAAATCTCCTATGTGACAAAGGTAACTTTAAACACATGGGAGATTTTAAAGCAACGACGATATGATGATGTCATCCTGTATTTAATAATTTATTTTATTATGAAACCTATCAACAAACTTGAAAGGCCTACTTCAGAGCCCCTTTGTATCCAAACTTCAGGTAGGTAGGGCGCTTAGGAGCCTCAAAGGCCTTTATGAATGCCGTTATCTAGGTTACATCTCTACGTTCCTCATTGAAAAGTGCTCTGAGAAGCACTACTCTTAAAAGCATCTACCGTTTGAGGCCAA
The DNA here is from genome assembly GCA_949629135.1 of Eremobia ochroleuca. Classification (NCBI taxonomy): domain Eukaryota; kingdom Metazoa; phylum Arthropoda; class Insecta; order Lepidoptera; family Noctuidae; genus Eremobia; species Eremobia ochroleuca. Next base: position 6,726,276 of record OX451408.1, read on the forward strand.
ATAACAGAGTTCTGTTTAAAGATTGAAGTTGGAATTCCCGAATCCGTCTTTCTTGGAGGAAATATTCATATTGTGGCTCGGGTTATTCTGTCTATGAACTTATGTTATGCTGGAAGCTGTTGTGGTTTTAGCTGCAAACTTTTATATTTATTTCGCTTTGGGAAAAAAAGGGCTCAAAGTTTTATAATAACAGCCGCATAGTGTCAAGGTTTCTGGATGGGTGACCATACATTTTTTATTTTTTTTTGTAATTTGTATGGTGTACATAATAAAGAGACATATTCTATCGAGACACCTCCGTGCCTCGGGAAACCATGTTAAGCTGTAGGTCCCGGCTGTCATTCGGTGATGTATGAGAGTCGTTACAGTTTTTTTTTCCGACAACTTTCACACAACGCCATCTAGTCCCAAACTAAGCAGAGCATACATATATATTTCTAAATATTACAGATAAATTACACCCAGACAAAGAACAAAAATGATCGTGCTCATCACACAAACATTTGTCCTGGGTGGGAATCGAACCCACGACCTTGCGTCCAAAAGAAATTTCTACGAAGGGGCGCGGCGCCTAGAGTCATGTGCTGAATTCATGATTACAGTTTGCACGTCAATGTCCTTTTGACCATGTATAGAAGGACACTGTAAATGTACCGTTGAAAATAAAAAAAAAATCTTGTTTCATGAAAATCAACAGACCCATTCAACATTCCATTTTCACCCTAAACCAATTAGACACTCTAATTACTGAATCATTTTAAAGCCGCCTGTGAGACCCGTGACGAAGCCTCTTACATCCTATTTAATTTTCTCCTTTTCTATAAATATCCTTTTTTTAAAAAAATCGTTGAGCATTTTTTCTACAAAAAATCTGGTTTTGCTTAAACATTACTCGTTCACTACTTTAGCCTTGTCGATTTTCCTGCTTGATGAATTTGCAAAAAATTGAAAAGGCTAAAATTACGTCAAAAGTTCCGATCAATTACGAAAGCAATGTTTTGATCTACTTAATAGGTACTGCTAATTTAAATAACAAACAAATTGATTGATTCAAATAATATTTACTTTAATAATGAAAGTAAACATTCAATACTGATATCATTATTCTTTAAACCTATCAATTCGTTTGTATAATACTTTGAATAATATTTTTATTTCACAAGTATTTAATTTTCAACAGGCGTCGTAGTCAGAAAGGCTCGAAAATCTGACAATCAGTCCTACCAAGATGTATCGTGTCACCAGTAACTGGGTCGTGGAGGTCAGATTGGCATTCGCTTCACTACTATATAATTATATAATCAGCTGCATCCGGTTGGACAGGAATCCGACCTTAGCATAATTGGAAAAAGGCTAGACAGATGATCGGAAAGCCAGAACTACAAAATAAGAGAAAAACACAGTATTTTGTGCCAACACTCTTTGTCGAATTAAGACTTCAACGACCAAATCCTAGATAGAAATAAAATAAAGCGATAAAGCAAAGAGATAGTTCTGTATACACAAATAGTTTGAACGATTCCACGGCGAATTCGATATCCTGATGGCCCTCGATTTGCAAAATAAACGAGTGCAGTCGCTCTCAAACGGTTTAAAGTGTCGTCTATCTCATTTTTATGGACGATTTCTTTTCTAAAATATCTGCTGATATAATATGAAAACTGTATGGTTTTTAGACACTTAAAATATGTATTACTAGCGACCCGCCCCGGCTTCGCACGGGTGCAATGGAGAACCACTGATATTTTTTTTCGTAAAAAGTATAGGATAAAAATGGTTATTGTGGGTTATCCCTAAGAGATAGACATATACCATTGCGGACTTTTTTGTAGACCTTTTCAAGGTGTACAATACTGTAGTACATTATTTTGATCTATCTCGACGGGTTCAGCCAGCGTTTACAATGTAAGCGCAAAAAAATGTGTTTATTTACGACATCACATTAGAAACCTCTGAAATTATCAGTGTTTCTCTACTATATTATGCATGTATTATACATAAAAACCTTTCTTTTGAATCACTATATCTATTAAAAAAAACCGCATCAAAATCCGTTGCGTAGTTTTAAAGATCTAAGCATATATAGGGACAGACAGACAGGGAAGCGACTTTTTTTAATACTATGTAGTGATATCTACCTATATTTTTTATTCAAAACATTAGTAAAGTTTTCAGACTAAAAGACAAAAAAAATGTTTTCTAAATAGTACGAGTATCTCTGAAGATTTAATTTAGTACCTATTTCAGCAATAATCATAGGTACATTCTATCGTCTGAAATCGCTAACCCGTCGTAAGCAAGCGTGGTTATCAATGCTCCTGAGATCTCTGAATGAGAAGAGGCATTTACCCTGCAGTGGGAAAATAATGTGTTTCTCTGTTTAAATATACATATTCACACAAGCATCCTGTTTTCCGGATACTGCAAACGGGATGCTTGTGTGAATATGTATATTTAAACATGTACAATATCAATCAATCAATCAAAAGTCATTTATTCAAACTAGGCTGAGAATCAGCACTTTTCGAACGTCAAAATTACAAAAGACAGTCCCCCAAAACGCCCGCCCTTCACCACTTCCTAGTGCTTTCGCTGGGAAGAAGAAGTGGCGCAACAAACTCCCCAGCAGCACAGCTGTCTGTTCAGTTAGAAAATACTTGACTGAATACAATACAAGGTATGCAAAGCAATTAACATTACAAGACACAGGACACTAAATTCAATTATCTGCCATATGTCAGCTAGCAACGCCAATATACCAAGAAATACAATAAAAAACTATACGTAGGTACTCAAGCAAAAATTAATAAATGAAAATTAAATAAAAGCCTCCAGGTATGAAGGGCGTGACCGCTAACATATTTATGCAATGCTGGGTTCTGTTTACATAGCTGTCGCTTGAAGTCACAAATGATAAACTAGGACCATCGAAGGAAACTAAATAAACAAGTTATTACTAATTATAACAATAATAAAACCATGGTCAGCAAGACGACCAGTCACCACAAGCAGCACCCGTTCACGAGCATAACGCAAAGATCAGCCATTACCCCCCTCGCCATATTTGAGGGAAGGAGGCAACCCGACCCCCGACGCTACCGCAAGCAGTGACATCTGAGGGAGCATGACGAACTTGCTGCCGGTTGCTCAGGTAAGAATAATATGATCAATCGTCGAGGTCACTAGCTAACCACATATTGCAATCAACTCATTAGAAAACATTTAAATGGGTTGATTATGTCAATAATATAATAAAAATAAAACTAAACTGATTTGACTTATACAGCCCAATAAAAACAATTGTATAATGAGCTCATAGTATAATAACCTATCAGTAATCTAATTCTGGAGAAAGAACATAAACATTGTCTTGAGTTAATCAGGGCGACCAACTATTCTTATCGTTTAAGTAGTCGTTGATGGAGTAGTATGCCTTTGAACAAAGGTTGGATTTTACTCGAGCTTTAAATGCATTAAAAGGCAAATCTAGCAAAGAAGAGGGTAGCTTGTTATAAAAGACTATACCAAGCCCAACAAATGAGTTATGAACCTTATGAAGCCGGTGAAAGGGAGCACGTAGTTTGTCCTTATTTCTGGTGTTAACATTGTGAACATCACTGTTTTTAGTATACAAGTGTATATTTTGCCTAATATATATGATGTTGGCAAATATGAATTGTGATGCAACCGTGAGAATACCAATATCTTTAAATAAATCTCTTAGAGAAACTCTAGCACGTAGCTGGTAAATAGCTCGAACAGCTCGTTTTTGAAGGACGAATATATTTTGTATATCAGCTGCTTTGCCCCACAGCAGAATACCGTAGGACATAACGCTATGAAAATAACTAAAATATACTAAACGGGCTGTATCAACGTCAGTGTATTGTCTTACTTTCCTGACGGCGTAGGCAGCCGAACTGAGCCTTCCTGCTAGGCTCGATATATGTGGTCCCCACTGAAGTTTGGCATCTACTGTTATTCCCAGAAAAACTGCTGAGCTCACAGTCTCAAGCGCCTCTTTATCTAAGACGATGTTGGGTCCTAGATTTCTAACATTGGGTAAGGCGAACTTTACACATTTCGTTTTCTTGGCATTGAGAACTAGGTTATTTGACGTAAACCAATCCGTAACTATTGAGAGTGCACTGTTTACCTCGTCAAAATCTAGTCTATTCCTGTCTACTTTAAAAATAAGAGATGTATCATCAGCAAACAGTACAACGTCACAGATTCCCTTTAAATGGAATGGTAAATCATTGATATAAACTAAGAACAAGAATGGGCCCAGTATTGAGCCTTGCGGCACACCTAACTGAACTGGTAGCGCGGAAGATTTCACACCATTAACATCTACACATTGGAACCTATTATGTAAATAAGAATTTATTACGTTGAGAGCTTCGTTTTGGACACCGTAATGACGTAGTTTACGCAAAAGCGTGTCATGGTGCACGCAATCAAAGGCTTTGGAAAGATCACAGAAAATTCCGATAGCATTTTGCGAGCTCTCCCATGCGTTAAATATGTGTTTCAGCAAAGCAACACCCGCATCTGTAGTCGAACGACCTTTTGTAAAGCCATACTGTTCATTATGAAGGAGGCTATTTAAATTAAAATGTCTTAGCAACTGCTTGAGTATTAATTTTTCAAATATTTTGCTAAATGCAGGTAAGATGGAAATAGGCCTAAAATTGCCAACGTCGTTTTTATTACCTGATTTAAATAAAGGTATGACTTTACTATTCTTCATGAGGTCAGGAAAAATTCCTAAATCAACACATTTATTAAAAGTAACAGCTAGATAGGGGGCTACGATGTCTATTATATTACTTAAAAGTTTAATGGAGATGCCCCAGTAGTCACCGGTGTTTTTAGACTTAAGTAGGTTAAAAACATTAACTACATCATGTGGGGTTACATGTTCGAAACTAAATAAACGACTACATTGAGGTACACTACTATGCAAAAGGTTTTCAGCTTTAGACGGGGACGAATTTAAGGAGCGAGTCGTAGTTATGGGTATGTTGGCAAAAAACTCATTAAAAGCTTCAGCTACGTCAGCGGCTTTATTAACTAATTTACTATCGACCATAATCTCAAGTACTTTTTCTTGTTTAACCGATTTACCCGTTTCATTGTTAATAATTTTCCAAGTTGTTTTTACTTTATTATTAGAATTTTTAATAGCATCGCTTAAAAATTTTGATTTAGCAAAAGCACTAATCTTTTTAAATAATTTTGAATAATTTTTGACATACTCTAGGAAAGGAGTGTCAAACCTGTATTTTTTCAAACCATATAACTCGTATAGTCTCGCTCTACTTTTATAAATACCCGGAGTAGCCCATTGGTTAAAGCCAACGGAGGATCCATTAATATTAACAGTTTTGGTCTTGAAAGTAGATTGGTACTCTTTTTGCACAACATCAAAAAGGGCACCATAAATTTCATTAGGATTCTCGTGTTCTACTATAGATGGTGTAATTCTATGAACTATATTATTTTTAAACATTTTGCAACGGGTAGCTGTATAAGGCCTGCATTCAATTTTACACGGCTGTTTATGTAATGGCATGGGGAAGCTAGCTAGCTAATAAACCACAGTGGTCGGACGTTAAGTCAGTTAAGACTAATTTGTTTTTGGCATCAAAAACACTAAATATATTATCAAGACAGGTTGACGAAGATGCCGTGATCCTAGTAGGTTCAAAAAACAAGTTAATTAAATTATAAGACCTAAACAAATTGAGAAGTCTAATACTTAATGGAGTAACATCTAAAATATTAATATTGAATACTAAACGAGATCCTGCAAAAACCGCGATGATCTTCTAAACTACGCAACGGATTTTCACCACCTTATAGAGAATTTATTCCGAGAGGTTCATGTCTATTACACATTCATATTGAACGCACATAAAATATAGATATCTCGACGTTTTGTGAAGTAATAAAAACCCAGCGAAGCATGGGCGGATATGATAATAATTTTTACCAAGCAATCACCAAAATGCTGTGAATAAGCGTGATGCTTGCTATGATCAATGCTCGTTACAAAAGTGCATCAAAATATATGGAATAGGTGTTTTTAACTTTAAAGGTGATTCTATAAGTAAAAGTTGTTCATATTCATGAGTAAATAGAGGTACTTATGAGGAACAAGGTGTAAAGTTCACTCATTCTCCATAGAAAAAGTAGGATCTGCAACAACTGCCATTCGATTGATATCAAGCGGTTAACTCTGCTTGCGCGATGCAGGAATTTTACGTGACGTCAGTGTGATGCGCAGTTTGCATGTGGCGATGTAGATGCCGCCACAAGCACCTACTGTACTATTATGTTTATTCAGGTACTTCGTTTAGACCATGGTATATTATTGGGTGACCAACCCACATTGACCCTATTTATTCCACAACCTTTCGAGCTATATCCATGAACAAAAACCTCTCCAATATATTCACAATAGTTTCGTTATTAAATTTGCGAACAGCTTTTGTACGCCACTGTACGTGATAGATGACGCGATGACGTATGTACCGCGTGCGCGTGAAGTCATTAAAATATCGTCAATTATCGTGTAGAGTGAATATTGTTGTAATGCTTTCGGGTATGATTGTACAGGAGAACATTAAACGGCGATAAATCCTTTATATTAAAAATATTTTTTGTTAAAACGCTTACAAGCCATTATCGTGATTACGCTTTACTTTCGAATTTCAATATCCGAGGGGAGGTCAAAAAGTTCGCGGAATGAAAATAATTTCACCTCCCTTTCGATGAAATTATTTTTCAATTTCAATATATTCTCCGCTAACCCTAATACACTTTTCAGACCTTTCAATTATACCTTTGAAAAAATAAAAAATGTTTCAACTGCCCCGTTGGTCTCGTGGTCGCAAGCGCGACTGCTGAGCGTGGGGTCCTGGGTTCGATTCCCCGGTCGGGCAAAGTGTTATTGAGTTTTTCTATTAGGAATTTCTTAGTAACAGCCCGGAGTTTGGAAGTTGGCGGTGTGATACCCCCGTGCCTCGGAAAGCACGTTAAGCCGTTGGTCCTGCGCCTGATTTCTCTCCGGTCGTGTCGGATTGCCGTCCCATCGGACTATGAGAGTGAGGGAAGAGGGAGTGCACCTGTGTCTGCGCGCACACTTGTGCACTAAAATATCTCCCGCGCCGAAGGCTAGTCTCCGTTGAGATCGGTCGCCGTGGCCGAAATACGGTCTGGAGGACTATATAATATGTATACACACCTTTATATTTTTATTACGGGGTTATAAAAATATTGTAAATGCCTGAAGATACTCTTTAGGCACCCAATTGGGTAGTTGCATGATATTGAATACTATATATTCTAGTAGATAATATATCCACACATGTAATACAATAATAGAATTCGAAATCAAATTTGAAATCGGTCGAAAAATAAAAAAAACTTATAACTTATAGAAACTTTTTGTCTATCTCTCATTTATATGGCGATACTGAACCATGACGTCACAATTCAGTATTTCCCTCTCTGTCTAATTGAGAGTTTTGAACGCTCATATCTTTTCAATTTTTAAAAATATTAAAAAACTGTTTATACCAAGCTATTAGTGAGGTAAAAAAGCTTCAATTTAAATAATAAAAAAAAATTTGTCAACTCGCGGATTGCATAAGAATTAGAATTCCAGCTTCTTTGAAAATTTTATTTTTTTGTACAAATCCGGCCATGATTCTTTCATCCATATCTGTTCAATAGTTTTTGCGTGAAAGAGTAACAAACATCCATCCATCCATCCACACAAACTTTCGCATTTATAATATGTATTAGTAGGCTTTATATATCCTACTAATCGAGTATGTAAAACCTACTGAACCGCCCCTATTTCAAACGGTTCTAATATTAATGTATCCGCAATAAGTTCTCTATAGATGGTGCAAACCGCAACAAAATTCATTGTAAAATTTAGAAGAACTAGGCGGTCATAAAGACAAACACAAAAAGCGACTTGTCATGTACAGAGAAGTCCCAGTCCCTCCGTGCCTCGGAAAGCACGTTATGCCGATGTTCCCGGGTGTCATTCGTGGATCTTTGACAGTCGTTACGGGTCGTCAGAAGACCGAAAGTCACACAACCAGTCTTGCCAAGGGGTATCGCATTACCCAGTAACTAGGTTGTGCGGGTCAGATAGGCAGTCACTCCATGTACTGGTATTCAGCTGCATCCGGTTAGACTGGAAGCCGACCCCAACATAGTTGGGAAAAGGCTAGGCAGATGCAGTTATAGAAGTCCCGTATAGTAGGCGGCGAGACTATTTCCAGAAAGCGGCACAAAGGACTCCAGTCTTTTGTGAGCATTCTGAGTTCCAGCCTGGGCTGGTACTCAGAATTTCCTAGTGAGATTAAAACAGAACCTATGTACAGACGCCAGCACATCAAGCTACCCGAAACTGTCAGATTATCCCAATCAACTTTGAACCTTATGCTTTAGCGCTAAAGTTGAAAATCTATTAAAGAAATCTGACAGATTGTAGTAGCTTGATGTGCTGACGTCTGTACAATTGAAATGTTGTGATGGCGCAGTGTTCAAGGCCTCACCCTGATGTATGAGGTTGTAGAGTCGAGTACCAATGTTATCAGTTCTAATGAACAGATATTTTCCCAATCAACTTTGGACAAGTTCAAGTTGAAAATCTGTTAAAGAAATTTGACAGATTGTAGTAGCTTGATGTGCTGGCGTCTGTACTTTCTGAGTTTATGTTGGGCATTACTGACATCGGTGAAGGAAAATCATTTTGAGGAAACCTGGACTAGTCTGAAATCACCAACCCATCTTGAGCAAGCGTGATGATCAATGCCCGTGTCTTCGCCTCTAGAGAAAGCTTTTGGTCTGCAGTGAGACAATATTATAGACTGGTATTATCACACTAATATTATAAAGGCGAAAGTTTGTGAGAGTGTGTGTGTTTGTATGTTTGTTACTTCTTCACTCTCAAACGCCCGAAAGGATTTGGATGTAATTTGGTTCACAGATAGTTTATAACCGGGATTAACACATAGGATACTTTTTATCCCAATATTCCCACGGGATCGACACTTATGCGGATGAAACCGCGGGGCGCAGTTAGTTTTCCATACTTGTGAAATTGAAAATGATGTTACATTGTATTACTTGACAGTTTTGAAACCACGTTCCAGTCCCGTTTTAAACATAGACATAGAAAATCATACCATCTCAATGGTTTTAAACTAGACTTACAAATTACTTAAGCTGTAGTTTATCCGCAGTGACGGCTGTCATAGAAAATATGTCTGGCAGCTGTCATAAAAAGTGCCTAAAAACGCTCTCTATAGGAAAACACATTAACTAACTCCTGATATAAATAACGTTTCAGTGACATCATTAAAACTACGGACACTATGTGCTGGTCACCACGCTTCTAGAAAACCATAACTTTCCGAGGCATGGAGGGGTCTTGATGTGTAATGGATGGTCGCCCTTTCACGGACTGACCTTGGCAAGCGGTAGCTCAATATTTGATCGACTTATTATTAAATTGAAAATTATACATTGATTGAAATTCTAGTTTTAAATATCCCAATAAAACAATACTTTCAAATTACTTACGAGTCTCTTACTCGTAGCAGATCAAATGTAGAGAAAATGAGTTGATACTTGTAAGGTTTAGAATATTACAGTTTTGCAACTAGTTACAATATCTATTAGTGAAGTAACAAGCCTGTGTTCAACTTGAACACAATATTGTTAAAGTTTTAACGACTTCGAAGTCTGCTCGAAGTCATGTGATGTTGGCAGTTTGTTTTGTCACAGCGATATATGAACTTACTTGTACTGATACAAGTCAACCTTGCCAAGCAGAGTCTGAACTCTGCTTGGCAAGGTTTTTACGACTTGATAAAACGTCGAGATTTCTGTATTAATGTAGGTTTATTATACACATATCGTCGCGTATTCCACAGAGCTTAAAGACTAAGGTTTTCAATCAGTGCGTCCTGTCAGTTATGATTTATGGAACCGAAACGTGGACACTCACGCTACGGCTGGTCCATAAATTTAAGGTCACTCAGCGAGCTATGGAACGGGCTATGCTTGGAGTCTCTCTGAGTGATCGAATCCACAACGGTGTAATCCGACACAGAACCAAAGTGGTCGACATAGCTCACAGAATAAGCAAGCTGAAGTGGCAATGGGCCGGTCATATTAGCCGTAGAACCGGTGGTCGTATGGGGTAGATGTGTACTTGAGTGGAGACCGCGAAACGATAAACCTAAGGTAGGACGCCCTCAGGCTAGGTGGAGCGACGATATTCGCAGCATCAAAAAAAAAAAACATCTTCTGGTAGCAGTTGGATGAGAGTTGCCGAAAATCGATTAAAATGGTGTGCAATAGGAGTGGCCTATGTTCAGCAGTGGACTGCTGTAGGCTGATTATGATTATACATATAATAAACCTTTCAGGATACATTCTTTAAAATATGGCGAAAACCACAGCACAATCCATTGTGTGCATTAGAAAATCAACGCGGTCACACAGAAGCTTCCGGAATAAATGCTATTAAATTTTAAATGGTGGTGAAAACTGCATCAAAATCCATTTTGGAGCATAAAAAGTCTAAGCGATTACGTAGACAGACACGAACACGAACTTTTTTTTTGTACTAACAAAGATTAATATAGATTTTCAGGTCCCGTAACATCACATAATTAAATTCCTGTCACTTCAAATACGAAAAAGCCAGAAATAAAATTACCTTATGAAATCGTTTTACCCACAAAAAGCCCTAGTAAATATTAAATTGTCTAGTTCAGAACCTCGTTAACCGCCTGACTTGCTTCAAAGCGGTACTCGGAAACAAATATAGTACTTTGAAGTCTAGGACTAGAGTCAAGGCATTGGGACTGAAAGTTTTAAATGTCATATTAGCGTAGCAAAGTAAATAAAATAAAATAAAAATAAATGTTTATTTGCACCTTCACAAGGAAACAGGTTTACAATAAACGCCAAGAGGTAGTTATATTATTTTACGTGCTAGAGTTGCTGCTAATACCTAAGTTAAGATAACTTAATATCTTGTGATATAGGTATGAAATGTAAAGTAATTGGTTCTTGTGGTGAAGGAAAACATCGTGAGGAAACCGGCATGTCCTAGAACCAAAAATTCTAATACGTGTGACAATTACCAACCCAGACTGAGCCCGCGCGGTGGATTTTGATTGCACCTACTACTGTTTGTCTCTGCATCACCCAAAGGTTTACTGGTAGAAAATAAGTATGGCAATTAAGACATTTATACGTGCTTGAAGTATTAAATAAATAATAAATAAATTATGGCCCCACTGCCTTTCACAGGGAGGAGGTCTGTGTGCAAGCAGCAGTAATGTTATAGGCTAATTATTCGCATTGGGTATCGGTGTCTACTAGTATAATCCTCTATTTTGCTAGATCGTGCTTCAGAGGCTGACAAAACAAACAACGAAGCTGCGACAGCAAATTCCTGGCGTTAGGTTTGTTTAGACCAAACGTGCAAATTCACATTCTATCCCGAATCTACTAACTCCATTTTGTGATAACAGAAACAAAGCATTCATTCGTATCTTTCCATACTAAAATGTCAATAATATGAAGGAAACTCCACACGTTTTTACCGCAGACATTACCCTTTTTCTATGAAACAGCAGATTTTTCGTTTGATAACCGACGAAAATTTTCTACGCTAAGAAGTCTGTGCTAAATTCGTGATTATAGTTTGTTTGCATGTCGATGGCCCTGACACCCTGTATTTACTAAGGGCCTTCTACAAGAAACCAGCAATAATTTCGTAACCAAAACAACCTCTAAACTTGCTCAATTAAGTTTGCAGTTACGGGCCCATGTCATCTGCGAACACTCGAAACTCGTAGATTTGTTTCTGTCAGTTTCATACTTGGATTGGGTTATGATGTAAAACTAGACCACGTTTTCAAGTGAAATTGGAATAATTCTAGCTTTTATGGGAATAATTAATGCGGCGGCCAGTTGCGTCGGGCTGGTTTTTTTTATAAAAGTGCCTTCAATTCTGGCATTGGTGGACGCGTCGACGTGATTGTATTGAAACGAAGGTCATCCAATTTATTCTCTGATATGAGTTTCTGAGAAAAGGGCTTGAAAAGAACTTTCATTGAGTGACAGGGAGCTTGACCTGTCAAACTATTGATAGCTCATGTCAAGCTCACTTCATCTTAGATTTCACGGGGAGATTTTTAAAGAATTGTTGGGCAGATGTACGAACGTAAACGTAGGAAAAGCAGTATGTACGGATCGTAGTTGGTGACGTTCTGTAGTTTTTGCCTGCACCCATGGTAAAAAGGAGTGTGCTTATGTAATGTACAGACGCCAGCACATCAAGCTACCCGAAACTGTCAGATTTTCCCAATCCACTTTGAACCTTATGCTTTAGCGAAAAAAAACAACCGACTTCCAAAAAAACACTACAAAGTGAAAAATAATTTTAATTTTGGAAGTCGGTGTCGTTGGTTCCGCATTTTGGTTTTTTGACACCGACTTCCGAAATTAAAATTATTTTTCACTTTGTAGTGTTTTTTTGGAAGTCGGTTGTTTTTTTTTATATAAAATTTTTTATTTTTCACTTTTTAGTTATATCTACCCCAATCAAATTCATATAAACACTACTTGCTATGTAAATATCAGTGACAGGAAGCTGCATCTGCGTTTATAGGGTACAGACGTGATGTTATGTTGTGCGATTGCGTAAACAATGCATACATATGCGATAGCAGCAATCGCGGTTGTTTTACTGGTATTAATTATTATTATAATAAAAAAAATTATAACCTTTGTAGTGAGTACAGGCGTGATATTATGTTGTGTGATGGTGTAAACAATGCTTAGATATGCTATAGCAATAATCGCGGTTAATCTGCTGTTATTTATTGAAGAGTTCCCCCGATTTCTACAAGATCCCATCATCAGATATTGAAATGGTGACAATGCGACCACACGGGAAGCACCAGCTTTCAAATAAAAAAAGAATCATGAAAATCGGTTCACCCAGTCGGTTATTATGAGGTAACAAACATAAAAAAAAAAAAAAAAAAAAAACAGTCGAATTGATAACCTCCTCCTTTTTTTGAAGTCGGTTAATAAAGTGGAAAGTCTATTAAAGAAATCTGACAGATTTTAGTAGCTTGATGTGCTGGCGTCTGTACTTAAGCGTTAAAGGATTTAAGTAAAACAATTTGACTTTGAAAACGTATGCAAGTATCTAGGTGACTTATAACTTGGTCGCTCGGTGGTTTAGTGACCCACTTTAGACGAACGCGGTCGCAGACCCAAATAATTAAACTTTAATGTTACTGTTTCAACATAATTTATGTGCATCGAATGTTAATTTAGGAAGACGCTGACTTGAGTTATAGAAAATAATATATGACCAGGAAAGTTTGAGTGATCCCCGACCGTAACAAATATGTATTTTCATTTTCATTATTATTTATAGACTGGACGTTATTGCTATTTTTATAAAATATATTGTATAAGGTGACAAGCATGTGTAAAATATTAAGCCATAATTTAATTTAGTTGTAAGAAAATTAACTGAATGAGCGTTTTGTATTTCAACTCTGTTAGCTCGTAAGACCAACTGAATAAATAAATAAATAAATCAATACAACTCTCTAAGTTCAAATTGCCCTATAGAATGACTATTTCATAAAAGCCAATTCTTATTTAGTATTGATGATTCTGATAGTTATAATTCTATAAACACATATTTGTTCGGTCGAGAGTCACTTTTTTTTTTTTTATAAAAACGTTGCCCCACACTAGGTATTTCTCCTGTATTGTGGGTGCGTTTACAAACATTTAAAGACACATACACAAACAGCCAACCCGGAACAATTACTTGTAGTTCATAAAAATATTTGTTCCGTGCGGGAATCGAACCCAACTTTTAATCAACATAATGTAAAACTTTACTGCAAATTGCAAAAAAGTAAGAACAATATAATTTCGCGGGCTACTTTCTCTCCCATCCCTTAAGCTGCCAAGCTTAAAGTTGAGTGGTGTTTGTAAATTCGGCTGTTAAATCTTACAAGCACTGTCCAAGTGGGTTAAATTAAAGGGGTATTCCTCGAAGCGCACCAACTTTGAAATGCAAATGAAGTACACCAAATATATTCCTCGAAACGCACCATCGTTTTGAGGAATATATTTGGTGCACTTTATTTGGTGCGGTTTAAAGTTGGTGCGCTTCGAGGAATACCCCAAATCAAATGCTATATTTATCCAAACATACGACACATTTAAGCTAAAATCAACTACTTAAATTTAAATCTTAAACTCATTGACAGACAAACAGCCTAACCTAACCTATGCTGATTGGCTGGTTCCAAAAAGCCTGCAATTTTGCATAATAGTCCATTATACATATAACAAAAGTTACCACGTATAAGGAAAGATGTGTGGAAAAATTTCACCTACAGGGGTTAATACTGCCGTCCTTACGAAAAGTGCAATAACTAGGTTCAAGCTACTTTCGAGAAAAGATTTTATTTTTGATTTGTTTGTATCTTCATTACTAGGTATACATGTTATCGATTTGTGATAGATGCGTAAAACTGTTCAAGAAGAAAATGTGGAACTCGTTTTGCTGATTAAGGATATGTATAAAACCCTGAGAGGCCCAAAATCGGAGTTATTGCACTTTTCGTAAGGACGGCAGAATAGGGTATGAAAGTTTGTAGGGAAGTTTGTTATTTTTGCTTATGGGAAATACCATCGGGTGATGGCTTGAAACATCTAGAAAGAATCACAAAGCCAATCTACTATAGAAAAACCAAGCTGCAAGTAGATTGTGTAAGTTTGAAGCACTAACAACCGACGTGCGATGTAACTGCAGACAATTGAGCAAGTTTTAATGACGCTAGGTTGCGAGTCATAGCTTCGGTTATTGCACCCGTCTTCGAGATCTCTTTACGTTAATAGTATGGTGGATTGAAGAAGTTCTTGCTGCTTTTCAAAGCAAAGAGGGTAGAAGCAGCTCCACATTTGTACTTCGCTTTATTTTGAATGAAAATCTAAGCGAGATCGTCCACCGCGATTAGGGATACCGTTTCGAATTTTGAAAGCACTGACATAAAAAACTCCGAAAATTTGCAAAAAAATCCGGACATTTTATCGTTTAATCTGTCCTCTAGAAATGCTCATTTACTTTTCTTGTTTTGTAAAAAGTCCCCTTAATTTGGGAAGTCCAGACAATTACACACGAGTACAGAGATGAAAAGACTGGACAAAGTCCGGACAGGGGACCAAAGAGCCGGGCCTGCCTGGATAAATCCGGATCTAACTACGACCCATGGCCACGCCAGGGCTGGTTTTTCGTTAATAATCGGGTACAAACTAAGATATCTGCTAGGTACTTAACTAAAATCTAACACTTTGTCATAACTGGGGGCCAAACCCACAAGACACCGCTTCTGTATCTACCCTAGGGCTTATGTGCAAGTCCAAAAACTATTGATTTGTAAGGATTGAACTGATAATGAATTTTGTAAAAGATTCAGCACAAGCTGTGTGGCCCAGTGGAAACGGCCCTGACTTACGAGATGTAGGTCGTGGGTTCAATTCCAAGCAGGCACTTTACTTCGTGTAATTTATGTCACCACTGCTCTCATAACTGTGAAGGAAAACATCATGTCCTGTAACAATCATAATAAAATTCGAAGACATGTGACATGTGTGTGACCTCTGACCTGTGACCTCTGAGTTTGTTTCGGCCTTTCTTCTCAGAGTAGTCAGATAGGAAACGCCGACCTCATCTAGTTTTAAAAAAAAATGTGACTGACATGTAAAAGTGTTTGTACAAACCTACTTACAGAAAATAAATCATTTATCATTTATGATGCCGCACTGGGCCCTCGTGGTAGATTATGACCCACTCGCTCTCTCAGAGAGGAGACATGTGTCCTAGAAATGGGAACGTTATAAGCTAATTATGCTCTTCTGCATAAGCTACCGCCTTTCCACCTTTTTCCCATAGGTTAAGGAACTCGACACTACTATACGAAACACATACATAAGGCTGACCCTACATTTGGCGTGCGCGATCCTCGGGCGTGCGAGCTGCACGGACGCAGCGTGCGCGCAGCGCGCGCACTGCGCGAGCGTCGGGTGTTACCGTCGTGTGACGTGTGTAAGGCGTGCGCGCGGCGCTCGCCTTGGCGTTTAACCCCCTTCAGACGCAGAACGCGACTCGAGAGTCGCGAGCGCGCCGCGCGCGCGTTGCGCGCACGCTGCATGCACGTCACACGGCGGCAACACCCGACGCTCACGGAGCGCGCGCAACGCGCACGCGGCGCTCGCGCTACTCGCACGCCCGAGGATCGCGCACGCCAAATGTGGGGTCAGCCTAAGCGCCAACGTCACACCATCATCACACACGTCATCAACGTCTCATCATCATCTGCCTAGCCTTTTCCCAACTTTGTCGAGGTCAGCTTCCAGTCTAACCGGATGCAGCTGAATACCAGTATTTTATATGGAGCGACTGCCTATCTGACCTGCACAACCCCTGTGTTACTGGGTAATACGATACCCTTTGGTAAGACTGGTTGTTAGACTTTCAGGCTTCTGACTACCCGTGACGACTGTCAAAGATCCACGAATGACAACCGGGACCAACGGCTTAACGTGCTTTCCGAAGCACGGAGGGGTCTCGGTATGTAAAGATGGTCACCCATCCACAGACCAACCGCGGCAAGCGTGGCTTAACCTGATCGATCGACCTGTGCGGCTGTTATTATTTAGCCACGGGCCCCTCAACGTCACACCGCGAATGATAAATAACCTCACAATTTACCACATTCGATTCCACAAAATCGTTTTTGCATTCCTTGAAAACACTTCTAACTGACTCAATTTCCTTGTTTCAGCCGTTCTTCGAACTACGGATGCTGTTCGATTTCCTGAAGCTGAAAGGGCCCGATTTAATGAACGGTAAGAAACAATTTTTGGTTGTAAATAGACTGGAGGGAAGATTTATAAGTTTCATGGATGATTTATTTGGGAAGGAGGAACGTGGTCGGAGTGCTAAGTAAGCATTCGATTATTTATTTATTTATTTAAATCTCTATCACAATTATCGTTACAGGTGTATGTACGTAATGCGAGAGTGGTGCCGATTCACAAACTAAACTAAATTTAAGTTCAGTGCACCTTTTTCTTTCTATTTCATTAAGAAAGGGACAGAAGATAAATATTAGTTTAGTCCTGTCAAATTAAGATACTCCATAGACAAGTTTAGACGTGATTAAAAAATTGGTGGTGGTCAAAAATATCTTCTTTAACAATGAGATGATGAATCAACACAATTTGTTTTCTTATTTAGAAATAGAAAGTATACTTTTTAGCCAAGCTATTTAAGTTGACCTTCATGTACTTCGTAACTTCGTAATGATTATATTATTAATATTCTGCATTCTGTCCTGGTGGAAATTTACATCTTTATGTACCTCTAACAATTGGGGAATCCCCGTGCTCTGTGGAAACGAAAATATGGCATTGGATTGGTTGATGGAAATCTCCATCACGATGCAGTTAAGGGTTAAAACCACAGCTAAAACGTACCTTTTCAAGTCTTTCGCAAGAACAACTAAGTGTGAACATAACTTTTATCTCGTAGATGTAAGCGAGTACGAGCGTCTCTTGTTTTATTGTTGTTGTAAAACTTGGGCGAGTTTCGTTGTGTGCCTTACCTTAGAAAATAGGCTTTTCGAGATTTTGCGATAACATTTTGTTTAGATTTGTAGAAAACTTTTGAAAGTTGTACGAGTATATTATTGTAATATTATGGGTATACGAGTATTAAATATGGATTAACATGTTTTGAATCTAAATTCGAAATACGAAGCTATACTTTTAAAAGTGATACAGAAAGAAATCAAAACGAAATGTTCAATTTTGGCATTCTGCATCTTTCACTCGGGCTCCGAATGATCGAAATGAGCAGATGAACGTTCATTTCTTTGTAACTTTGTCGGTATCTTGTGATGTTGGAATGAAAAAAAAAATATAATAATATTAAAAGAAAGAAAGAAAAATATTTGATTTGGGACACGCACAGGAAATGCAAAAAGTAAAAAAGAGCATTTTAAACTAACAAAGTTACAAAAAAAAAGACCGTGCGAGGCAAAAAAAAACTCCTATCTCAGCATTAAGGCGAGTGCCCATAGAATTGAAAAGAATTGAATGACCTAATTAGCGTTTCTTAGTGACGTTAAAAAGGCATGATTACAATGTCATAGCTAGATAAAGACTTCAGGAAAAACACAGAACTTTATAAAAATATTTGCTGTGCACAAATTTACGATGCAATAAAATTATTATACAAAAACGCTGCCATTGACTCAAAACATCAATAAAATAATTACGTTCCATTATATAAATAACATCCTCAGTAACAAAATTATACCCTCAATGATACTTGAAAACCATAACAGACCAGAGATTTTCCGATGTTTCACGAGGTTTCACGAAGCCCGTAGTGGGGGTGGGGGGTCCTTCGGCTGATGTTTAGAGTGCTCCCACTCTCACCTACACTTGTTATAATGTTCGTATACCATTATATATAAGAATCCGCTTTATTACCCGTCTGATGTGTGCTGTAATGGAATGTGGAGATTTTTTGCTTATTTGTTGAGCGGCAACCCTTAGGGGTACGTAGAAGTACGTAAATAGGGAAAAGGGAGTACCTACAAAGGATTTGGTTGCTTCACGGTTTTGCGAGGACGGTTTTTCAAATCAAATCAAAATACTTTTTTTTCACATAAATCTACATGGGCAGTTATGAAATGTCAGAAGCTGTGCACGATTCCTATTGGCCGTTCCCCATAGGAAAAAAAGTAACCCCATAGAGAAGAGCCGGCAAGAAACTCCACGGTTACTCTTTTAAAAATAATTGGCTTTAACAATGCTAACAAATAACATTAGATATGGGAGGACAGCGTAGGCCTGTCAACAAGTACCAGGTACTTAATAAATTAAAACATGGTCTACAGATCTAAAGTCTACAAGGCCTACAAAGTCCCCACATTTACAAAATATAAAAAAAAAATATATCAAAAGGAGAAATAAAATATAAAAAAACTTATTAAAACCAAGTGACACGATTGCCATTATAACCACTAATAAAGAGAAAATGAAATTAGAATTGTCTGTATATAATTTCAAATAATAAACAGATTGATGTCAAAGAAATATGTTAAAAATAAACCAACTTATCTCGTCTGCTCAACCTCTGTGTGTCACTGCAGGGATCCAGCAGAATATCAGCGTCAGATATATTTGCTTGACACATGCTGAGCTGGACTCCCATTTGGTACAACCTTGAGACGCACACCGAACTGTGTATTTACGTTATTTAGCATTTGTCATAGTGTCATTTTTATTTTGATGTGTGTGTTTTTCTATTTGTTTTTAAATTGGTAAATTGTTTTTTGTTGTATGTGTATTTGTTTTTGTTTCATGTTTTGTTTTTTGTTTTTGTTTTGTCTATTTAATTCATGTAATTGGTTATCATCTTATTGTAATTTTGTATTGTGCTGTCTTTTATAAGCGCCAAATAAATGGTTTATCTATCTTGTCTATCTAAATTAAAAATAATCATCGTAATTTGGGAGCAGTTAATAGACAGTTGACGTTTCAACTGTTGAATAAAGGCCAAAAATCACCAAATTGGCCGGTCCTATGCTTCTCACATCTAGTGGATGCCTGATTCATCAGGTCGATGGACTACCTTGTGAGGTCGCCACTCCAGATTTTTTCGGCCCCATTCGCCACCCGTTCTGCTAGCAATTTGCGTCACACACTGGCTCATAAGTTTGGTAATTCTTCGGCCTATGTCTGTGACTTTGGTCCCCCTGTGAACACTTTATTATTCATGGGAAAGTAACATGAAACCATAATTTTGGAAGATAAAAAGGTATGGTAGTAAAAAGCTGCTTATAATAAAATGTGTGGGACCAAAAATAGTCCCTTGTGGCATTCTACTCTGCGTATAAAATTCCAAATAAAACTCCGTCAATAATGGGCAAAAATATGCCACTTCCGGATATGGATCGTCTTACAAAATGGACCGATTCACTCACTTACTAATTCGTGTGACCTTCTACTTTTCATAAAGTAGGTACTAAGTACCTCATTAGGTACCTCTTACAGGAAATAACAGTAAAGTGAGGAATTATATTTTGTTTTTATTTCTGCCCAAAAAGAGACAAAAAATGTACTGAAACCAGTACCAAACAGGTTCGTCTGTTATCGAAGCATCGAATACCCAAGTCATGTTTGCAAACTCAATGCATAGAAATCCGTGGAGGTATTTGAAGCAGCGTTTGATCGACTCCGATCATAATAATGCAGGCTCAATACATCGGGTGGATGCATTCCTACACACCGTGTCACACAAAATAGATAGATGCAGAAGCTCGGCTCCATACAACGAGCGGTAAATAGACGCACGTACACATTTACGGATACAGGTAAACCAGTAAAAGATTGCGCTTCGGTAAACTTCGTTTTTCCGAATTAGCAGGAACGGTGCATCACAGAGTAATCCCTTACAAAGGCAATGCTTGTAAGTTTTGTACTACCGCACTTTGCATCTGTCATTGCGAGTTTGTATGAAGTTTTCTCGTTGCCGCGTTATGTACTCCGGTTGCAAATCGTCGTTTATCACTTTGGTTTTGATTTTTTTTTGGAATTGCTTTGCATCGAGTTAATTTTCTATAATTTTGTAATCATGATAATACAAAATAGGCACCTACTTTTAATGTTGTAACAGCTCTATATTAGATCTCATCACTTTCTTATTTCCCAAGTTAGATGACGATTTCCGAAGCGCGTGCCCTTTGGAGAGCTGTACATACGGCGCTCAAACGAATGCTTGTATTCGCTGTACGTGAAGCGTGTCTGTGTGTGCGTGTGTTTCTTGTATGAAGCTGACCTTTTGTACCTATCTATTTGGTGCCTGTAGCATCTGTGGCTTCAAAGCAAAATCGATCGAGCTGGTTACATGTCAGTTATAAAGCTATCTCGTGTTACAAAGTGATGGACAAAGAGAGTACCAGAAATAGAGGGATTTTCTGAGTTTTAGAAAACTAGTTGCTGTTCATGCAAAATTCTTTTGTTTTTATGGTCCAACATCACGCCTTTATTCCCCGAGTGGTTTGGCAGGGTTTGGGACAAGCATATTATTTTGCCAATTATGTTTAAGTCCCATATAATATAGGATGAGCCTATTACCATGACCGGGCACATCCTAAAAATTACAGAGAGAGTTCGCTAATACGGCTGAACGGATTTGAATGAAATTTGGCACATGGGTGACCTGAGTTAGGACATAGGATACTTATCCCGATAATCTTTTGTGATCTAGACTTATGCGGGTGAAACCGCAGGGTGCAGCTAGTATGGTATAGTTTCCCATACATTTTTTTTATTTATTTAAACTTTTCGCACACAAAAGGCGTAGGCACAAAGGCGGACTTAATGCCTTATGCATTCTCTACCAGTCAACCAAGGCTGGTCATTTTTTCCCCTTGATAATTTTTCTAATTGCTTTTTAACCTTTATTAAGATACTTTAATACAATATAAAATAATCTATAACAACAGCCGTGCGATTCTGTAACCATCTCACCGTGAAAACTTGGGTGCAGTGAGCGTGGAGTGAGTCGCCAATAATGTCAATCCCTAGCATCAGCATGACCCACAGATCACTCTAAGCTCACTTCACTTTAGTTAGCACGGTGAGATTTTTCCAGAATCGACCGGCAGTACTGTCAAATTATTGTTTAATTAACGAATAAAGCAAGTTTATTTATGTGTCGCGATTTATTGTAATTGACTTTTCAGTTCGTTGGTAGCATCCACATCAGTCTTGGCTAGGTTTTTTTTGTTTCACATACATTATTTAGGTAATTTACTGGAAGCCGACCCCAACATAATTGGGAAAAGGCTAGGCAGATGGTGATGATCGTTATTTGGAGCTTCGATGCATTCGTTAGGTAGTTTCTATTTTCACTTCGTGATCAAAGTCACCAGCAATACCTAGTAAATTAATAATATGTCACTGTGGGCCTACCACAAGCGCGCGACGTAAACGTAACGTAAATTCGACTTGTTTTATACTTTGAAAACACTCGTTTTGCATATAACTTAGTTCTACTTTTTCATATACAACATTATTTTTTGTATATTGTAAATCTGAATATAGTTTGTTCAAACAACTGAATCGATTCCAATAGTTTTTACACCATGTTATATTTTGACCCAAAAATATTTTAAAATGGTAAAAAGATGGACACCGAGTGACACTAAGTACATATCCGCAATCATATATGCGCACAACAAAGGTCACAGCCGGTCGGCCGGTGGCGCGTGTTAAGTGGTAACCAACTTTTTGTACGGACAATCACGTAACATAACAAGCTTATAACTTCGTGATTTTTCATGATACAGTTATGAAATTTTGTACATAGATTCTTTACATAAAAATACTAGATACGTGTTTATGGTTTGCCATATACTAAAAATAATGTTTTATATGGGCTGACTATCTTTATATAATTTTGACATTAAAAAAATGTTGATTTAATTTAAATTACTTTTGATTTGATACCTATTGTGCTTGCCGCATAAATTATAGTAAAGGATAGGATATTTGTACTTTCCTTTCAAAATTTGATCGATTTACGTTACTTGCGTTAGCTTCGACCGTTTGTGCTAGGACCAACAGTAATTTAATAAAGCTAGTAAATAAGGCCAAAACTGAGCACTTCTTGTGATTTACTAAGGGTCTCTAAAATATGCCTACGTATTTATTTATTTGTTTTGTTATACAACGTGTAACGTTAAATGCGCAAAACCTGAAAATAGTTTGATCAGAATAACGAGCAGAATTAATTGAACCACTTTTTAATAAAGGTCACATTTTTCAAAAACTCTTCATTAAAAACGTTGCCGTGTCTATTTATTAATAAGTCAAGCAAGCCAATGTCAGCGCGGCGCAGCGGCCCGGTGACGACTCCTCCCCCGATAAAGCGTCGTCGCAGACGCAAGAAACGATCAGAATGGCCAGTAAAACTAAAACAGCACATAAAACCTTTACAGTTTTTTTAATGACTTACTTTCTCTGTCAAATAAGTCGATTGAATTAAAAATCAGTTGGGGTGTCTGAGGTTTTGCGCATTTAACGTTACACATTGTATATTTACACACAGTAAAATATTGTATATGGATATGACATAATTATAATTTGAGTACAAAGGTACTGCTTATTTCTTAAGAAATTTCTTCCAGCAGACCTGCGAAAGGAGAAGTAAAAAAGAAATGTAGAAAATAGTGTGTTAGAACATGAAGATAAAAATATGAATGTGTGAAGTCTAAAACTTACATATTAAATATACCTGCACACATAATGCGAAAATTAACAGTTTATAGACCGTAGAAAACCACTACAGTCTATAGTCTAAGTTTAGTCTTTTTTAATCCATTTTCGTAGACACTAGAAGCCAATCATTTCATTATATCTCTATCTAATAGTCTACTACATATCTAAATGTCTTTTTAGAAGCCTTTTTCATAGGTCTTATCTCAAAGTTGCAATCGCTATTTCACTAGAAAATCGGTTTTGAATTTTGCCTGTGTGTGTGTGTTTGTGAAATGTGTTTACATAGAAACGCTCGTAAATTTACACCCAGATTTTGCGGATTGTGTATACCTAGAAAGGGCGAGTTGATGACCAGGCACAATTCAACGTAACAATAGGGCAGTCTGTTGTTCTGAAAATATAATTTTCATAAAACATGATGACAATAAGCGATTTCTACAAATAAGTGAATGGAATATTCATGTTACATACACCCTTCAAAACATGTCATACAAATTAAGTCAACAGAATTCTCTCAAATTAAGGGGCTGACGAGATATATTCATCCTCGAACTCTCAGCCTTTGCACTCCGTACCGTGCACTTCGAAGCAAACTGAGTTAGGCAAACCAAGTTATTGATGAAACTGCGCTCCCAACCAACCAGTATTTTCTGTAGTTTCTTTCTACGAGAAGGAGCGGTTTTCCTAATATTGCTGGGTGACGGTTAGACTTTGTGTTTCTAAATAAAAACGTGGTGGAAAACTTTGGAATACACGCAAAATTTTGTAACGCTGTTATGAATTATCTTGGTCATAGAAGAATGACTATAATGTATCTTATACGTCACGATAATTTAGGCGATATGAGTTTATTGCAAAAACTACACTGTCATAGATTATTTATTTATTTATATATACTTTATTGTACATCACAAAAATACACAAAAAAAAAATACATAAAACACTATACACAATTTTAACAATATTTCATATTTTTTAAAGATATAGTCTATAATACACATCGACGCGCAATCTGTTATGATACCATTTCAGTACATGATTCTGAATCTGCGTTAAAAATTTTCATCGGCTAATAAAAGAAAAATAAACCAGCCGGTCGATTCTGTAAGAATCTCACCGTGAAATCATAAGTGAAGTGAGCTTGAAGCGAGCAGTGTCAATAGTGTTAATCCCTAATGACAGCTCACTCCACGCTCACTTCACCCAAGTTTTCACGGTGAGATGGTTACAGAATCGCACGGCTGTTCCATAAATGTTGACCTCGTAGGTATTGCACTTGTCTATGATACAATTAATAATAATAATAATAATATTCGACAACTTTCACACAACGCCATCTAGTCCCAAACTAAGCAGAGCTTGTGCTATGAGTACTAGACAACTGATAAACATACATATATATTTCTAAATACATACATATTATAGATAAATTACACCCAGACAAAGAACAAATGATCGTGCTCATCACACAAACATTTGTCCTAGGTGGGAATCGAACCCACGACCTTGAGCATAGCAGTCAGGGCCACTGACCACTAGACCAACAGGCCTGTCAATCAATGTCAATTGATTTTGTTTATTGATAACCGACGAAAAATTTGGGTTCAGGATCAGGTATTGATTTCAACGTTGTGGGTCGATGTTCCGGCCACCTGTATATCGTCGTCAATATAATAATAATAATAATAATAAATTGTTTATTGAGCAAATGGTACAGATGATGAGAAAAGTAACTTAAACTAGTTTCAAGTAAAATATACAAGGTTATGTGACTACATTGTATGTTAGAACATGTTGAATTAAGTAAATGAAGTACATCTGTTGACAATTGGGTAGTTGCATGATATTGAATACTATATATTCTAGTAGATAATATATCCACACATGTAATACAATAATAGAATTCGAAGTCAAATTTGAAATCGGTCGAAAAATAAAAAACTTATAACTTATAGAAACTTTTTGTCTATCTCTTTCTCGCAAAACGAAGTTTTGCATGTAATTTATATGGCGATACTGAACTATGACGTCACAATTCAGTATTTCCCTCTCTGTCTAATTGAGAGTTTTGAACGCTCATATCTTATCAATTTTTAAAAATATTAAAAAACTGTTTATACCAAGCTATTAGTGAGGTAAAAAAGCTTCAATTTAAATAATAAAAAAAAATTAGTCAACTCGCGGATTTACGTTACCCTGTCTCTTAAACTAGGATATACCTGTATCTTAAGAGACAGTGGACGGCCATAAGGTTATGTTTTCATATGACTATTTATAAAGTGTGTTCACTGTCGATTTACCCACAACTATCGTTTCATTGCTTAGATAAATCCCTGTGATCTTTTAGAATTTCGTTAATCGCTTTTAAAGATCATTGGACCCGCTCGACGTTCACGCACCATCGCATGATTCACCCTTTCTGCACAAGGTCACCCCCCTATGTCAACATCAAAGAAGATTAACATGATGGAACAGATAGTTTCTGATAGTATACATACAGTATCATAATATTGAAGATACACCGTCTATGCTTCTAAATACATCTTCAAAGACTCTCAAGTGACTTCAAAGTTTATTGGAGAGTAACAAGCTTTTCGACTCAGTGAGCTTCCAAATTATTTGGTTGATAATCTTCAAAGGACGTCCGGGTCTTATCGGGTGACTATAGATGTTTCTGTATTAGTTAGCGTTTCCAGTTTCTGAGCTATCTTTGTCGAGTGACTTATGGTTGGCGCTTGGCAGATTTGATTTTGCAGTACTACAGTTTCTGTGCAATAGTTTTGAATAATTAACTGTCTGGCTAAATAATAACAGCCGCACAGGTCGAGCGATCAGGTTAAGCTACGCTTGCCGCGGTTGGTCTGTGGATGGGTGACGATCTTTACATACCGAGACCCCTCCGTGCCTCGGAAAGCACGTTAAGCCGTTGGTCCCAGCTGTCATTCGTAGATCTTTGACAGTCGTTACGGGTAGTCAGAAGCCCGAATGTCTGACAACCAGTCTTACCAAGGGGTATCGTATTACCCAGTAACTGGGTTGTGGAGGTCAGATAGGCAGTCGCTCCATGTAAAATACTGGTATTCAGCTGCATCCGGTTAAACTGGAAGCTGACCCCAACATAGTTGGGAAAAGGCTAGGCAGATGATGATGATGAACTGTCTGTCAAGAATTTGGACAGTGGCGTCTGCCGTGATCAAAGAAGGCAAGATTATTCAAATCATGGTGATTGTTAATGACAATGGTTCTCTAGTATAACTTAACTAGCTTCGATCCGCGGCTTCGCGTAAAAGGTAATGGCCCATTTAGTGTGAAAAACGTACCTACGGCGTACAGAAATGAAATATGGCGGGAATCAAAGACAAATGATTATACTTTTCAATGGTAAGTGGCGCATTACTGTGGCTGATGGGGATCATGAAAGAATAATAATAAAAAAATGTAATCTACCTAGTATGAAAACCTAACTTGTAACTTTAGTTTTAGGGAGGAGAAAATAAAATACATTTTTTTTTTAATGTTTATTCAGCTTCATGTGTGATGATGATATTTTTATTTAACAAAACAATCGCAAAGTAAGTCTGTTTGTTTCATTTTCATGTCTAAAACACTGAACCGATTTTGATTAAATTGCCGTGTAGATATATACATATTAGATTTGGAGACGGACATAGTATACTTTTTATCCCAGTGACATGTTTCCATGGGATAAAATAATTTACAGACGGCGAAACCGCTGGTGCAGCTAATTATTATACAATTTTTATTGGTCTACTGCAAGATCTCTCTATTGAATTATTTTTTTCTTTTTACATATAATGAAAAGTGGGCTATGCCTGCATTATTTACCACCATTTTCGTTTTTGTACAAAACATTTTTGAACCGGGTCGGGTTATGGGCCATGACCTTTCGGCCTCCGACCCACCGCGTCAAATCTTCGTTTTCACTTAGTGTTCTTTCTGACTTTTTTTTACTGTATCCGACTGGTAGTTCCAGATATTAGACAAACAAAATAACAAAAATATTAGTATTCCAAAGATTAGCGCGTTCAAACAAAGAAACTCTTCAGCTTTATTATTAGAACTGATTTTAAGACAAAAATCTAATGTCTTTCACTTTTGAAAGGACCTATCAAACTGCTCGAGTTTTTTTGTAACATTGTTAAACACACACACACCGACACACACACACACACACACACATCGCCACATAGGTGTATTTGTGTATCTCATAGTTTAGTTTACTGTACATGTTGGCAATAGTACCCACATCGAAGAAACAACTGCTTCATATACAAATAATAAATAAATAGGCACCCCAGAATAAGTATAAGAAATACTATCTACAACAGGGATGCACAGACCACGCACAGGCCGAAAAAAGATTGTAAGCACTATGCAGTGCCACGCTTCAAATTAATAAATTCTTTTTCAATTTTAATACATTATTATCAATTCTTTATTGTCTTTAATTACCTATACTTCTGGCGGCCCGCCATCAGTTCATAATTTGCCCGAGTGGCCTCTAGTCTTAATAAGTCTGTGCATCCCTGATCTACAAAGTAGCACGTTACCCTATCAACATTCAACATGAATTTTCTTTCTCACTTTTTAGGTCGGTACGCGCAGATATACGCATGACAACAAAAAATCCTGACCACTTAACGATTCCTTACTTCGAAACCACGTCAATTCCTCAGTAAATCACGACATCTGCTATTTACGTATTCTCTATGACACACTGGCCCACGCCATCGTCATCGTCAACGCCCGTGTCATAGACCCACAGTTCAAACCATGAAGGCTATAAAATGATAAATGATAAATGATAAATGATTTATTTTCTGTAAGTAGGTTTGTACAAACACTTTTACATGTCAATCATATTTTTTAAACTAGATGAGGTCGGCGTTTCCTATCTGACTACTCTGAGAAGAAAGGCCGAAACAAACTCAGAGGTCACAGTCTCTTTTAAAGTCCAGACATAATCTTGGTCAGATCATGTGAAGACCATGCAGATTGGTGTCTGAAATGGTCTTTTGAGTAAAGAACCACACAGATTGAGCGGACCTGTCCAGTCAGTGCACGCATTTGTCAAAAATTGTGTAGCTCAACTCAGAACTTGAGGAGCCTTACGATTCGACGAACAATACCAATGAAAGGACATTTGGGTAGGCCGCATAAATTACTCAAACTGCCAGACCATGATTAAAACTAACTAAGAAGGAAAAAAGAAAAAAGAAATGACCCACATAGTCTTCACACTCACAATAATAATAATAAAAATAAGATACTATACAAAGTAAATATCCATGTCATTGTTTATATAAAATTCATCAATGTCAATGTGTATATAAAAATCCGGACATCATCTTTGATCTTTGAGGACCATGTAGATTGGTGTCTGAAGTGGTATTTTGAGGGAAGAACCACACAGATTGAGTGGACCTGTGCAGTCAGTGCACGCATTCGTCAGTAACCGTGCAGCTCAACTCAGAACTTAAGGAGCTCAACGATTCGACGAGCAATACCAAGGACAGAACATTTGTGTAGACCGCATAAACCACTCAAACTGCCAGACCATGATTAAAACGGAAACAATGACCCACATAGTCCTCACATTCACAATAATTAAAATAATATAAGACTTTAAACAGTAAATGTTCATGTCATGTCATAAATAAATATTAAGAAAGAAAAAAAATAACAAAAGTGTAAATCAGCAAAATAAAAAATAAACAACATTCACTGTCTAGACCTATTGGAGCAGCTCAATCCCAAGCGTTTTTGTCCTCAATATAGTCTTTTACAGTATAATAGGCTTTGTGGCATAGTTTTAGCTTTATAAAAGATTTGAATTTATTAATGCTTAGTTCTTGAATGTGGCTAGGAAGTTTATTATAAAAACGTATACATTGGCATCTAAACGAGCCACCTATTTTCTTGAGCCTTGTTGTAGGAACAACAAATTTATGTTTGTTCCTAGTATTTATATTATGGATATCACTGTATTTCTTAAACAGATTAATATTTTTATGTGCATACAAAAGATTATCATAAATGTACTGAGAAGGCACAGTCATTATATTAATCTCTTTAAATTTGTCTCTGAGGGAGTGTCTGGGACTTAATTTATAAATGGAACGAATTGCCCTTTTTTGTAAAATAAAAATTATCTGAATTTCGGCGGCATTTCCCCACAACAGAATACCGTATGACATCACACTATGAAAATAACTAAAGTAAACTAAACGGGCTGTCTCTAAATCAGTTAAGTCACGAATTTTCCTAACGGCGTATGCTGCAGAGCTAAGCTTTTTTGACAATTTATCTATATGGGGGCCCCATTGAAGCTTGGCATCCAAAGTTATGCCTAAGAATACTGTGGTATTTTCGGGTTTTAACTCTTCACCCTTTATGAGAACACTAGTTTCTACTTGTCTAACATTTGGTATCGTAAACTTAATACATTTGGTTTTTTTTTCGTTAAGAAGTAAATTATTAACATTAAACCAGTTAACTACTTTTGCGAGGGCACTATTTATACTGTCAGTAACCAGCTGTTGACGTTTGAGTTTAAATAAAAGTGAAGTGTCATCTGCAAACAAAACTATATCATGTTCATCCTTTATGAGGTAAGGCAAGTCATTGATATAAACAATAAATAAAAATGGTCCAAGTATTGAGCCCTGTGGGACCCCCATTCTTACTACAGATCCGGGTGACCTTTTCCCGTTAACATCAACTCTCTGAATCCTATCACTTAAGTAAGAAGTGAGAAGATCCAGAGAGGCGTTCCGGATTCCGTAGTGGTGAAGTTTCCTGATTAAGGTTTCATGAAGAACACAATCGAATGCCTTGGACAAATCACAAAAGATGCCCAAAGCATCGCATTTGTCCTCCCATGCATTATAAATATGTCCTAACAGTTCAACTCCGGCATCGGTAGTTGAACGACCCCTTGTAAAACCGAACTGTTTATTATTCAGTAATTTATTGTTATTGAAAAATCTTTGCAATTGATTTAAAATAAGTTTTTCATAAATTTTACTAAAGGTGGGTAGTACGGAAATAGGTCTATAATTAGTAGGGTCTGATGTACTACCTGATTTAAACAACGGTATTATTTTACTGTGTTTCATAAGATCAGGAAACTCACCACATTGAATACAATTATTAAATATAACAGCTAAAGTAGGTGCTACAATGTTTATAATTGTCTTAGCAACATCCACAGAATTACCCCATAGATCTGCAGTCTTTTTTACATTTAACATGTGAAAAGTTTTAATTATATCTGTACAAGTGACAAAGTCGAAGTGAAATTCCGAATCACAAACTGGAACGTTTTCCTTAAGTAAAGACTCTGCAGCAGTGGGTGAGGAGCTTAGAGATTTAGTGGTTGACACAGGAATCTCTGCAAAGAAATTTTCAAAGGCCGCGGCAACCTGGGAATCTGATCTAATTACATTGTCATCAATAGCAAGGCTGTAGTCACTACTTCGGTTGCATGACCTTCCTGTTTCGCTATTAATGACATTCCAAGTCATTTTAATAATGTTATTACTATTTTTAATTTTTGAACTCAAATAACGTGACTTGGCCATACTACAGACTGTTTTAAATATTTTAGAATAATTTTTAACATATAAATTAAATTCAGCAGTGTTTATACAAATTCGTTCATCATATAATTCATAAAGTCTTTTTCTACTTTTATGTATACCAATGGTGGCCCAGTCACTGAAGGAAGCGTTACTATTGACTGATAATGTCTTTGGAATGAATGTTTTATCAAATTGTGTGCAATACATATTAAAAAAATCATTATATTGTTTGTTAGGGTCATCATTAGTCAACAGAAGTGGTAATTTACTTAAGAGTTTAGTTTTAAATGTTTCTAAGCGTTTAGTTGTTTTTGGGTTAACAGTGATATCTTTTTTAATAACTTTTTTGTTTTGATTTGTAATAGTGATCAGCTGTCCGCAATGATCTGAGTCTATTAAATTAATCATTTCTTTGTGGTTTGGTATAATATCTGTATAAATGTTATCTAGGCATGTGGCACTAGTAGGAGTTATTCTAGAGGGCTCCAAAAATAGGTTAACAAGATTGTATGACTGAAACAAACTTATGATTTTAGTACTTAACCCAGAATTTTCTAACAAATTAACATTGAAATCACCGCAAGTGATGATGGACTTGTTTGTATTACAGATTTTGTGCAACACTTCATCCATAACCTTTTCAAAACAATCATACAATCCTGAAGGAGGTCTGTATACACTTAATATAATGAACTGCTCCAATTCTATACAGGCTATTTCAATTGTCCGCTCAACAGAGAGGCTCACAATGTCCTTTCGGTCCTTAAATTTAAGCTGGTTATGTACTAAAATTAATGAGCCACCATGTATAGCATTTACTCTGCTGAATGAACTACCAACCTGGTGATT
The DNA here is from genome assembly GCA_949629135.1 of Eremobia ochroleuca. Lineage (NCBI taxonomy): Eukaryota > Metazoa > Arthropoda > Insecta > Lepidoptera > Noctuidae > Eremobia > Eremobia ochroleuca. Next base: position 6,758,177 of record OX451408.1, read on the forward strand.
ACTAAAATTGAACATGAACTGGTGGCTTTTAAGCCAATGTTCTGTCATACAAAGAATATCTACATTATAACAATTCAGGAATAATTCTACTTCTAAGTCTTTGTTTAAAAAACCTTGAATGTTCTGATGCACCAGATTGATACTGTTTAATTTTTTTACACTTTCATTTGAGTTATTAATTGCCTTAGTTCCATTTTTGCTAGAGGTTGCCTCTATTGTCCTAATTTCTAATTTAAATGATGATTAATGTCATTAATTTTGAGCAAATTATTGACAGAACAGTTTAAAATATCTTTGCATTGCTCAAAAGGAGCAATTTGTTTAGCCAAAGTTTTGGCTGAAATAGAAAAAAAATATGATAGCGACATAGCTATCTGTCTTTTGAGATAGGTAGAAAGATAGTACATAACATGATTGTATCTATCTTTTGTCAAATATAAATTACTATTAATATAATATAATATAAAGATATAGATAATGAGATATATAGATAAGGAGTCCAAACTCTGTACATTAGAGTTGTGCCAGAAATTTGAAAAAATAACGTTGGCGGGCAGAGTGCGCTGAGGTCGCTAAGTTACCAAGGTAGAGAATTCACTCGGTACACTACGTAATACAGCGCGGCTGGTTTTAGAACTATTGCTCTAAGAATTTTTCGGGACAAATTTTCCGTATGCGATGCCCTAGAGTTTGGACTCCTTTTCTCTAGTCTTCATGGTTCAAACCACTGAACTGTCAAAATACAAGTTTTCCGTATACGGTTGACATTTCGATTCCTTGCCGTTAACAAGACACGATATTGACGTGATTTGCGCTTGGCAAGATTTCGCGGGGAATAATACAGAATCGGGGCCTTGGTATTGGCGCCGACTCCCTTGTATACAAACTAAGCTAAATTTAAATTCAGAGCATCTTTGTCTTTCTATTTCATTAAGAAAATGTACAGAAGATAAATATTAGTTTAGTCATGTCAAATTAAGATACTCCATAGACAAGTTTAGACATGATTAAAAAATTGCCTACGTAAAGGTCATTGGGCACCTTAGTATGGAAACCATACCCATGGCGGACACAAACGAAATATAGCAGAGTGTATTGATATATGACTCTGATTTACTATGGCATTAGTCACATTAATGTGAGCCACGGGAATCTCGAAAAATTCGTGTTATAAACAGCTGATATAGGGAAGATGAATAAAATGCTAATTCATTAGAATATTTTTTATTCAATTTGATCCAAATCAAGCATAAGATCATTTAAAAAGGCAGCGGGTGCATCTGTTGCTTCCTGATGTCTGGCCCAAGACAGATAATAAACTATGCTTGCGATATGGGCGCAGCTCCCGACAGTGCGGCGGCCATGTATACTTGAGTAGTAATACTCTTCTATACTTTGTCTTCCATGTTGTGTCGGGTTTAACATAAAGTATGTATAGTATTGTTTCATTCGGATATGACGTGCGAAGGACTGCGCGGAGGGCGGTGAGACAGTGCGCGAGCGCAACGAAACTTGTTCTACCTGTCTAATGTGTGAAAGAGACAGCGTATACATGCCTCTGAACAGTCTGAACATTGGCGCATCCGTGCACCATGCTGTATGGTATCGGAATTCTTTTTATGCCTTTTTAAGATTAAATAAAATCCTCTGAAACCGTTTGTTTTTTATATTTTTTAAACGATCCTGTACAATTTTCTCCATCGATTTTTAATTAAATAATTATATGCAATGAAAGGTCATATTATTCCCCTTAGTTTAAAACTATTTTGGTTAATGTCCGCCACTCTTCGCTAAGCGGGTCAGATATGCCCAATGACCTTTAAAAATTAAACGTCAATTTACGTCAGGCGCAGAGTAATTTGACAGGACTAAACTAATATTTATCTTCTGTCCTTTTCTTAATGAAATAGAAACAAAAAGATGCACTGAAAATAAATTTAGTATAGTTTGTAAACAAGGGTATCGTCGCCAATATTAACATAAACCCAACAAAGGACAAGAATACTTCAATTCCTTCACGTATTCTAATAAAAATCCCCCTCATTAAAGCTAAAGTTTCATCTTTCACGTCATTATAAATAATTGGTATCTTATAGTCATGTTTTTTTTTTTCAGGTCGCATTACAGTATCGGGGAATATAAGTTGAGGAATATACAAAGCGTTGTAAAAGGTAAGTTGAACAAAAATCGTTATTTTTCTACTAGGTTCTGCCCGTTCTTCAGCTACTAATTATGACATAAAATAAAATATCTTGTGACACGTAAGAAAAGTGTAGCTTTTTATCTCTGAAAGAATTATTCTGATCGTATCAGTACTTCCAGTGATTATATCTTACAACAAACGAACTACTTGACCTCTTTCTATATCTGTATTTTTAATCGGGTTTGTTTTTAGGGTTCCGTACCCAAAGCGTAAAACGGGACCCTATTACTAAGACTCCGCTGTCCGTCCGTCCGTCTGTCACCAGGCTGTATCTCATGAACCGTGATAGTTACACAGTTGAAATTTTCACATATGATATATTTCTGTTGCCGCTATAACAACAAATACTAAAAAACAGAATAAAATAAATATTTAAGGCGGCTCCCATACAACAGACATCTTTTTTTTGCCGTTTTTATATATATTGGTACGGAACCCTTCGTGCGCGAATCCGACTCGCACTTGGCCGGTTTTTTTTTAATAATGTTTTGCACTAACATCTCACTTCAAAAATTGAGATTAGTATGTTATATTAACTTAATTTTAAAAGCTAACACTCTTAAAATAATAGTAGAATGTGCAAGTATATCTATAAATAGGAGGAGAAATAATCAACACTTATAATTTTACAACGAGGTAAAGTGAGTTTGTATCTTGTGCTTGACAGTATTTTAGATTATTAAGCACTTGTGCTAAATGTTTGCATGCCTAATTTAAGGTAGAATGTATAAGGATCTCTAATTATAAAAACATCTGTATTTTTTTGTACCTACGTTCTATGCAAATAAATAATTATTCTATTCTATTCTATTCTATTCTATGTAGGGGGTAATCTTCGGAGCTACTAATGCGATCCCGAAATTTTTTTCACTAATGGGAAGTGGTATTGCCGTGTAACTTGGGACATTATGTAAAATAACAAAATTTCACACGGACCAAGTCACGGAAAGAAGCTAGTATGTTTACAGTTCAGTTACGCAGTCGCTGAAAACTAGCGCTGGTGCTCTCACTCGCAGCATTATGCAGAGCGATGGCCATTTTGCGTAGATGTGACGCATATCTTCCCCCAACTGTTTCTTTTTTGTGTTTTGTGTTCTTTCTCTGCGTCGTGTTTACCGCAAATCATCATCTGCCTAGCCTTTTCCCAACTATGTTGCGGTCGGCTTCCAGTCTAACCGGATGCAGCTGAATACCAGTATTTTACATGGAGCGACTGCCTATCTGACCTCCACAACCCAGTTACTGGGTAATACGATACCCCTTGGTAAGACTGGTTGTCAGACTTTCGGGCTTCTGACTACGCGTAACGACTGACAAAGATCCACGAATGACAGCCGGAACCAACGGCTTAACGTGCTTTCCGAGGCGCGGAGGGGTCTTGGTATGTAAAGATGGTCACCCATCCACAGACCAACCGCGGCAAGTGTAGCTTAACTTGATCGATCGACCTGTGCGGCTGTTATTATTTAGCCACGGGCCCCTCAAGTTGTGTTTACCGCAAATCAACGTACATATTTTCTTTCTTTTTCTTTAGCTATGTATTAAATACTGATTTATTTTTGTTGAAATCCATAATATTTCTGTTTGGATCTGTTCTGCTTCTTTGATTCAAAGCAGATTCAGTGACTTGTTGAAAATTGGTCTTGTGGTTGCAAGCGCGACTCCTGAACGTCTGGTACTGGGTTCAATTCCCATGTTGAGCAAAGTGTTTTTTTTAATTTATTTTTTTTATTTTACCATTTATGTACACACATATATAAACAGACAAGAAAAAAAAAAACAGAACAGAAAAATAGGTACAAAGGTGATGCTTATTTCTTAAGAAATCTCTTCCAGCATACCTGCGATAGGACATTAGATAGAGAGATGTAGACAGCGTGTGAAAGAGTAAAGGAGACAAAAAAATACATAAAATCGTAATCAATTATTTACTTAAAAAACTAAACAAATATTATGAGAATATACTTACATACATACATACAAATAAACATACATACATAAATACAAACATACATACATACTTCTAAAATAAATATCACTATGAAGTTAATAAATATCGGGTAATCAAAATAATAAATACATACACAACTATGATGAAGTGGAAAGATAGTGTAGGTACTTTTACTCTTCTTTTAAAAACTGCAATAGTTTTTGTGCTATTCCATTAGTTACTAATAACAGCCGCACAGGTCGATCGATCAGGTTAAGCTACGCTGGCCGCGGTTGGTCTGTGGATGGGTGTCCATCTTTACATACCGAGACCCCTCCGTGCCTCGGAAAGCACGTTAAGCCGTTGGTCCCGGCTGTCATTCGTAGATCTTTGACAGTCGTTACGGGTAGTCAGAAGCCTGAAAGTCTGACAACCAGTCTTACCTAGGGGTATCGTATTACCCAGTAACTGGGTTGTGGAGGTCAGATAGGCAGTCGCTCCATGTAAAATACTGATATTCAGCTGCATCCGGTTAGACTGGAAGCCGACCCCAACATAGTTGGGAAAAGGCTAGGCAGATGATGACTTCTCTGTAGCAGGGTGGAGTGCAGATTTGTGCCTTGTTGGTGGCAATAGCATCGCATTCTTTTACATGGGACTTAAACACAACGTGTGAAATGTAGGTTTACCTTTTAATAACCCTTCGAGAAACATCAGCGCGTTGTTATAATATTATTATTTGAATAAAGGCAATTAATTCAGGGATGAATAATTATTACAGCTTTAGCAAAAGCTGACAACCAGTCTTACCAAGGGACATCGTATTGCCCAGTAACTGGGTTGTGGAGGTCAGATAGGCAGTCGTTTCATGTATGCGACATGTATTTAATATAAGGCAGGCCTGTTGGTCTAGTGGTTAGTGGCCCTGACTACTATACGCAAGGTCGTGGGTTCGATTCCCACCCAGGACAAATGTTTGTGTGATGAGCACGATCATTTGTTCTTTGTCTGGGTGTAATTTATCTATAATATGTATGTATTTAGAAATATATATGTATGTTTATCAGTTGTCTAGTACTCATAGCACAAGCTCTGCTTAGTTTGGGACTAGATGGCGTTGTGTGAAAGTTGTCGAATATTATATTATTATTATCATGTAAAATACTGGTATGCGGCTGCATCCGACTCGAGAAGTTCCTCAAGGAAGAATTCTGGCCAAAGGGTGTTGTGTGTCGCCGGTTTCGTGGCCGATTACATGACACCAGTCAGCGAAACACGACGCCGACACTTCGTGTGCAGTAGTTTTGGTTTTTTTATGTTGTATGTAATTATAGTATTTTTAAGTTATATTTATTATTATAGTATTGTATTGTGATATATATATATTTTTTTATTAGTTGGCAACTAGGGCCCAAAGAAAATACAATACGTGCTACTACAAACATATTAAACATATAGTTTATAAGTATAAAAAAAATTTGGCCCTCCCTTACAAAACTGACTACCAGCTGATTGATTTACTATGGGAGGGCCAAATTTTTTTTTCATATTTCGACCTATGTTCTTTGGGGAAAGTTGTTGAGTTTCATGAGCACATTCACCTCCTTCAGGGTTGATACCCCCCTTCCGTTACACGCTGTATACGTTGTTAAGCGGTTTTGCCAGTGCTTTTATTTACACCTACGCACGCATCGCTAGCGCTGCGCGCGGAAAAACAAAACCAGCCCGCCATTTTCCATAAAAGTTAATAACAATACAAGTCTGTTTCTTTCCTTGCAAGCGTGTTGAAAAACGTCGTATGAAACGCGTGTGCATTGATCATTACACACACGTATCATAAAGTACTTTTATGTGTGTTTTCTTTACAGAACAACTTACTGATATTTTCTACTTTATTGCAGATTCATACGATGTCCAGTATCGATACAGAAGAAGCTTACAAATGATTATAACACAACACTTTAGTGAGACAACTGTTATGCCTGGAGTTGATGTAAGTATGTAGAGGAATTAAATAATTAATATATACAACATGTAACGTTAAATGCGCAAAACCTCAGACACCCCAACTGATTTTTATTTCAATTGACCTATTTCAAAGAAAATAAGTCATAAAAAAAATTGTAAAGGTTTTATGTGCTGTTTTAGTTTTACTGGCCATTCTGAGCGTTTCTTGCGTCTGCGACAACGCTTTATCGGGGGAGGAGTCGTCACCGGGCCGCTGCGCCGCGCTGACATCGGGTTGCTTGACCTATTAATAAATAGACACGGCAACGTTTTTAATGAAGATTTTTTGAAAAATGTGACCTATGTTAAAAAGTGGTTCAATGAATTGTGCTCGTTATTCTGATCAAACTATTTTCAAGTTTTTCGCATTTAACGTTACTCGTTGTATATATAAATATATAGGTATCTTTAGGCTATGGAACGCATTTTTTAAACGGTGTAATATTCGGTTGGTTTGCTGACATAAAGTACCCTAACTCCAAACAATTCAACTCCAAACAAAAAAGACTAGTTTAGCTCTTCTCGCCTGAAACACAGGATTACCTAGTTCTGGCACGTAAGTCTTAGCAATACAATTTTTATTTAAGCAAAACTGTACTAATTTTCATGCCTTATAATTTTTGAATAAATATATTATTATTATTATTATTAATTATCTACAGACCATTCAAATATTTGTTTTGTGCGTTATTGAACTGGTTTTTTAAAAGCCAAACAAAATTATTTTTAGAGTTGAATGTGGTCCACAGTACTAGGTAAAATTTAATTATTTCTTTTACTATGTCTTGATCTGCACCCTAATTCCGTAACACACTATTACACTCAATTTGAATCATTTTGAAGCATATTGCTAATCCATTGCTCCATATGTTCGAAAAATGTGTCTGCTCAGCAACGTAAATAACGCAATGGATGTTGTTGAACTGTCAAAATGAAACCCATTGCTACTGATAGTGTGTTACGCAATTACCCTGCTGATTGGCTCTTCTAATTCCGGTAAACCAATCACAGCAGCTAATTTCGCAAGGCCAAAACATAACACTCAGCATAAAATCTTGCCTGTTTTTTCCCGAAGAGTTAGCAGAGATTTAAATATAGTACATCTACAAATAGTCGTCAAAAACTGGCCGAGTGCGTGTCGGACCACGCACAATGAAGGGTTCCGTAGTTGGAATGAATTTATCCCAAGAACAAACTTAACATTGTAGTTAAAAGTCAATTTCTCGTGAACATTGCAACTGCAAATGTAAGTTGGTCGACTATTAGTCGTTAACTTGTACAGCCTACCTACTTAGCTGTGATAGTTTTTCTTTTAACTTCGTTAACAATCATTTAGCTGGCGGGGGAGGGGACACTTGATTCTAACAAAAATGATCACTTTATTAAGTAAGTAAGTAAGTTTTATTTGTTTAAACATGGTCTACATTGCATGCAGGATAATAGTGGTATACAGAAAAGTTCTAACATGTTCAGCCGCATATCGTGGCGTACAAATTGGTAGGGAAGTTAAAACTGAATACTTCACAAACGTTCTGCAATATTTTTGAAAGACCTATCCAACGACACCCAACATCATGGGGCAGAGAAGAAAAAAAAAACATCCCCACTTTACGCGTAGAGGAGGTACCATAATAAAAAAAAATACCACTTTGTCGGGGTGATTCATATGTTTATTCATGCCAAATTACAGCTTTCTAGTACCAAGAGTCTCTGAGCTAGGCTGCGGATGGACGGACAGACGGACATGGCGAAACTATGTTTCCTTTCTGACTATGGAACACTAAAAAGGTGTGATATTTATCGGACGTGTAAAAACCACACCTTTTTAACGACTATTCACTTCATCTACTTTAAAAAAATACCTTTCTAAAAATGATTTTTACAACCAATTTACAGAAATAAGTTATCATACATCATTTGTCAGATTTGTGTCTGTACCCAGAACTGACATTACCGACAAATGTCAAGTAGCGGAATAACTCAATAAACTATCTACCATACATTAAGCAATGCGAGGTTTCTGACAGAAAAATCCAATACGGCATTCTTGGAACCGGGAATCCATCCTTTTCTTACACGGCGATATCATTCGCCCTAATAATTCAATGTCATTTAAGAATATTCATGACGTCATGTGATTTATTTGGGCACGTATCTAATCGAACATCTAATAATTTCCATTTTGCGCTCCTAAAAATATGTTTGAACACTTTCATATAATTATTACGCCTCTTTTTCCAAGAATACTAAATAGCTGAGTAACTGCGACCAAGTTAGATGACGCGGCTGGTCACAGATCTATTAACCCCCCTTTGGTCAGTGTGTCCTTGGAGGGGCCTGTGGTTAAAACATTTATTTGAACCGGGAAACTTTTCGTTCAGGGCGGCGGCGGTTTCACTCGCACTAATAATTCAATGTCATTTAAGAATATTCATGACGTCATTTGGTTTATTTGGGCATGTATTTAATCGAACCTCTAACAATTCCCATTTCGTGCTCCTAAAAATATTATTGAACCACCTAATATAAATATTGAGCCTCTTTTTGTGAGCCTTATGTAATTCCTATTTTGGGGTCCCAAAAATACCAAATAGCCACGTAACTGCGACAAACTAAGATGGTGTGGTTGGTCACAGTTTTAACTTAAGTTAGCATATCCTAGCTTAGTTATTGTGAGAAATGGAAAACGAGAAAAGAAGCCGTCAGAAAAGGCCAAAAAGTTAAAAAGAGGCGAAGTTTTTAAAAAATATGCATCTATAGTAGCGCAAAAAGGTTTTGGAGGTTCATTAAAAACATACCGACCCAACATACGGGATTTTCAAATTGGTATGCCTGAACTTATTTCACAAAGAAAGCTACCTAACGATACTAGATCCCCTGATAGACTACCTGCAAAATCTGCAATCGTAACACAGCACTGTGGCGTAGCTTGCTTGCGTAGCACATTGCTACGACGTAGGTATGGTCTGTTTTAAAAGTATCTGACGGAAGTGTAAACAAACCTTATTCAAATTAAATTATTACGCAATCAGTCACTAAAGGATATTATTAACTCATTCATCTGTATTTACATTGTGACGAAAATTGAGGTAATTGAAAAACAACTTCAATACGATTTAAAATTAGAATTTCACGCTTAACCCCGGTACTCAAGAGTCATTATTTAAAATTAATGAATCATTATCTTTAATTGACAAGTATAAATGGAAACACAGTCAGTCAACAAAAATATGTCAGATTAAAAACATTTTTGTTGACATTTGTGCCAAGATATGCTGGTTAATAAAAGTTAATGATTGATTAATTTTAAGTGAAGTCTCTGAGTGCGGCAGTAAGTATTCAAATAATCAAATCAAAGCTATGTATTTGTAAGTGGCACTACAAATTAGCATCCACAGTTACGTTTTCTAGTACATTTGTTCACATTTTAATCAGAAACTTTTGGAACACACTATACTTTGTAGCACAGCGATGCGGATTTCCATCTTTCATGAGCTACGCTAAAAAGGCGTTTGTAATTTAAGTAAAAAAGTGGATCGTTTGTATATTTATGGTTGTTTTATTTAGACTATTAATTTATTTGCAAAGAACAAAAGTGACATGTGAACAAATAAATATAAAACATTTTATTTAGACTAAAAATTCCAATTATCGTCAATACTTCAAGGAATATTCCATATTAAAATATAAATATATTAAAACAACATTCTATTGAAGATACTTCACTCCAATAAACATCAAGTATTTGCCTAATCAATTTAAGTATTACTTATTTTTCTACCCATGGCTTTTATCTTTGTAGTCAGCTCAAGGGAGCCGTTAGCTTTCCCGGGAAAAATTAGCATGTCTTCTCTGCCCCTTACAAAATTTAATTATGTTGCTCTGCTTCGTTCAGACGTGACTGAGCAATGAACAACAGGGATTCGGGATTTTTCGGCCTTTAATTGGGGCTAAAATTATTCATAAATACTTGAGCATAAAATACCTGCCGATCGATTCTGTAAAAATCTCACCGTGAAATCATAAGAGAAGTGAGCACTTAATAGTGTTAGTCCCTAGTAAATGACAGCTCACTCCACGCTCACTTCACCCAAGCTTTCACGGTGAGATGGTTACAGAATCGACCGGCTGTTATTATTTTTTCAATTCGTTTATATCCTTCGATAAGCATGTTATGGTAGAATTTATAAACGATTTAAATAAGAACAGCATGCCCCAGTCATAAAGGCCCCGATTTCCAAGTAGTTCGTGGGTTCCAACCCAGGCGGCAGGCGCTTTTGTTTAGGTAAATAATTCAATCACTAATGCTGAAAACGGTGAAGGAAAACATCTTGAGGAAACCGGCATGATCGAGAGCCTAAAAATCGAAGTCATGTAGACCAACCCGCATTTTGCCCGCGTTTAGACTACGGCCCACTTCCCTTCGAAGAGAGGAAGGTCTGTGTCCCTGCAGTGGGAACATTAAAGGCTTTACATACCGAGACCCCTCCGTGCCTCGGAAAGCACGCTAAGCAGTTGGTCCCGGCTGTCATTCGTGGATATTTGACAGTCGTTACGGGTAGTCAGAAGCCCGAAGGTCTGACAACCAGTCTTATCTAGGGGTATCTTATTACCCAGTAACTGGGTTATGGAGGTCAGATAGGCAGTTGCTCCATGTAAAATACTGGTATTGAGCTGCATCCGGTTAGACTGGAAGCCGACCCCAACATAGTTGGGAAAAGGCTAGGCAGATGATGATTTTATATTGTTATGAATGTTTAGTAACTACACCATATTTACTTGCGAGTTGCCTAAACATTAGTTAGGACGGCACGGTTGGCGCAGTGGTTAAGCAAGTGACTGCTGCGCTGCGTGTCGCGGGTTCAATTCCCGCACGGTCCAAATATTTGTATGACCTACAAGTAGTTGTTCCGGGTCTGGCTGTTTGTTTATGTGAGTTTGAATGTTTGTAAACGCACCCACAATACAGGAGAAATTGTTTTAAACGTTAAACGTTTTATCACTACATAGTATAAAACAAAGTCGCTTCCCGCTGTCTGTCCCTATGTATGCTTAGATCTTTAAAACTACGCAACGGATTTTGATGCGGTTTTTTTTAATAGATAGAGTAATTCAAGAGGAAGGTTTATATGTATAATACATGCATAATATAGTAGAGAAACACTGATCATTTTAGAGGTTTCTAATGTGATGTCGTGAATAAACACATTTATTTGCGCTTACAATGCAAACGCTGGCTTAACCCTACGAGATAGATCAAAATAATGTACTACAGTATTGTACACCTTAAAAAGATCTACAAAAAAAACCGCGACGGCATATGTCTATCTCTTAGGGATAACCCACAATAACCATTTTTTATCCTATACTTTTTAAGAGAAATAATGACTCTAAAATTATCAGTGTTTCTCTACTATATTATGCATGTATTATATACATATAAACCTTTCACTTGAATCATTCTATCTATTAAAAAAAACCGCATCAAAATCCGTTGCGTAGTTTTAAAGTTCTAAGCATACATAGAGACAGACAGACAGCGGGAAGCGACTTTGTTTTATACTATGTAGTGATAGTGATCAGTATTGCACCCGTGCGAAGCCGGGGCGGGTCGCTAGTATATAATAATTTCAAGTGTGGGACAAAGATTAAAAAAAAAAAAATGTGTATTGTAGCACTGAATCATTCACATCAAATTCTGAAAATTATGGTGAAAATATCACTCAAAGGTAACTAAGAAATAACCGGCCAAGTGCGTGTCGGACCACGCAAAATGAATAGAATCAGTTGGAATGACAGCACTTCAAGATCATCTAAGTTTGCACGGTGAGATTTTTCAATTTCAATCGTTTACAGAATTTACGTTTCGATGACGTCACTCGTTTGCGCTACGCCCACTGCCTCGATCTTTAGTTTCTGGGAACATGCGGAGTAATTGCGAAAAACTTTTGCTTTTAAAGTGTAGAGGTGCTCGTGGCTAAGTAATAACGGCCGCACGGGTCGATCGACAAGGTTAAGCTACGCTTGCCGCGGTTGGTACGTGGAGGTGTGACCATCTTTACATACCATGACCCCTCCATACTTCGGAAAGCACGTTAAACTGTTGGTCCCGGCTGTCATTCATGGATTTTTTACAGTTGTTACGGGTGGTCAGAAGCCCGATAGTCTGACAACCAGTCTTACCAACGGGCATCTTGTTACCCAGAAACTAGGTTGTGGCGATCAGATAGGCAGTCACTCCTCGTAAAATACTGGTATTCAGCTGCATCCGGTTAGACTGGAAGCTGACCCCAAAAATAGTTGGGAAAAGGCTAGGCAGATGATGACTTGCATTTATACTGTGAATTAACATGTTGGAATTTTTTTTTCTCGGGATTGCATTCTGTTCTTATCACAGTAATATTATAAAGGCGAAAGTTTGTGAGTGTGTGTGTGTGTGTTTGTTACTTCTTCACGCTCAAACAGCTGGACCAATTTTGATGAAATTTGTCACACAGATAGTTTATAACTAGGATTAACACATATAATAATTTTTATCCCGATATTTCTACGGGATCGAGACTTATGCGGGTGAAACCGCGGGGCGCAACTAGTCAGTAAATGAATAAACGACGACGTTTTTGCATTGCATGTAGAAGTATTATAAGTGCTACAATTCTCAACTTTAAACAAATCCAACTATGAAAATAAAGAGAAATTATTCCAGCAAACAATATAAGCTCAGGTCTTTGAATTGAAGTGCCATTTTAAATTCAAAATTGTATTATATTCATAGCTGTTCTTTGTTTCCCGATTTCAATTTTATACTCTTTATCTTGCTATTTCAATTTCCACCTTGTTTCTGGAAGGTTAAAGTAGATTCTTGGTTGCAGGTCAGTCTACAATGTACGCTGAATGGACCACATCCTGGGAGATTTGTGTGGGAAAGAGATGGAATTGTTATATCATCTAATACTGATTCTAGGTAAGTTTATTTTAATATTGCTATCTTAATAATACTACTTATGATAGCGAAACGCGTTGGTAGGCTTCCCACAAAGTGGATCGATTACCTAGTAAATATTACTGGAATCCGCTGAATGTGAGAAGACCGGTCGATATGGTGTTGCTTGACTGCGCTCTAAGACACAGATCGCAGACGTCACCAAAAAAGCAGCCAAGCTCAAATAGCAGACCTATTTGCTGCATGCAGGCCAGATGTTTGCTGCATGTCGAATGCATTCAAGGCCCTCCGCAGCACGGGTTCCTGAAAACTTCCAACGGCATCGCGGAAGACCGAGGCGTAAATGCTGAGACTAGCTTGACGCCTATATGAGGTTCAGTATCGAATTGAGTCGCAAAAGGATAGAGAACAATACAGGCTGATTATACAGGCTTATTTGTAAAACACCAACAACCTCTTAAGAGGTCATTGTACTCATCATTATGCACAACTATTACTATAGGACCAAACCAGAAATCGCGAAAAAAAAATCAGCTGTTCCCTACATTTATGTTCGTACGAGTCGGCAAAATGTAGGGAACAGCTGATTTATTTTTTCGCGATTTCATGTTTGGTCCCATAGTAAAAGTTGTTCATAATGATGAGTACAATGACCTCTTAAGAGGTTGTTGGTGTTTTACATATAACCCTGTATAATTTTTAACAGACTCAGTGGTACATAAAAACTATGCTCAAAATTCAGTCATTGGTAGAATACTAAGTATTGTAATTGTAACAAAATATTCTCTTATCTTGATGTATTTAATACCAAAAAGTTATATTCAGGAAACAATTATTAATTACGTCAGTATGTGAGGAATCGATGAATAAAACGAATCTATAATAACGCCAATATACAGTAAAATGGTAACTCTATTTCAGTACCACTATCGTATAGTCAAATCACTTTAGAAAATAAACGTAAAATCGATATCCTCGAATAGTTCTTAAGTGAATCCCGGATAGTCTGGCGCTCAGTAATGGAATCTATTCCTGGAATGTGTAGAATAAAATGACAGTAATTTAAAAACTACGGTGCATAACGTAGGAAATAGCTGTAAGCATTTATCATTCGGGAACATTAATGTTACTTTAAATAATACGTTACCTATGTAGTATTCAATAGCCGCGTTGAGACAGTTAGGTAGTATACAAAATGAATGATTAAAATGTATATTTAACCTTAAAAGTATAAATTAATTCTTTGCATCTTAAACCTAAATACAAGATAATTTATTATTCGTACTAAAATATGATTGTATCTTGCCCGCATGCGGTTAAGGACGGAAATTCAGCAAGAAAAGTAGGTAATTGGTGTAGTTTCATAGAAAGCAATTTATAGTGCCCGCATGCGGTTCCATACCGCAGCCGTAACGCAACAAAATTGGTTTTATTTTACCTTTTTAGAGAGATGCGGCCCCACGCATGCGGGCGAAGATGAAAACCAAAACGCCGTACCGTGAGACCTCTTAATATAATTGTTGACTCACAGATATGAAAACGTATGGAAACATACACTAGTTAATTACTTCGCAAACATCGTCTGCATCTGCAAAAACGGCTTAATTAAATAGTACTGCGGAACCAGATATTTATTTTCGTGAAAAAAAAAAATATTTATTAAAAGGAATCTTTTTATACGAGGCTGATTTTAATAACGGACACGGTTGGATTGTTTCGACGTATTAAATCAGTTGATTATTCATTTTCTCCGAGCTCGTAAACGGTGGATTTAAAATTGGTAGAAACGAAAAAATATACAACGTGTAACGTTAAATGCGCAAAACTTGAAAATAGTTTGATCAGAATAACGAGCAGAATTAAATGATCCACTTTTTTAATATAGGTCACATTTTTCAAAAAAATCTTCATTAAAAACGTTGCCGTGTCTATTTATTAATAGGTCAAGCAAGCCAATGTCAGCGCGGCGCAGCGGCCCGGTGACGACTCCTCCCTCGGTAAAGCGGCGTCGCAGACGCAAGAAACGATCAGAATGGCCAGTAAAACTAAAACAGCACATAAAACCTTTACAATTTTTTTAATGACTTATTTTCTCTCTGAAATAGGTCAATTGAATTAAAAATCAGTTGGGGTGTCTGAGGTTTTGCGCATTTAACGTTACACGTTGTAGATACCGATATAATTTTAAAAGATATGACGGCAGGGTGGAAAGTTCCTCATTCTCCAATGAAAAGTGAAAAATGTCAGACCAGACGGGTTTTGTGTATGTTGGGCTACTGCCCAATGGTGGTTATCAAGCTGTTGTAATCTATTTTCGCGAAAAACTCTGCTTGCGCGATGTAAGATTCGCGTGACGTCAGATGTAGTTTGTCCGTGGCGGTATAGATGTCGCCACATATTTAAAGGCATATTCGGCTTTATCTCTGGGATAGTAACGCATCTGCAATGTATCTGGTATTGAAATTGCCCGTAATCATCCATGATCAAACACTTACAGCCTTTTTGTTTGCCGTCTCATAACATTTTTGTAATCAACTGTTCGCTAAAATATTCTTCTGTTTCAGATACGTTATTGGTCAGACAATGGCTCCAGACAGCGGAGTCATCACTCAACTCAACATATCGCACCTGAGAGTGGATGATGGTGGGCTGTTTGCGTGTGTAGCCCACCATGGTGATAGCGTGATGGTACACCATGATCGGCTTAATGTTTATGGTAAGTTTACTTATAGTTTTGCAGGGTAACTCTGTTTGTTGGGTTCGCCCAAGGGTGAGTTATCAACATCAATATCTACGCTGTATTATGCTGTGCTCCGTCTATCCAATTCGCTCCTGTAACATTAAAACGGGAAAACCAATAAGAAGTGCAACTGCTTAATATTGGCCATTTTAAGACAATATAAGTCAATTACAGGAGGGGAAGCCATGGTAGTCCAGTGGTAATGGCCTGTATTTACGAGTTGTAGGTCGTGGGTTCGTTCTTTATGCAAATTATTTCATCACCATCATCATCTGCCTAGCCTTTTCCCAACTATGTTGGGGTCGGCTTCCAGTCTAACCGGATGCAGCTGAATACCACTATTTTACATGGAGCGACTGCCTATCTGACCTCCACAATCCAGTTACTGGGTAATACGATACCCCTAGGTAAGACTGGTTGTTAGACTTTCGGGCTTCTGACTACCCGTAACAACTGCCAAAGATCTACGAATGACAGCCGGGACCAACGGCTTAACGTGCTTTCCGAGGCACGGAGGGGTCTCGGTATGCAAAGATGGTCACCCATCCACAGACCAACCGCGGCAAGCGTAGCTTAACCTGATCGATCGACCTGTGCGGCTGTTATTATTTAGCCACGGGCCCCTCAACAATGTTCTCAAAAACGCCGAAGCAAAACAACGGCATCTCCTAGAACCAAAAATTCGAAGACACGTGATATCTACCAACCCGCACTGGGCCCGCGTGGTAGATTATTAGCCCACTCCTTCTCGAAGAGAGGAGGCCTGTATCCCAGCAGTGGGGACATTATAGACCGATTATGCCACGTCATCAGTCATACATTAATAATTGATGACGTTGTATCAAGTTTTAGTTTAAATTAACAACATCAAGTGAGGTTGCAGAGGATATTACCAATATAATGTAACTTCAGCTTCCTAACTTATAATGCCAATAGAATTTACAGTCGGGCCCTTTCCCATGGCATGATCCCGATTTTTGCAGATACGGTTTTTTGCAGGATCCCGTTGAGTTTTGTACGTGTTTAAATATACATATTCACACAAGTATCCTGTTTGCAGTATCCGAAAAACAGGATGCCTGTGTGAATATGTATATTTAAACATCCACTAAACGGGATCCTGCAAAAAACCGTATCTGCAAAAATCAGGATCTTGCCGTAGGAAAGGGACCTCACGTGAGCGCTGCAGGCACAGTTAGTACACGAACTAAAACTTAGACATAAGTTTGCTTACACAAATACTAAGACTTAGAACAAGAATAATTAAGATACTATACCTAAATATATTTCTCATGTGGGGATCAATTAAACATCTAAACTTTCCTCCTTTGACCAAACCACTAAGCCAATCACCAAAATAAACATAGCGTCACTAATACATCTAGAAATTTACACTGGACACAGTTTGTACACTCAAATTCCTAGCAAACCGACCAAGTCCAAAGTTGTCTTCACCATCGCGTTTCGCGTTCCAGTTGACAATTTTGCGCTCCAGCTGTTCTTATGCACTCTGCATAAGACCTACTGGAGCGCAAAATTGCTGTTTCTCTCTCAAAACAACATTTAGAAACATTTAGAAGGACTGTAGCCCTTTGCGAAATGTTGCTAAACGAGAGAGAGAAACATGAGGGACTGGAGTGCAGTTCTGTTATTAAAGTAAGCATTCTGAGTATTTCATTAAACTTTCAATATTTAGTATGACCGTATTTGAAATAGGATGATTCATCCAATTACTAGCACTCCACCAATTATGTATCAGCACCTCGGCGAATATGTTAAAAATATAAGTTTCTCCTAATGGTTTTTGCAAAGTTTTAATGGTTATAGCAAAGTAAAAAAAAAAATATGCTAGGGATATTTTACTTTATACAGGGTTATTTGTAAAACACCAAAAACCTCTTAAGAGGTCATTGTACTCATCATTATGAACAACTTTTACTATGGGACCAAACCTGAAATCGCGAAAAAAAAATCAGCTGTTCCCTACATTTACGTTCGTACGAGTCGTCAAAATGTAGGGAACAGCTGATTTTTTTTTCGGCTTAGTGGCTTAGTCAGACGCTTAGAGGTCGGTTGTAGTCAAACTTACTTTCCTGTTTATAACATTAGTTCCATTCCTTAGTATAATGAACTAACCGTGCCTCTGCAATTGATGATACTTAGCTCGTATGTCGGGTGCACTGGGGCAGTAAACTCCGCTTCTAACCACACTGACGGGCAGATATTGCAGAAATACTAAAATTAATACTGTAACCACAAACTACCGAAGCAATTTCCAGGAAATTTCAAGCTGTTCGATCGATTCTAACTGGACGGTAGATTTAACTAGGTAATAAGATTGCAATGGATCCGAGCGTACGCTAGAACTGTGGGTAAATGTCCTGATCAAATTACTCTGTAGGTATATTTCCTATTTGTACGATGTATACAGGCTCAAATTAATTTAGCTGGCTTAAGGAGAACTTCAGATGATTTCAGAGACGTGACATGTATCGATATGTAAACACGATTAACCATTTTTTTTTTGAAAGTTTAAAGTTCAATGCCTACTTGACCAAAATGTGTATACAGCAGATTTTTTTTAACTTCAGATGATTTCAGAGACGTGACATGTATCGATATGTAAACACGATTAACCATTTTTTTTTTGAAAGTTTAAAGTTCAATGCCTACTTGAGCAAAATGTGTATACAGCAGATTTTTTTTAACTTCAGATGATTTCAGAGACGTGACATGTATCGATATGTAAACACGATTAACCATTTTTTTTTTAAAGTTTAAAGTTCAATGCCTACTTGACCAAAATGTGTATACAGCAAATTTTTTTTTTCGAGATCGGAGTTGCCGAGTTGGTTCCATAGTGAAAGTTGTGGAACACCCTGTAAAAATTTGGAGCCGGTAAAAAAAAAACATGCTGTATATTTAAGTAAATACACTACGGCCTTCATTAGGTCGTCGATACGAGAACCGCAGAACCGGTAGAATTGGAGGTTCTTGGGAAGGCCTATGTCCAGTAGTGGACGTCTTTCGGCTGAAATTATGATGATGATGACGAACTACACTGTCAGCGGCCGTTGGCCCCGACATCAATTGAGGAGCGTCGGAACGAAAACCGATATATCGAATTTACCATATTTTTCACAAATTAAAAAAAAGCTTGTAAGTTTTTTAATGTTACAAAAGTGGAAAATTATAGCATGTCAATTTGCAGTTAAAGTGACATCGATTGATGTGTGAAACTTGACGGAGGGTAGATACTTGATTTAGGGAGATACTTGGCGGACAAGTATGGATATATCGGTTTTTAACGCGATCATTTGGATATATCGGTTTGTGACGAAACCAAAATGGATATGTCGGTATTGAACTGAATTGAATTTGAACCGACCATTGTTGAATTGTGTAAAACTTAATAAGAATTATCGGTTTTTAATCCAACAACAAGAACATGTTGAATTTAAAAATGTATCTGTCGGGTTTGATTTGACCACAGTATTTTGATATTTTTTTTAAGATGGATGTAACTGTTTTTTAATTGATTTCTTTCCTGAAGGGTGTATAATTAAACATTTTGTAACAGAAAAAAATTTAAAAAAAAATAATGTCTTAATTAAGACATATCGGTTTTTGTTCCGACGCTCCTCAATTGTAGTCCCATGAAATATGAGTTTAGATTTTTTTTAGTTATGCCCTGTTTAGATATGGATATCCATCACGTCTATGAAGTTTCGTCAGCTTATTTAATTTAGAAGGAAATTTATTTTGCCCCGTTGGGTTGCGATTTTAACATAAGATGTTAAAATCGCAATTTTCAGGCATATCTACTGCTAAACCTTCTACAACATAGTGTCTAGGAATCAATTTATTGTAACATAGTCGATTTTTAAATTGAATATACTGATTTCGCATGTAATATTTATTTAGTTTTAAAACTGTATTCAGAGCTATGAGTAATACTAATTACGCTTGTCGCAAAATTGTAAACCAAAATGCTATAGAATAGTTTGTATTATCGATTAAAAAATCGTTCGTTTTTATGTTACGTTTACATCAGGCGTTTGTGGTAGGACCGCTACTTTCACAAATAACACAGTTCATGCCAAAAAAATAGTGTCAAAAAAGTTACCACAGCATTTTCATTTTCCTCTACATTTTAAATTAATATGAGATCAAAACTAATTTGACTAAAAGGCAGGCTGCTTATTCCAGTACTAGAGCATAGTGATATAACCGAATGATGCTCGCAGGCTAACGATCCAGACCTAATTGGACTAAATCTGTACCAAGCACACGGCTAACGCAAAATTAAGCTGAAATTCAATTGGTGAGATTCGTATTTAGTGAAACGAAAATGTTAGCTATTCGTGTTACTGTCTCATTAGATCCTTCTGATTTTAAATGTTTCACCGATGTGGGTTTGGGTGGTTAGCAGAGTAATCTAGATTCAGATGTGTTGGCGGGGACCTTATGATAATTTTTGTAACTTTTGGATTTTGTCCCATTGACCTATTTCTCAATTGATGTGCATACAGTATCCATGTGTATATGTCGCAGCCAACTAGTTTAATTAGCCATTCAGTTAACTGCCTAGCTGTTTAACTAAACGGCTCCGTTTAACTAGCGGCCTGAATGATATTCAGCCATTCAATCAAACAGCTACGTTACTAAAGTTTAACTACTTGCCTAGCCCAAACATTCCAATTGCTCATTGATTTATTTGTGATTGATTTAAAGCGGCAGTTATTTATGGTACTTTGGAAAATATAAAAATTACAAATAATACCTATATCACGATTCAGAATATTCCTTATGATAAATGATAAATGATAAATGATAAATGATTTATTTTCTGTAAGTAGGTTTGTACAAACACTTTTACATGTCAATCATATTTTTTAAACTAGATGAGGTCGGCGTTTCCTATCTGACTACTCTGAGAAGAAAGGCCGAAACAAACTCAGAGGTCACAGTCTCTTTTAAAGTCCAGACATAATCTTGGTCAGATCATGTGAA